>JAPWDM010000004.1:53828375-54310875 GCA_035578155.1 Brachynemurus nebulosus | reverse complement strand
CAGAAGCAGAACCCTAGTTCGGCACGATTATCAACTGACGGAGCCCCGTATAAAGGCTGCCCTGGTGACAGCAAGCCCTGCCGATTCTCAACCATTAATGTCCGGTGAACTTACGTAAAATTAGCAACGTCTAATCCAAGTGGTCACGACAATAGACACGAAATAACAGTTCTTGTTTGCTCTTGCAGAGCTGGTGCACGACTGAATGTACAGTGATATAACATCTCACCAAAAGACGCCAGACAAGTTATAGAATTTTGTGTTTATTTTCTTTCTAGTATTCTGTGAACACGAGTTTCTTTTTAATTTTTTATTTGAGAAATTGACAGCGATGTAAAGTTAACAGTTCAGTTTACATAAAGAAAGAATAATTTTAAAAAAAATTTTTGACAATAAGAAATAGATATGGAATTATAGTATATTTTCAAATTTTAAATCCACCAATCTCAAAAGCTCTTATTTTAATCCTGTTAGCTAGTTTCAAAAAGGTTATTTTGACTATAGACAAATTAATTCCACATTAGTAGGTCAGACTTAAGATGAACACCTATTTAATTACACTCTTATTTTTATAGCGTCTACCGAGACATACGCAAAAGCCAGGAATAACTGAACTATTCCATAGCTTAACTTTTATTTAAAATGTTACAAACCAAACCTTTGAACGTATTTCCGTACATAAATCTCTTTTTAACAATTCCGATTGGAAATTCTGAAAAGTTGCTTCATTCACGTTTAATCTTAAAAAAAAATGGTATGTGGTACACGATTATTGTTATTAAGAATTATAATTTTTGTTCCAGAAAATGCAAGTAAATGGTGTCACCCAAACGGTACGTGGGCCCTATACACAAACTATTCAGCATGTTTGGATACTGCGCAACAAATTGTACGAGATCCAAATACCTCGGACTTTGATCCAAGAATAGTAACAAGTTATATCTACTTTGTGGGATATACAATCTCATTATTAGCTTTAATAATAGCAATCACAATATTTTTATATTTCAAGTAAGTATTGTTAACTAAAATATTACATTAGTATGTAGGTACGTTCTGTGCTGTTTGAATTTATATTCATAATTTCTTTAATTTTTTACGTGCGAGAAGGTGTGTATAGCTTTATTATATTTTGTTCTAACATTAAAAAAGCTCTTCATTAATTAATAGGCACTTACAGGAAAAAATCCTAAATCAAGTAAAATAGAGTGTTAAAATAATATTTTCAAGGTAATTATGCACTTACGATGTGCATTAGAAATGTATATTTTTTTAAATTTTAAATGAAACTAGAGACAAAAATAACAGATTCTATGTTTTTATTTTTTTGCGGACTCCTTGACAAATAATTAAAATATTGATTTAAAATTGTCGTCTGATTCAATATTATTTCAGCCATTTTTCATATATGTGTGAGCGTTCTATGTATGTGTAGTAGTGTTACTACATGCATACTCTTTCTTTATTGGTTTTTTAATGGCGGTATGTTTTTAAAATCATTGGCGCGCGAAAATTTAAAATTGACAAATATATAATTTGTTGTTGTTGTTAGTGTTGCTAATGTTGTTGTTGTTAGTTGTTCCTTTTGTATTTTTTAGCTAACAATACGTGATTTAAATAGATTTTGTTTTGTTTTAAATTAGTAGTTAAACTTACCCTAATTAAAAATAACTAAATTAATTGTTAATAAAATTCATATTAATTTTAATTGTGTTTTCAAACGAAAATTTATGAATCTGTCCTAGCTAGAGCACTCTTAAATTACAAATACTTATTTATAAAGTGTGAAAGAACTATAAATGGGACTGATTTTATTTTATATTTTACCAATTTTGTTGGTATCATTTGGTATTTAGTAATATAAAAATTTGAGGAATGTCCTTGTTTGCTTTCACCTGCATTAAGTGGTGTGGTTATATGCAGTTTAATAAGCAAACAAATTTTGCTCTGAGAAGACAGAATTTTTGTTATCCTGTCTCATTTACCTCCCTAAACCAGCCCCGTCCTGAAGAGTTTTGTTCAAGTGTACTCGTTATCCTAATGATTATTTGTTTTATGTATTTAATCTTTTAAATACTTTTAAAAATAATAAAACTATAATTTTATAACTTAATTTATTAATTAATTAGTAAGATTACACAGATAAAAGTACATGCTGTTTTTGTACATCGTATTTGTATGTTCTTTATATGAGGGCGTCCATCATTGCACTGCCCGTCTTGTATCTGTTAAAATGTCATCTCACTTCCGTTAGTATAGTGGTGACATCTTTTAACTATTTAAAACTATAATTAAATATAAATATAATTATGTATTATTTAACACATATATAACACGCCCTTTTTTTTTTTTTTTTTTTTTTTTTTTTACAACTACAAATTAAGTTTTTCAGGTTTTTTGATTTGACGCCCTCTTCTAGTATAATTAATAGTATTATCCACATTACTGCTTATAAAATTATTATTTTCTTGTGGCTTTAGATTTTCATTATTACTAACATTAACTGAACTATTGTTATTATCCCCGGTATCATTTTCGTTAGAGAAATTATCATTGTAATCATAATATTTTTTAATAAATTTTGAGTTTCTGCGTACTATCCCCCCTTTTCCTGTTTTTACTAGATAGGCACGAGGTTCTTTTAGTTTTTTAATAATTTTGGCTTTTTCCCAAATTCTTTTAATTTTATCCCATAGCCATATTTTTTGATTTTCATAATATCTTATTTCTGGCTTTGCATTTCGATTATAATATTTTATTTGAGTATTTTTGCTTTTAGAACGTTGTTTGTTAACATTTACAACTTTCGATTTTAACAATTTTTGATTTATGGGAATTTTAGTTCTTATTTGTCTGTTTAAAAACAACTGAGCAGGGCTAACACCTAAATCAGTAAGAGGCATACTTCTATAATTCATTAAATAGGTATTATAATCACATTTATTTTCATACAAACATTTTTTTAGCATTTTTTTAGCGATACCAACCCCTTTTTCTACATACCCATTGCTTTGAGAATGGTACGGACTAATATTAATTATTGAAAAGTTAAATTTTTTAGCAAAATCTCTATATTCATTACTATCAAAGGGATTGTTATCTGATACAACTGCTTCTGGAATGCCGTACTTACTGAATAAATTTCTTAATACATTGATAATAGAGTGCATAGTTTTATCTTTTAACTTTTCTACCTCTAACCATCGTGAATAATAATCTATTATAACTAAATAAATATTTTTTTCAAACTCAGCAATATCAATTCCTATTTTTTGAAAAGGATAAATAGGTATTTCATGAACAATTAAAGGTTCTTTAATTCTAAAATTTCCAAATCTGTTACAAATAACACAAGCTGTAATCATATTTTGAACATCTGACATTATTCCCGGCCAGTATAAAGATTCTTTACATTTTAATTTAGTTTTTGAAATTCCAATGTGACTTTCATGTAATATTTTTAATATCTCTTTCCGAAATTTCTTTGGAACTATTAATCTATTTTCATAATACAACAATTTATTCTCAATAAAAATATTATTTCTTATTTTATAATAATGTTTAAGTTCATGTTCAAAATTATTTATTTCATTTTTATTTTTAGGCCAACCTTCCTTGCAATATTTTAATACTTTATTTAATACAGAATCTTTATCTGTTTCTATTTGATATTCTTCAAATTTTCCATTTGTGAAGGTTATATTCAATGAATTTACATGAACAATATCTTTCATGTCATAATCAAAATTTGAATCATGGTCCTCAGACCGTTCAATATAATTTCGCGATAACAAGTCAGCAATATACATGTATTTTCCTGGTAAATATTTTATTTCTAGATCGTAAATTGCTAATTTTATTTTTAGCCGTTTTAATCTATTACTTTTAATTTGATTTAAATTTTTATTCATTAATGAAACCAAAGGTTGGTGATCTGTATACACAACTATTTTTTTGCCATATATATAATTGTGACATTTTTCACAAGCAAAACAGACAGCTAATAATTCTTTTTCTATTTGACTCCATTGTTTTTCGCTTTCATTCAAAGCTCTAGATGCATACAATATTGGATTTTTATCCTGCATTAAGCAACAACCTAAGGCACTTTGACTACTGTCACATTGAATGCTTGTAACTTTATTTATATCAAAATTTTTTAGTATTGGAGTTTCAGTTATTAATGATTTAATATTTTCTAGTATTTTAGAATGTTGGTCAAGCCAAAGCCATTGTATATCTTTTTTTAATAACTCTCTTAACGGTTGAGAAATTTCTGATAAATTAGGTATAAAATCTCTTAAATAATTGATAATTCCTAATATTTGTTGCAACTCTTTCTTATTTGACGGAATTTTCAAATTCTGAATGGCCTTGATCCTATTTTGATCAACTGTGATACCACTTTCTGAAAATACAAACCCTAAATATTTTACTTTATCTACACAATACTGTATTTTATCTTTATTAAATTTTATTTTGTATTTTCTAGCTCTGTCTAATACTTCTCGTAGTATTTTATCATGACCCTCTTTACTGTCACTGGTGATTAACAAATCATCGAAATAAATTATAACTCCTTCCAAATCACCAAAATATTTCGTATTTAATTTCTGAAAAATTTCAGGAGCCGAAACAATACCAAATGGTAATCTATTAAAACAATATAAACCAAAGGGAGTGCTAAATGTACAAAGTTTTCTAGATTTTTCATCTAATTTAACATGCCAAAACCCATCTTTCAGGTCTAATACTGTATAATATTTTTTATTAGCTAACAAAGGTTTAATTTCTTCCAAAGTTGGTATTGTATAATAATCCCTAAGTATACATTTATTTAAATCTTGAGGATCTAAACATATTCTTAAGCTTGAGTCTGCTTTTTCTACTATAACTATATTATTTACCCATTCTGATGTATTGGCTTCAACTGGACTGATTATGTTAGATTTTACCATTTTGTCTAATGTTTCTTTTAATTTATCTTTTATTGCTAGAGGTACTCTTCTACTAGAATGTGCTTTTGGAATTACATTTGGCTTCAACTGTATAGTATATTTATCAGGAAAACACCCTATTCCTTGAAATACATCTATATTTTCTTTAATAAATTCATTTTTAGTAGTACAGTTATTAAAATTTTTACTAATACTGTTAATCTGTTTTATAATATTCAACTCTATACATGTTTGTAACCCTACAATTGGCATGACATTGTTATATTTTACAACATGAAAATCAGTTTCTACTATTTTATCTTTACTTTCACATAGTAGTTTAACTACCCCTAACGTTTTAACTGAAAATCCCCCAAAAGCCTCAATTTTAATATTTGTTTTATTAATTTTAGTATTAGGCGCTAATTTATTTAAATAAGATAACGGTAAAATATTTACTTGAGCCCCTGTATCAATTTTTACTTGAATAACATCATTATTAATTTTAATAAATTCTTTCCATTCATTATTTTTATTACCCTCGTTTATCGGAAATACTTGTGCAATTGAATTTAAACCTATAGTAATAGATTCACTGCTCGAATTTTGTGGATTTACTGTGTAAATATTTTTCTTAAAATTCTTTTTAGTTTTACAACAATTAGCATAATGGTTATATAATCCACACTTTTTACATTTTTTGCCATAGGCAAAACATTTACCATACTCATGATTCTGATTACACTTTTGACATTTCTTATTAAACTTAATGTCTTTATTTTGTTTTTTAGAACCTTTTTGATACGATGAATTTCTCACTTGATCCAGGTGTTTTGAACCCGTTGATAACACAACTGTAGATTCCAATTCTTTTCTGGATTCTTCAGCTAATTCTGCAGCTTGACAATAGTTAATTACCCTTTCTAAAGATGCATCTTCACGTAGCAGTTTCTCTTGTAGTTCTTTATTATTGATTCCAAGTATTATTTGAGTTTTTAATAGTTTTTTCTCTAATTGTTCAAATTCACAGTTTACAATTAAATTTTTTAAGTCAGTTAAATAATTATTAAAAGTTTCATTTGGACCCTGTACTCTTTTAAAAAATTTAAAATGTGCCATCACTAAGTTCTTTTTGGGTTCACAATATTTTATAAATTCATCTATTATTTGTTTTAATTTTACATTTTCGTTTTTACTTATTTCAAAAGTATTATATATTTTTACTGCTTCAGGACCAATTAAGTTTAAAAATCTAGCTATTTGTACTTTATCACTTTTAGAGTATGTTTCTGTTGCTTCAAAAAATATGTCCACCTCTTGTTGAAATTTTTTAAAATTTTCTTTTAAATTTCCACTTAAATTTAATTCAGCTGGTTTATTATACTCCATTTTGATATTTTTAATTTTATTTTTAAAAATTTTTACACTTAACACACTTTAAAAATTACATTTTATTTTTTCAACCACGTGTTTCTTATTTTAGATTTTGTGATTTTTTGCATTATCACCTTTTTTCTAATTTTTACGACTGCGCCATGTTTTATGTATTTAATCTTTTAAATACTTTTAAAAATAATAAAACTATAATTTTATAACTTAATTTATTAATTAATTAGTAAGATTACACAGATAAAAGTACATGCTGTTTTTGTACATCGTATTTGTATGTTCTTTATATGAGGGCGTCCATCATTGCACTGCCCGTCTTGTATCTGTTAAAATGTCATCTCACTTCCGTTAGTATAGTGGTGACATCTTTTAACTATTTAAAACTATAATTAAATATAAATATAATTATGTATTATTTAACACATATATAACATTATTCACTGTGAAGGTGAATATAATTGCCCTACTGCAACATAAAATGCATGTAAGCGGGACTCTAAATCTGGATATTTACGCTTAAATAAGTACTCAGCTAAATATCCAGTAAAATGTACCGATTTACCTCCATACCGCGGAATATTTGCGCGAACTTCTCGCCACACTCTTTCGATGGTATTTGTATGCGCACCTGATACTGGATCGACGAAGTTATAACTATGATTTACGGTAAGATGTTCGAAACCTTCCGTACTTAAGCTATGATAAGCTTTCCAACAATCTGATATAATCGTTGTATCTGGTTCTATGTACTCTCTGATAACTTGCAACAAAGTGACAAAATTCCTTTCTGCTACAGGTACCAAAAAAGTACGACCATTCCCTCTTTCTATACCCCCAAAAACCCACTGTCCCTTAATAATTCGACCACGGTGATATTTTCGGCGCCCGAACTTCGCCTCGTCAATTTCTACAATTTTTCCTGAACCACCGATTTTACTGCTATTATTTATAAGTGAAAAAAAAAAAAACTTCGCGACAATAGGAATACCAACTGACCATTGTATGTTGTGAAATTTTTAAATTTCGACAAATGAAATCTTGACGAGGTGGTTTCATGAAAAGTAAAGCGGTTGTGAGCCGCCAAATTGTAATTAGGTCTAAATGAGAATTTTCAATAAATGTATTAAACCTACCACTTTGAAAAAACCTACATCGTTGAGATGTATTTTTTGGTGTACGCTTAAAAGTTCTAAAACAGCGAAAATTTAGATTTGAATCGAGTACACATTTCATTTTACAAGTCGGACAGTAACATTCGCCTAAAAGTACACCATGCCGAATTAAAAAATTTTTCACGTCCTCAAAATTAAACGCGGCACTATCCCAAAATAAAATAAATACTACAACCCTCGCATAAATTAAACGAGTTACCCGAGCTAACCATTATCCCAATAATATTTATAATCGTAAATGATCTATAATTGCCAATAAATGCCCAGAAATATTAAAGTCTGAATGCACTGGACTCTACAAACAGACTGATTAATTGTTGGCTTGCTGGTCATTTATATTGTTCTTAAACGTCGGATGGATTTTTCTAGAATTTATATGACCGTCACAAAAAATTTGAATGTTAAACAGTCAACAATTAAATAGACCATTTTAAAATTTAATAACGTTTTACTGAACATTACAAACAAACTGGTTCATTGTTAACCTGTCGTTTCTTTATATTTGATATGCGTACGTTAATAAATTTGTAACAAAATTTTCTAGAGTTTCTATACCATCTATAAAATTTAAAAAATCAGAATTTTCCAAAATTAAAAGAAAAATATTACGAAACTTTTTGATAAAATGTTAAAATATACTTTTATTTGCAGCAGCTACATATTTGTGGAATATTAGAATCTAATTCAGTGTTTTGTCAAATGTTATGCATTTTAAACTTCCGCGCGCGAATTATTTTGAAAACATACCGCCATTAGAAAACCAATAAGGAAAGAGTATGCATGTAGTAACACTACTACACATACATAGAACGCTCACACATATATGAAAAATGGCTGAAATAATATTGAATCAGACGACAATTTTAAATCAATATTTTAATTATTTATCGAGGAGTCCGCAAAAAAATAAAAACGTAGAATCTGTTATTTTTATCTTTAGTTTCATTTAAAATTAAAAAAAATATACATTTCTAATGCACATCGTAAGTGCATAATTACCATTTTCAATACGTTCATTATAAATATTTCTCTCAAACATGTCCCCCCCCCCGCCTGTCACATTTTTTAACATTTGTCCTACGCCTTACCTAATAATACATCACAAAACCTGAACACCCCAGCCAGGAATAATTTTTTTTTTATGAGCATTAGAAACATAATAAAGTAAGAGAATATTAGACACAGCACGCAAAAACATTACACTACGGATATGTTTTATAATTCAGTAGGTACTCACGGTCATCTCCCATCATATCCCAGCCAAAACTATATCCATGTTAAAATTAAAAAATAAATAAATAAATAAACAAATAAAAAACTAAAATGCTAAACTGTCCAAAATCTATATATATATATATATATATATATATATATATATATATATATATATATATATATATATATATATATATATATATATATATATATGTATATATATATATATATATATGTATGTATATATATATATATATATATATATATATATATATATATATATATATATATATATATATATATATATATATATATATAAAAGAGAAATTCACTCACTCATCACAAAATTTCCAAAACTATAATACCGACAAACTTGAAATTTGGTATGTAGGTCTCTGTTGGGTCGTTGGTCGCTCTCTAAGAAAGGGTTTTGCCAAATTTTTTGTCTAACCATCGAAATTTACAAAAAACCGTGAAATACCAATTTTTATTACTGTATACAGCAATCTATGGAGGATTTATGAAAAAATCATACAAATTTTAAATAGTTGCTAAGTGTTTGGAAAAAAATAATTTTGGAATTTTTGTAAGTATTTAATAAATATTTCTATAGATACCACCTATAATATTTTTACCTACGACTACTATGAAATTACTTATTTACTGTGCAAAATACTATTAATTTGTATTCTATAAAGAAATAAACAACTGGACTGTCCAGTTATCATCAATTGCCACGTCTACGGTTCTAAGCAAATTCCATACAGATGAAATTTCCATCGACCCGGGCTCGGTCATACTGATATTAAAAATGAAATATGGACTTTACTTATCTGTCCTCAGTAGTTTCGAGAAAACAGTAGCAGGTATCAAAAAAATGATGAAACAAGACTATAGGTAAAATTGATAGGTATACGCATAAAAAAAAACCGATCAAAGTTAAAGTTA
Source organism: Brachynemurus nebulosus (assembly GCA_035578155.1). Taxonomy (NCBI): domain Eukaryota; kingdom Metazoa; phylum Arthropoda; class Insecta; order Neuroptera; family Myrmeleontidae; genus Brachynemurus; species Brachynemurus nebulosus. The sequence continues at coordinate 54,301,214 of JAPWDM010000004.1, read as the reverse complement.
CCTGTAGGACCTGAGAACCCCCAAGAAACCTAAAGTAAACGACTGGACGTATCGTTATTAAATTTTTGGCTCTCCAAAGAAACTCAAAATAAATGGCTGGACGAATCTTGACCAAATTTTTCCCGAATAGTACTGAGATTCTGGAAAAAAAGGACATAAGGCTAAAACTCCCCCGTAGGCTCTTGCGAATCCAAAAAAAAACCCTTCAAATAAACGATCAGACGGAACTTATTCAAATTTTTCTTAAATATTATTGAGATTCCGAAATCAATTGATGTGAATTCAAAAATATTCTCCAAAGCCCTGAGATCTCAAAGTGTTTCACAAATTAGAGTGCTCTTAAAATTGTCAGTATGAATATCTAACTATCTACGATAAGATTTCAAGGTATAAAAATTAGACATGCTATATCGAAATACAAATATAACGAAGAATTTCAAAATATCTGATTTGAAATTAAGGTGAAGCTGGAATGAATCCTCCAGCGCTATCGAATTAAACAACTCTATACTTACTCTAATTAAACAACTTAACTGATTTTGATAAAATTTTATGGAAATTAGATATGCTGTAAAAATATCAATATGACTTGAAAATATGAAAATATGAATAATACTTTGGAGTCGTCGAGCGAGCGAAGCGAAGCACATAAGGAACTGATTTTGTACAAAATTTCAGAATATCAAATTTAAATGAACATATGTGTATGGTCACATTGTCCGTCAGTTACACCAAATAGGGCGCAAATTAAAAACCTGAATTAATTTAACAATTTTTACTCAAGTACTGTTGAGATCTCTGTGAAAGATGAAAGTAGCGTTAAAATAATTTCCCGGGGCCTTGATGCCTTGAAGGGCCTAAAATTCTAAAACTGTTGGTATAGGTACCTATACGAAGTTCTTACGGTACGGTAATTAGCCATGCTAATAAAATATGAAGATATTAACAGATTTGAGCGTTACTTTATGGTATTCCATATTTTTAAATAATAAACAAATACTTTTATTTGCAAAATACCACTTTTATTTTTGAAACTCCGACAAAATTGTTCCGAACCGTTAGTTAATTTTCAAACAAAATAAAAATACATTCGATATATGCCTTATATACTAATTTTATCTACCTAAACTCTATGAAGGGGGAGTGGGATGTGATGTGGAAGTAGATTGGGCGGGGGTAGTGGACAAAAAGACAATATTACAAGCAAAATACAATTTTAAAGGTTTAAATAAATTATAATATTGAAAATAAAGTTGAACTGTAAATATCGGTGTAGTCATTTAAAAGGTGATCGGAGTTATGTTTATTTATTTCTGTTACTTCTAGGATAGTTAACTTCTGTCCTTTGCTTGCCTCGTGTAACGCGGGAATTTCCCGTCAAGACATTTATTTTAGAGTCATTGGGCGAGCAGGGTCAAGTGCTATAAATAATTGATTTTGCGCAGAATTTTGGAATATATGATTGAACTGACCTATAAATTTTACCTATACTTCAGATAATTTTATGCGAGTGAAACCGCAGGTCGCAGCTAGTAATATATAACATTAAGTAGACATTGGATAAATTAATTTTTGACAATATAATTTTTTATATTGTAAAACTTTTATGTAGTTAAATTTTTTTTCGACTTTTTAGTTGAATAGTTACTAGTTATTGAATAGTTTTACTTGATTATACGTTGCTTTCAACTACCCATACTTCAATTATACTTAGTCTGTTCTCGATTATAGAAATGTTGTAATAAAAAATTAAAAATTGAAAAATTAAATCTTATAGGTTATTTATTGATTATCTTTATTTATTTTTTTAACATTTGGTTTTTGGAGATTTAGATTTAGGTATTTATGTTTTATAGATTCTGCGAAATGGGTTGATCATATTTTGGTGTTTATTGTTTCCGAACATTCGGGATTCGATCAGCAGAGTTTTATCCAAGATGTTGCGGAGATTAAAAAATATGTGGCAGTGGAAGGCTTCGCTCGCGGATCATTTTCCCAAGTACCATAAAGATCCCAGTAAATGATCAATAATCTGAAATTATTTTAATAACGTTGGAGGATGTTAAATTATGATACAGAAATTTCCAACATACAAGTTTATTATAAATTTGAAAGTGATCCGAAAACAATGTTTTATTACAATATTTGAAAGATTCTCTAAAAATTTTAACAATGAGTCTTTTATAAATTTTTGAAAAGCTGAATAAATATTTCTTTTACAATTTGAAAGACTTGAATGAAATATATGTGAAATCTACACGACATGTTTTAACATAGAATTTGCATCTTAGTTATTTCATGTGGCCATACTTCTCACTAAGTTGCGCATGATTTGAAAATATATTGCGCATGCAACTTTGAAAAATATAACCGCACTGGTTCCTGTAATTTACAATTTTTAATTAAGAATTAAAATATCATTACAAATGTAATTTTCCAAAATATCATGCCAAGTGGCATTATTTAAGATTTCGATTAACATATTTAAATTTTTTCGTTTAATTAATTTTCCTTTTAAAAATTATGACCAGAATGGTATATGTACCCTTTTTTTATAAATAAATATCATCGAAAATAAATTTAAGTTTGCAAGAAGTTTACGTTAAAAATAAAATTTCATAAATTGACTAGGTGATTTAAAAGATTAGAGCAGATATCGAAACAGTTGCAAAGGATTGCATGTGTTTTAAATTTTGAAACGAAAACGGAAGTAACCTAGACCCAATGACATGTTGTGACAAGACATTGCGAAAATATTTGAAATTTACTTAAATTATTATTTTCCTACGAAACTTACTTAAATTATCATTATTATCATAAATTACTTTAATTATAAATTATTAAACTATCTAAATTTTTTTTTTAGTTGTGGACTCTTTTAGCGAAATCCCTAGAAATCTTTTTTGAGGTCCAGATAAATGCTTGAGTTCCAGACGACGTGATATATCAAAGTAATTATCCTACAAACTACGAATTCGATAATTTTTTAATATTTAAATTTTTTGAAATATATATTTTCATCTTTAATTCAGATAAATTTCCAAAACATAAGAAATATATTAGTTTAGAATAGAAACTATTTTTTTTTCTAGTATCAATCTTTAAATTATCCTACATGCTAAAATCTTAATTATTTTCCCTAATAACTAATCCTTAAAAAATATATGGTGATTTCCGGTTCACATGTGCGACATATCAATTTTTGAATAAGATACAACGTACTTAACTAATTTTTCTAAATCACTATTTTTTTTTTAAATATCAAATATTTTTTCATCTTACTTTAAACAAATTTCCAAACGGCTACTAGAAATATTAATTTAAATTTAGATTAAGTAAATTTCCAAATAAATACCAAAATATTAACATTATTTTTAGTAAATTTCCAATAAATACCAATAATATATAAATTTAGAAATAAGAATACTTATCTTAAACATGAAGTGAAGCATCTTAAACAATTACATTACTTAATAATTACTTTTTAACAATTACACTAAATGACTAACTATAACACTAAATCTAATTTAAAAAATTTTCCTTTTCATTTTTTGACGTTAGTGGCCAAACGGCCACTTCAAAAGAGAGTGCCTCTCCGTGTGTGTCTCTTTTAAATAGTATCGGTTACCTATTTTTTCAATTATCTGTTATATAATTTGTTTGTTAATTATTTTTGAAAATAAAATATTTAATTAGACAATATACACATTTTTTTTTTTATGTAGAGAATAAACCAATTTTTCAGATTTCTGCAAACGCCTTCGTAATTTTGACAATTGAGATAAATATGAAATTAAAACCTATAATACTAGGGGTCACTAGTATGTATTTGATTTTATATTGAAATTCAATGATTTGAAAGATATTTCGAACTTACATTAGTTCCAAAGGAAAACAACTAGATGTCATTATCTATACGATCTTTTCTTTAATGTAAATATTATTTAATTCAATAATTTTTAGTATCGATTTCCAAATAAAATGGAATAAATTGACGTGTCTGACGAAATGTAACGAATTGATTCGTTACAATGTAGACCTTTAGATTTTTTCATACTTATTTTTCTTATACCAATTTTCAAGCCTCACGATTTCATTCAACTCTACCGCAACCCAAAAACACATCCATGTTAATACTATCAAAGTATAAATTTAATATTCAAGACAGTAATGATAAATTCAATGAAAAAATTATCCTCTATGTCGCGATTAAAAAATAAAATCCATAGCTTTAAAAAAAAGATAATAATAATAAAATTGATGTGGGAATTTTAAATATCACTTTCCGTCAGTTATGTGTTCGGACCTCCTCTCCCCGTTACGTATCATAAGCTAAGCAATTGTCCACCTATCCCTTTTCTGTGTACATATTTTATAGACGATCTCATAGACAAAACATACAATGCTTGACAACTTTAAGCACATTTTGATAATCATTTTTTAAACATTGGTTATTTTCTATTTGAAATTTATGAGTTCTCTTTTTTTATTTTTTTTTTTTGTCGGTAACTAACATATTGTTACCGCATATTTCGTTTCTGATAATAAAAGTTATCTATTTTCTTCCAACATTCGTTCTTCACAAATTCTAACATTACTTATTTTAATAAATTCCACCAAAAGAACATTTGATGTTAAAAATTTAGCCAAGACTCGCAACTATTTTATTGTTAAAAAGTTATGAAATCTAATGTTACGCCAAGCCCTAAATAAATCTACATCATGGTCAAAGCAAGTTATTAGGCTTGGCCGTTTCGCAAAACTATGGCAAATAAAACCATAGTAGATTATTGTGCTATTGACCATAGCTCCGGAAATCGGCCAAGCCTTACAACTTGATTTGACAATGACGTAGACTTATTTAGAGCTTGGCGCAACAGTAGATCTCATAACTTTTTAACAGTAAGATAATTGCGAGTCTTGGCTAAAGGGCATAGCCGGGTAAGATAGGGAAAATGGCCCTTAACGCAAAATTGATTGTTTTTATAGGAAATAATACTTCTTAACCCCAGATACATTCCTGCCAAATTTCAACTCTCCAAGGCTAATAGTTTACGAACACACAAACAGTCAAAAATTTTCAAAAAAATTTTTTTTGACGAAATTACTGAGCCGATTTATTTGAGTTTAATATATATTGTGTACCCACCTTAGACAAAGTAATAAAAAAGAATTATCGTTATATCCCTTTATTATACTAATTTGTTTTAAATTTTTAAATTTAAGTAAATTTTTTTTTTGGTAAGTATTTACGCGTCAGCGACACCCACCATTTTTTGTTCAATAATATGTCTCTTAGCTCTATGACATATATTTTTATGGAAAAATTTTAGTTGATAGAACATAGTAATATTTCAGTACAAATGCATGCCATGTTCGGTGCTACATATATTACTTATGTATAAAAAGGACCATAAGGTAAATAACATATATGAAAACTATATGAAAAATACTAGTTTACCTGTACAACTAGACAACAAATCTGAGGTATGAATCCTAAATTTTACACACAATCAGCAGGATAATAATTTTAATAAGTGAATTTTGTAATTACTGGCTAAAATACATGAATAATAATGTTTAATAAGATTTTAATATCTAAGTACTATTTTTATAAATTAACAGATGATACTGTATATGTCAATTTAACATCATATTGAGAACTTTTAACACTTTTGAGACAAATATAGTTTTTTTTTTTAGCGGTTGCCAGTTACCACTGTTGTGTCTATATATACAGACTGGTCCGGAATTCTGTACTGTGTTTATTTTTATATACACAGACAGTTTTCGAGTAATTTAAAATACACCTATTCATCCCATAATTATCCTTTAATCTTAAGTGATGGAGTAAGTAGTAACAGAAATTTAATTATCCTCGCCCCTCTAAAATATGAATTCGTCATTCAAAAGCGTCCGGAAAATATTTAAAAAAGTTCGCCTCACCCTTTTCATTTTATCTCTTGTATATAAAATTGTACCATTATTAATTAGTTTTGAAAAAGTGTATATAAAAACGTACACTAATTTTTGAACGTACTACCAGCTTTCGCAATTACAGTACAAAATTCTGGACCAGCCTGTATATATAGACATAACAATGATAACTAGCAATCGCCAAAAAAAACGATATTTGTCTCAAAAGAGTTAAAAATACTTAGGATAGTGTTAAATTTTCAAAATTACTATCCGCCTACTTGTATTAGAATAAACTTAATGCATATAAAACACATTTAATAATACCATTGAATTCCGAAGTAAAAATGGGAGAAGCGGGGGGAAAAGTAATGTGGCATCCCTAAAAGGCACTAGCTGGATACTAACTCAATACACGTACAAAATTTCAGCCCGCTAGCGTTTGAATTAAACGCCATCAGTTATTTTGAATAACTATAGACTGCCAGCTATTTAACAGATATTAATTTGTATACATATCTATTTACACTGCTGCATCACTAGTTAGACCCCTTACTAGTTGTACCTGCGTGGGAATATTTTTATACAAACAATAACATGTTTACAATAGTTTTAAACAAAAATCGAGAGAAATATATTATACAGGATGTGCTTTGCAAATAATTATACTTTTATAAATTATTTTATTACATAATCATTAATCACATAAGTAATTAAAACATATTTAACTGGTCTTTTTATGCATTTAAAGAAAGGAAAACATTGATATTATGCACCACAGTCCACACAGCATCATATTAAATAAACAAACAACATATTAAGTGGTCCAATCTAATTAATACCTATACCTACATAAACATAGTAGATAATGTTTGAATGATTGAGCTGCTTTCATTTAGCGTGAGAAATATTTTTGTATTTATTTTATAATCCTGTATTATACGAGGCACCAATTTTATTAATCTTTTCCATGCCGAAATAAAATACCTTGTAAAAGAGAGAATGTGTAAACATAAAAAGAAACAGAAAATTCTTTATATTACGTACCTATGTCTAGAATTTTTTTATTTTCCTAATTGTTAGGGGTAATAAATAAAATAATAAATTAATAATGTTGAAGATGAGGAAGATCTTATAGACCGTTTACACTGTATATGTACATATGTATAGGTAATAGTTTATGGTAAAGTCGGTATTAAACTAACATTTCCAAGATAAATTTTCTTTTTTCGAAATATTTACTAAATGTTATTTTCTGTATTTTACGATATTCATTAAATAAAAATATAATACAAATATTTAATTCAATGGCTGCCAAATAATTTTTGTTTGTAAAAGAGGTTTAAAAACATTGATAAAGAGAGAAAATTGTTTACATATTATCTGCGTACTTCTGGAAATATTTTAATTCCTAAGATTTTTGTATCCTTTATTTCATAAAATATAAACATTGTTATGTTTTTCATAACATCGAGTATCTTATCCTTTCCTATACACGGTACATATAGCATTAAAGTCGTTATTAAACTACTTCTTGGAAAATACAATAATTTTTTTTTAAATTCTTTCAGATGTCATTATGATATACATTTTAAGTAAAATACATTCTATAAAAACTTAAGTAAAGAGAATGGAGAAACCATTATCTACCATTCTTATAATTTGACATTCCCACTTTGTGTGTATCACACAGTATCTTGCGTACTTTTAATTTTATTAAATTATAATATATAACACTGACTTTATAAGAAGCCTACGTTGTTTTTATAGTTGACAACATGAATGTTGATTTGGATAAAGGATAATTTATTGATTTTTGGTATTGGTACATATGTATGCAGTATGTGTATGAGTATTAGTCCAACCGTCGAAAATTTTTTTGCTGACAATAATAAACAAATTTTTTTATGTTCTTATAGTACACTATAAATTCAATTATGTTAAAACATTCAATAAAAATTATTAGAAGCAAATTTTATATATTTCTGTAAATATCTATACCTATATATAAAATTATCCACAGTATTATCTTTTAGCGAATTTCCAGAATGGAAATTCAGCTATTACAGTAGGTCTCATGACGGGACTTGAGCCCGGGACTATGGCAGAAATTTGTTTTGAGGTCCCTAGAAACCGAAAATAATATTCACTAAAATTTATATATATATATATATATATATATATATATATATATATATATATATATATATAGATATATATATGTATATATGTATTTATGTATTAGCACGATAACTCTCGAACGAAACGTCCTAGGGTTACGAAATTTGGTGACAACGTTGGAAGTCCAAAAATCTTGGATGAGTTCTTCAGCCAGACACGTCGGATGCCAGGAACATGGTTTTTGTTCTTGCAAAAAATTAGTTTTTTGCCAAAATTTCCACTTATTCAAAAATTTTTGCCAAATTTTTTTACACCATTTAAAAGAGGAGAAAAAGTTACATAAAAAAGCTCTTTAAACTATTATTCTATGTCAACTAGTTTCCGAGAAAAACTAATTTTTATAAACGGAAATTCGCTATGTTATGCAGGATGCTGCGACAGGGGTATTTATTATTATTTCATTTTAAAACAAGTCGGACAACTAGAGAGGTATCAATTTAACTTTAATTCATTTTTTGGGAAAAATTTTTATTAGAAAATAACCCAGTGTAGATTTGTAGTGTACTTGTAATTTATTTTTATTATTTATAAATTATAAAACTGAGAAACAATATTTTTCAATTTAAACCATTTCAGTGCTGCTAAAAAATGTCAAAATGATTAATGACTTTAAAAATACATATAGTCTTGTCTTTTATTGCAAGATATATTTCTCTCTTTGTTTCCTTTGGCATGTTAACATGCCAATGGCACTGAATCGGTTAATTGTAAGTCTTAACATTTTAAATACATATTTTACAATTAAAATTTTAATAATGTTCTTTAGTTACATAGGTATTGATAATAAGTTAATAAATAATAAAAACTTATTAATAAAATATTTGTTGTGGTGTGTTTTTATTAGCTTTGTTCGTGCAACAGTTTTGAAAGTACAAAACTGTACGGAGCATGCGTATTTGTTAAATGAGCGTTCGAGCAAAACTAAATTTGTGATTTGATTGCAAATCTAATGTTCTAGCAGCTTAAAAATTAAATTTCAAACTAATACACGACAGCAAGAAAAATTCACCAACTTTTAACAAATTTGTCGGATTGTACTTGCGCAGTAGATCTCAAATATATTACTGTTTAAAATTTAAATATTTTATTGTCTGTTAAGTTAGATGTATTGTTAGGGAACTTTTATTTCAGTTATTTTTTCTTGTGAAATTTTTTTGAAATATTTTTTTTACTAGGTACAGATAAATAAATTTTAAAAAGAAATATTCATATTTAAATACAGTTTTAATATGCCCTTTTATATATATTTTATCGTTTAGAGAGAAGAAATTAATTCACCATAATATTTTTCATTAGTTTTTCTTTCTCTTATTGTACAAAATGAATGAAAGATTATCCAGCTCCAGTACGTTTAGTTCCAGTGACTTGTCTAATTCGAGCGATGATGATTTACTTGATTTTGAAATTAATAGAATTCGATCGAAAAATGAAAATTACTTTGAAAGTACTAGTCAGTTATATAATAATAAAGAATTTATTGAGCATTTCAAAATAAATAGACGTGTAGCTGAAAGTCTAGCAGAACATTTTCAGCTTAGTGAATATTTAAAACATTAATTGGGTGGAAATGGAAAATTAAATGTGCTTATTGGAATGGAAAATTAAATGCAATTAAATGTTTTAATATTTCTTTGGATATTTTGCAAATATGTTAATAACCAAAAGCATAATTGTTAAGTTACGTAAAATGTCAATCTTTTATAACCTTATTAGTCTATAACCACTATAAAAAATAAAATATGTATGACATCCATGAGGCCCGTGAGTCCAAGACATGCCGGACACGATTAGAGTGACATCTGGTGGTTCTTAATTAAACCTAAATCTCGAATTCACCGTTCGAGCGTCAAAATAATTTGAAACTAGTTTGTTGTTGAACATGCGCAGTAGTCATAGTTTGAAAAATCACCAATTAGTTTGAAATTGGTTGCACGAACAAACCTATTATTAAACAATGTATTTATTATGTGTTGTTTTTATATTTTCTCTACGCAGTTGAAAATTTATAAATTTTAATTTCTTTTTAAATACGTATGTATATGCATATAAGATCACCCTATATTGTGCCTTGATAGTTATACTTTAGAGTGAGACTCACCACACGTAGGGGTACATATACCAAGGACCCGGTGTATTTTGAATATGCGTTAATCCTTTTTCTTTGACTCAGTTTTGCACCACATTTCTGTTTGTGCTGACACAGAGTTTTCTACGCGATAAAAACATGTCCATACAGATTGAGTGTAGTCTAAACAAAGAATACAGCATCGACTTATTCTCAGTTTAAATCAGCGTGCCATAGCTAATGAATAAAGTTACATTTATTTTTAATTTACAATAATGTATCTGATATCGAAATCTACTAAGAAATTAGTGATTAAATTATTAAAAAGTAGACAATCTACAAGATATATCTCTCGGAAAACTCATATTAGCCAATCGACAGTACAAAAAATTCGAAAAAGATGTAATTTACTAATAGAGAAAAATGTTGGTGGTCGGAAAAAAAAAACTATCAGGAGAGGATGTTAGAAGAGTTATTTGATATTTGGCTACCGGTGAAGCATCTTCGGCTTCTGAGGCAACCAAACTTTGACAGAAACACGTTGGCAAGTCAGTAAGTAAGTGGACAGTTCGTCGGGCATTACATTCCGCAAAGTTCCGAGCTGTCGAAAGAAAAAAGAGACCACTTCTCACTAAAAAAATATTAAAGCCAGAAAATTTCTTTGTAAAACAATATATAAAATGGGATGATGATGATTGAATGAAGGTGATTTGGTCAGATGCGACTAAAATTAATAGATACAGTACAGATGATCGCCGGTGGAATTGGAAAAGAACTAAAGAATCAAGACAACCAAAGGATTACATTCAAACGTTAAAGCATGGTGGTGGTAACATTAAGTTGTGAGGCTGTTTTTCAGCATTTGCTGCAGGTCCAACTCATAGGATTGATGGTAATATGAACAAAAAATTATACTATAATATTCCCAGGATATATTTAACAGAAACAGTCGAAGACATACCATATCCAAACGATGAAATAATATTTCAACATGACAACGATCCGAAACATACCTTGAAATTAGTAAAAAATTGGTTAAGTAAACAAAAATTCAAAGTCCTGATGTGGTCGCCTCAACGTCCTGATCTCAATCCTCTTGAAAATTTATGGTCATATCTGAAGAATAAACTTTTGAATGAATATGAATCACCTCCGTCAAATTTAGATGTTTTATGGAAAGATGTACAGAACAGTGATAAAAAATTTCACCTGATTACTGCGAGAAAACTTGTTAGAAGTGTTAAAAAACGATCACATGCTGTCAGAAAGGCAAAAGGTCTGTGGACATAATATTAAAGTTTAATTGTTAATTGTTTGATGCTCGCTACAAGTGGTGCAAAAGTGAATCGAAGGTCATTATGATTATTTTATTCTAAAATAGGTTTTTAAAGTAAATTAAGTTTATCAATAAATGTACTTTTCAGTTATATAAATATTGTTTTGATTGTAAGGTTTATAATATATTCAAGAAGTACAAATATCCAAAACTTATATTGGTTGACTCAGTTTTGCACCTAACTATATATATATATATATATATATATATATATATATATATATATATATATATATATATATATATATACATATATATATATATATATATATAAGACAAGTATTAGGTTAGGCGATAAAATAAACGAATTAAGTTTCTCTGTAAAAAACAGGTGGAGAAAATTTTATTTATTTTTTTAATTCAACAATAATTACGTTATATACACTATTTACAATCTTACCTGTAAAAAACAGGAAACGACAATTAGAGTTTATTATTATCACTTTTCTATTTATATAAGTAATTTTTAAATAATAAATTATACTTAAACTCTTAAAAATTATAATAAAATGATTCTTCAATACTCCTACTCAATCTGTCATCCTTCTTCCTGTCGGTAATTAAGATTATGTCGGCGCGCGGATCATGAGAAGCGCGGCAAATTCAAAACTAATGGAAGTATACTTTCATTACATATATATATATATATATATATATATATATATATATATATATATATATATATATATATATATATATATATATTCCCGCCACCTTTTGACATGTGTAGGGCCCCTTATGTGAGTTAAGAGCTAAAATTTAGTGAGTGGGCCTCATTTCCGATGCTCCTCATACTATTATAGTGAGGTCAAATTTTCGATCCGACCCAAATTTTAAAGGGTAGTGGGGGGTAACAAAAAAATAGAACTTTTCCAAACCGGTTGGAAATAATGTTTCGGTCAATTATCTATAAAATGTCCAAAATTCAGCTTCCTAGGATGATTTGGTGGAAATAGAGGGGGAAAAAAGTATTTTGGCTGCATCTAACACGCCCACAGCCCCCCAGAATTAACGCAGAGGGTTGAAATTTGGTGTGTTGATAAAGTCTTTACCTAGGGTATTCTTTTTGAAGGTTTTAATTTTCTACCCCCACCCCCACCATTTTTAACCTACAATTTCATGCTTTTTCGACGTTTTCGAAGTTTGTACCATTCGCACAGGTCACCCAAATAAACCTAGAGAGCTGAAATTTTGTATTCGGATTGAATTAGTATCAAGGGGTGCCTTTTGGGGGTCTCAACTTTTAACCTGCACTCCCACCATTTTTATACCAAAATAAGTTGATTTTCCTTGTTTTTTAACAGTTTCGTTCGGGTCAAAATCTCCCCCAATAAACCTAGAAGGATGGAATTTTGTGTACAGGTTAAGTTAATAGCTAGCCACTGCTTTTTGGAGGTTTCAACTCTTAACCCTTACCCCCACGATTTTTACGCCAATATTTCCTTGATTTTTTTGCTTTTTTTAACACGTCTAGAGATTTCCCGAGGAAACCTAGAGGGCTGAAATTTTGTACGTGTCCTGAATTAGTATCCAGCTAGTGTCTTTTAGGGATTCCACATTACTTTTCCCCCTGCTTCTCCTATTTTTACATCGGAATTCAATGGTATTGTTAAATGTGTTTTAATTGCATTAAGTTTATTCTACAGCCTTGGCCAAAAGTATTGAGCACCCCCATAAAACACGTGTAACTCTAAAATTAATTTAAAAATGACTTTTCTGTTTAATAATAGAATGAAAGGCAATACTAAGAGTTAATTTTAAACAATTTATAAAGGATTTTAAGGTACCATAAAACACCTGGCCCACAAAATGTGAAATTTGAAGTTTTTTGAAAAATAATGTAACTTATTTGTTAGCTTGTTATTAACTTTCAGGATAACAAGAAGCTGCTGAGTGTTGTTTATTCGTATAGTAGAGACAGTTTGTAATACGAAATGCCGAAACAACCAGAACTTAACACAAAAACACGAATAAAAATCCAGATAATATATGAAGAAGGGAAGAATTAAATATAGATTGCTAAATTAATAAAAGTTTGACGATGTGCAGTGCAATTTACAATTAAAAGGTTCGTGGCGATTGGCTCTCACACAAACAAAATGAGAAGGCGCAGAAAACGCGCTACTACTGATCGCCAGATTAGAAAACTTATACGTGACTCACTTAAGGACCGCAAAAAAACTTCTTCTGAGCTCACTGCAGTTTTATCGGGAGACATTGGGAAACCAATTAGTTCTCGAACTGTAAGAAGAAGACTCACAGATGCAGGTTTAAAAAGCCGCAAAGCTAGGAAGAAGCCTTGGCTCTCCGACATCAAGAAAAATCGTTTAGAATGGGTTTTAACACACCTGCATTCTTCTGAAGAAGATCGGTCCAATGTGGTATGATCCGACAAATCTAGTTTTGAAGTAAGTTAAATTCGATACCACCGCATTAAAAGATGCGATTAGATTTGCCGGACCATACCACACTGGACCTATCTTCTTCAGAAGAATGCTGGTGTCTTAAAGCCCATTCTAAACGATTTTTCTTGATGTTGTCGGAGAGCCAAGGCTTCTTCCTAGCTTTGCGGCTTTTTAAACCTGCTTCTGTGGGTCTTCTTCTTACTGTTCGAGAACTAATTGGTTTCCCAATGTCTCCCGATAAAGCTGCAGTGAGCTTAGAAGAAGTTTTTTTGCGGTCCTTAAGTGAGTCACGGATAAGTTTTCTAATCTGGCGGTCAGTGGTAGCGCGTTTTCTCCCCGTTCTCATTTTGTTTGTGTGAGAGCCAGTCTCCACGAACCTTTTAATTGTGAATTGCACTGCACATCGTCAAACTTTTATTAATTTAGCAATCTGTATTTGAGTCTTCCCTTCTTCATATAATATCTAGATTTTTATTCGTGTTTCTGTGTTAAGTTCTGGTTGTTTCGGCATTTCGTATTACAAACTGTCTCTACTATACGAATAAACAACACTCAGCAGCTTCTTGTTATCCTGAAAGTTAATAACAGGCTAACAAATAAGTTACATTATTTTTCAAAAAACTTCAAATTTCACATTTTGTGGGCCAGGTGTTTTATGGTACCTTAACCCTTTATGGGCCATGGTAGCCAAATGGCTACGTGAATTTTAATTGTCATTTTTTCTTGGATTATAAAGAATTATACATTTTAACTGATATACAAACATAAAATAGTCCTTATTTAATATGACGTTGGACAGTGCTGTTCACTACTGAACAAAAATATACACTAAAACTCATGGAATTTGCTTGTTTGGCCGGTTGTTCAAAGTGTTTAAAATAATTACATTTTTTGGTGATTAATACATTTAAAAAAATTTTTTATGTATGTTACTAGTTTAACTATATACTTAATTTTAATATGCTAACATTATTTTATTTTATTTGTGGCTAAAAACCTTTATAAATTTGCTAAATACTTACTGTTGCCGATTGGATACATTGGCCTAGATAAATAATTTTTAAATATAACCGTTATGAACATTTCGTAGCCATATACCGGCCTCTAATAACATTTTTCATTTTTAGAATATGAGACGTGTAGTTATGTCCGCTATAGCAAATTTGATCGTAAACCCTGTGATGTGGCTATTTTACCACCAGATGTATCCGATGTATCAGATTATTTGAGTTAGATAATGAGGACACAGAAATTCTGGCGTCAGAATCAGATTTTGAAGAACCTTATTTAAATAAGAGTCACAAATGTTCGTAATCCAGCTTATTGTCATAAAAAGATAACTTTGTACACCATTGGCTAGTTTAGACCAACAAATGTTGATGATAACATTGTAAAAAGTCATTCAAAAATGCACTAAAAAAAAAATATGTATTATTAAAATAAAAAATATGGTAATTTTTTACAATATGTGTCTTGAAAATGACAATGTGTTAGTAAATTTAAATAATTCAGTTGCAAAATATGAAATTTTGTATAAAAATAAATATTCACTGTAATTTTAAATACTTTGATAGTAAAATTACATATAAAAGTCGTATTTGACATGCTAAAATATAGTAAAATTACATTTTGAAACGAAAATTTATTGTATTTGTGTGTAAATTACTGATCTTTTGGATGTAAATTACCGGTATCACGTGATTGATTCTGCGCAATTGACGGCGTCAGTTGAGTTGATAGTGTAATTTTGCATGTCGTACGTAATTAATTTACATTGAGTGGAGTAAAATTACATCCGAAATGTAAGGTAAAATATTCTAGAATGTAATTTTACATAGAAAAATGTTGTAAAATTTTTTAACAGTGTGTGTAAAGTGTGATACACGACTTCGTCTCACTAAAACAAAGAAATATTTTATTTCATTTCGTCAGTAATTAATCGTAATATTATTTCTGCTTGTAAATGAATAAAACTGTTTCGCAGAAATAGATAAATATTCTTTTTTGTTGAAACGTTTGTTTTATTCAAAAGCCAGTGTAGCCATATGGCAACATTTTACATATAAGCAACATTTACAGTTAAAGGCCAATGTAGCCATATGGATACGAAAGGAAAAACTAATTTCCACGCATTTCAGTGGTAAATACATGACAGAATTACAATATTAACGATATTTCTAAACTATGTACCAAAAATCAGACTTGTGCAATTGTTAGAAATATTCTTGGTCCATAAAGGGTTAAAATTCTTTATCAATTATTTAAAATTAACTCTTAGTATTGCCTTTCATTCTATTATTAAACAGAAAAGTCATTTTTAAATTAATTTTAGAGTTACATGTGGTTTATGGGGGTGCTCAATACTTTTGGTCAAGGCTGTAATACAAGTAGGCGGATAGTAATTTTAAAAATTTAGAAAAAAATCAATGAATGAAATAAAAACTCCATATTTGTATATATTTTGAGAAAACTTGGCACTTAAAAGTACATTCACATTTGGCACTTAAAAGTTCACACACAATAAACAACTAACTAAATCAAAATTATTTTTATGCAGTTACCTAAAATTGTAACATTCTAAAAATCAGTCTTATTTTATGACTTTATTTTTATTATATTTTATATTTTGTAAGACAAGCCGTATTCACATGTTTTCGAAATTATTTTTAATTTTATTCACATTTTACTAAATTTGTCTGAAAATTATTTACTTCAAAATTAATTTTAATCTCAAAATTATTTTTTACCTGTATTTGTAACATTCCAAAACCAGTTTTGTGACTTTGTTTTCACTTTCAATTCTAATTTGACAACAACAATTTATTGTTCACAGTAGGAAGAAATGTAAAATGTAAAATAGTATTTAAGTAAGTAGCTTGTTAAATATAGTTTACTGTTCGTCAATGGCCATACGGGCCGAAACATGTCACAGACAATTAAAACTCTAAATAAAATGGTATTAGTAAAGTAAAAAATTGTCTTTTTATTTTAAATTATTTTGGGTTGTAACTACAAAAATATGTATTAACTAAATTTAGAAAATATTGAATATTACATAATTGGGTCTATTGAATAAAAAGAAGTATTTGCTTTTACTTCCTATTTTTTAAGTCTTTACTTATGATCAGTTGAATAAAAAACTAAGTGATTACTAAAAAAGAGTTTACTTATATCAAATAAGTAAACTCAAATTATTTCCAGTATTTACTTAGTGTGGAAGTATTTACTGAGATTTTTCCAGTTAGTACTTTTTTTTTAGTTGAATAAAAACAAGTATAGTCTTAAATCAATAAGTAATAACTTGAATATTTATAAGGTTAGTACAGAGCATACTTTTTATTAAAACAGAAGTATTTCTTAAGTTCTTTGTGGTTATTTTAAATTTGGTAGACTTTGTAAATATACGCAATATGAAGCGGTATAACGACAGGAAGAACGTAAAGCCCACCAGATCAAAGGTTTTGCTACGTTTTAAAAGTGAAAGTGTAAATTATATTTCAAATTACTTTCTAACGGCCTCAGATGAAACCAGATGAAACCAGAGGAACGGCTCTCAGTTCACGCCAAAAAATGGAGACATTTTTGAGATTCGTTAGTGACACCGGATTTCAAACAGGCGCTGCTCTAGATTTTGGAATTCACTACACAACAGTGCGCAAAACTATAAACAGTGTTCCTGATAGTATTATGGTCCATCTAATTTACAGGCTATGGAGGAAATTAGGGTAAGATGGTCAAATAGATTTCGAATACCTACAGTTGTTGGTACACTGGATTGCACTCACGTTTACCATTAAAAAACCATCAGCGTTCAGTGGCCTGGAAGTGTTTATGATTTCAGGATTTGGAAACAAAGCTCCATATAACACTATTTCAAGATTTTGAGGTAATTTCTGTTTGTTTGGAAACAGCAGATACGGAATTACTCCATGGTTATTAATTCCGTTCAAAGATCCCCAAAACAGAAATGAAGAAATGTTTAACAATATTCACTCCAGTGAAAGGGTTATAACTGAAAGGGTATTTGGGCAACTGAAACAAAGATTTTTTATTTTGGGACACAAACTCAGAGTATCTTTGGAAAAAGTTCCAAAAATAATTATTTTCTGTTGTGCTGTATTACACAATATTAGTAAACATCTACAAGATGATTTTGACTTTATAGAAGAACAGTTTTCAAATGATTATAAAAATATTATTATGCGTTTGTTATTACAATTCTCCAAAATCAAGTGTTTACTTATAAGTATAAGTTAATACTTATGAGTAAATACTTAAATGTTTAAATGTTTTTCCAATATTTACTTTTAAGTAAAAGCTATCGTTTATTCAAGTCAAATGAAGTAATGTCTTCTACTTAAAAGTATTAACTTCTCTGCGTAAGTAATCACTTACAAGGTTTTACTTTTTTTTATTCAACAGACCTAATGGATCTATTAAATAAAAAGAAGTATTTGCTTTTACTTCCCATTTTTAAGTCTTTACTTATGATCAGATGAATAAAGACCTAAGTGATTTCTTAAAAAAAGAGTTTACTTATATCAAATAAGTAAACCCAAATTATTTCCAGTATTTACTTAGTGTGGAAGTATTTACCGAGATTTTTCCAGTTAGTACTTTTTTTTTAATTGAATAAAAACAAGTATAGGCTTAAACCAATAAGTAATAACTTGAATATTTATAAGGTGGGTACAGAGCATAATTTTTATTAAAACAGAAGTATTTCTTGAATTCTTTGTGGTTATTTTAAATATGGTAGATTTTATAAATATACGCAATATGAAGCGGTATAAAGAAAGGAAGAAAGTAAGTCCCACCAGATCAAAGGTTTTGTTACGTTTTAAAAGTGAAAGTGTAAATTATCTTTCAAATTACTTTCTAATGGACTCAGATGAAACCAGAGGAGCGGCTCTCAGCTCACGTCAAGAAATGAAGACATTTCTGAAATTCGTTAGTAACACCGGATTTCAAACAGGCGTTGCTCAAGATTTTGGAGTTCACTACACAACAGTGCGCTAAACTATAAACAATGTTGCTGATATAGTATTATGGTAAAAACTGATCAACGGATAAAATTTCCATCCAATTTACAGGTTATGGAGAAAGCTAGAGTAAAATGGTCAAATAAGTTTCGAATACCTACAGTTATTGGTGCACTGGATTGCACACACGTTCCCATTAAAAACCATCAACGTTTGGAGATGACTATATTAACAGGAAAGGATTTTCGAGCATAAGTGTGCAAGTAACCTGTGATTCAAGTAAAATGATTACAAGTGTGGACGCTGAGTGGCCTGGAAGTGTTCATGATTCCAAGATTTGGAAACAAAGCTCCGAATATAACACTTCAAGATTTCGAGGTAACTTCTGTTTGCTTTGAAACAGCGGATACGGAATTACTTCAGAGTTATTAACTCCGGTCAAAGATCCCCAAAACAAAAATGAAGAAATGTTTAACAATATTCACTCCAGAGAAAGGGTCATAATTGAAAGGGTATTTGGGCAACTGAAACAAAGATTTCCTATTTTGGAACACAAACTAAGAGTATCTTTGAAAAAAGTTTCAAAAATAATTGTCTGTTGTGCTGTATTACACAATATTAGTAAACATCTACACGATCATTTTGACTTTATAGAACAGTTTCCAAATAATTATGAAGAATAATTATGAAGAA
Organism: Brachynemurus nebulosus; assembly: GCA_035578155.1. Lineage (NCBI taxonomy): Eukaryota > Metazoa > Arthropoda > Insecta > Neuroptera > Myrmeleontidae > Brachynemurus > Brachynemurus nebulosus. The sequence continues at coordinate 54,281,636 of JAPWDM010000004.1, read as the reverse complement.
TATTATGCGTTTGTTACAATTCTCCAAAATCAAGTGTTTACTTATAAGTTAATACTTATAAGTAAATACTTATATTTTTAAATGTTTTTCCAATATTTACTTTTAAGTAAAAGGTATTTTTTATTCAAGTCAAATGAAGTAATGTCTTCTACTTAAAAGTATTAACTTCTCTGCATATGTAATCACTCATAGGGTTTTACTTTTTTTTTTATTCAATAGACCCAATACATTTAAAATGAAAAATAAACAGTAGAAAAAATAAATAATATTATTGTTAAATCCTACAATATATTTCACCAACATTAAAACAAAAAAAATTCATTAAAATTGAAAAAAATATCGATATATCGAAATATCGATATTTCATGACGATATTTATATCGATATCGATATTAGTTTTCGATATTATCGATATCGATATTATCGATATTAGTGGAAATATTTGCATCCCTAAACGCAGATAAATTGCCGTCATTAAGCGAATAATGGAATAGACATTTTTTGACGTTTTAAATTGTCAAATATTTTCAAAGTTAGAAAAATCACTAATTTTTCTCATAGTAACAAAAAAAGTAAATAAATTTTTCTTAGTTACAAATACAAAAATAAACCAACAGCTTTTTGATTTGATTTTAATTTTATTTACTTATACTTTTAATTTTGATTTAAGTATACCTATAACATATTTTATTATTTATAAGAAGCTGAAGAGGGAAAATCACGGATTTGTTAATTTTCTCATCAATTGTATGCTAAACCTAGCCTATATACCAAATTTCAACTTTCTAGGACTTCAGGAAGTACTCTCTAATTTTGATGATCAGCAGTGAGTGAGTGAGTGAATGATGCACTTAATGGAATTTACCTATTAATAAAATCTAAAGCAGTAAAGCTATAAAATTGAAATTTGGTACATGCCATTAGGCTGGTAACTACATTCTATTCTAATGATTTGAGCTCTTAAATATTATCTAGGCCGAAGTTATCAGGGTCCAAAAATAGGCTGAGTTTCTTCGAGAAAAGATACAGTAGTGCTCTGTTTGTTTTGTTTTGCCTCGTCTTGGCGGGGACACTGCCGTGCCGCCAGATATTGTATTGACTACACAAGTAAGATTTTACATTTAGATTTAAGCTTTTAATTGTTGCGTGGCGGCTTTTAGTAAAAATAGGCAAACTAGTATTTTTGATGCAGTTTCCATATGTAATATTAATATTTTGATTGGTCAAATCACATTCATCCTATTTCAAAATTTTCCCCCAATTTTATCGTCAAGGCGCCTCCAACAGGCCCGACCCTAAATTTAAGTACGTAAATAGAAAGACCTTTAAAAATGAAGAATTTTGTCAGTTTGAACTTTTGTTTTAGCTCTTATAGCTTTCAACTAATTTGAAAAAAATAAATTTTTACCACAAAAAACTCACATGCTATATCCTCAACTTTGAGGATCGATTCCGCCCCTTAAATAGCATTATAGCTAATAAAAAAATACATATCTATTATTTCTGCTTATTCTACACAGCTACCAGGTTCAACCACTTCAAGACCTTTCCTTGTAAGTAAGACAGAGACTTGCATCTCCATATCTTCGTTAGTTTATATCATAGCTCAAAAACCATCAGAGCTATAAAGCTCCTAACTATAGCGATCGGTTGCCCCCGTCGATATCTACAACTCTTATTTGAACAATTTTTCGATTAAATCAACGGTTTGGCTGTAATAAAAATGGCAACTCTCGAAAAACTCACACAGTATATATATATATATATATATATATATATATATATATATATATATATATATATATATATATATATATATATATATATATATATATGTCGTGACCGAAACTTTAATGAAACTTATTAAACCCGGACGACACCGGAGATCCCGTTTGGAATGTTGAGGATCGCCACTTTGTTTTATCGAAAACGAAAGAAACGGAGCTTTGGCTTGAATTAAAGTCCTTATTGATTTACTTGTTCACTTTATTTAAATTTTATTTATTTTTATTAAGTTTTATTTACTTCAAAGATTTTATTTATTTATTTTTCGTTAACTTATAATTGTCTTGTTTGATGTGATTTGGTATTGATTAACAAAACGAAGTTCAAATTAGATTAATTTTATTAAAGTAAAATTATTATTACAACAATTAAAATAATTAAATAAAAAGATCTGAACATGACGACGAAAAGATTATCAAAATTTATTAAAATGACCAAAACTGAAAATAATGAATTTACATCGAATTTATAATAATTTTTATGTTTAGTTAGCAAAACTTATTTAACAAAGATAGAATTTATTTTTATATTCAAATACATTGTATGAAATGGAAAATATATTTTATTTTAATATGTCTAGGGAACATCCGGTAGTTGGCTCGTGGATTATGCTGTTTTCTGCATTTTCACATCCTGTGTGTAGTTATGTTGCGTTGATCTCACGGTGATAGATTTTGTTGAAATTTGCAAATTTTATGTGTTGTGCATGGCACCACACTCCTCCCCCATTAGAAAGGTTCCTGCGGGACCTTAGAATTTGACTGGGCGAATGGGACGGCGTCCAGATACACATGATGCTGAAGTTTGGATTCTTCGGTCCTTCAAAAGTACTGTTTGGCTGCTGGGCTCGAAGACCACTTCGTGATTGTACGGCTGGACTTGATTCCTCCGGTTCTCCCCGAATAGACAATTGTAAAAATTAAATGTGTTGCCTCCCGATTTGGTGCATGGGCATAGGCATTTGAATAATCTTGCTAGTAACGTCGCTATTACTTTGAATATTCCATATTTATAAAAGTAGTAAAATAGTAGTACAGCTATGATTCCCGTACCAATGTAGCATAACCAGTTGTAAATGACGTTTTCGTACTTGATTATAAATGGTTTGTTTAACTGGCTTTGAAGATTTTCGTCCATCTTCTCCAATTGATGTTGAGTGTATTTGACTTCGTTGAGGTCCAGATTTGTTAATTTTATGGGCTTTAAGTATTGTGGTTTTAGGGCCTCTTCTTTATGTAAATATTTGCAGCAATCATCTTCCAGGATGTCGACTGCTGGAATGTGTATGTAGACGGATAGGTTTTTGATTGACATTTCGGGCTGTAGTACGACGTTGTGTGTCATGAAGCGGCAGTTGTTTGGAATTTTGAGAAGTCCAATTCCATGTAGGCTTCTTTCTTCATCTGGATACTGTGTGCAGAGTACGGTTCCCTTTGTCGGTTTTGATAAGATGAACAACCATTGATTTTAGGATATTTGTTTCCAGACTTCGGACTGTGCGTATATGGTAGTTTTCTTGCATGACCTGGGAATTGATGCTTCTTGAAGATCGAACATTTCTAACTCGCAAATGTTGTCGGTTCTTCTTTGTAGTGTGTCGATATTTTTACAGATGTACACATCATTGACTAGTGTACATGGATCGAGCTGTTTTAGAGTAGCGAATTGTGACTTTCCTCTGCTGGATATTATGTAGGGAAAATCTATGGTAATATAGGATACTTGTGAGGAATTTTGTAATGGTGTTGGAAGTGGAAATGCTTGATATAAACTGTATTCAGTAATTTGCGCTATTGGGACTTTTAATAAAATTACTAAAATGTTATCAGTCATAAAAGCTTTGACTTCCATTAATTTATAATAATTTTCAATAGTCTCTGTGTTAACTTTAATTGGTAATTCAAGAGAAGAAATTTGATTTAATTCATTCATAAGATTTGTAGGAGTAATTATATTGTAATCAATTATCCCGTGTCTTATTAATGTTAGTGTCATACTATAAGATTGTAATTGTTTTAGATTTAAATCATTTATTTGTTTTATTAGCAATAAGTGGTCTAAAAGCTCGATTTCAAGTGAATTGCGATTAATTATGCTAGAAGAATTAGATATGTATTGATTAAAAGTTTTAATATTAATATTTAATTCTTGTTCCGCGTCTTGAATAGTATTTAAAGTTTTATTTAAAGTATTCATTGTTTCTGATAGAATTTTTATTTGATCTTTCATTAATAGATGTGTTGTTTTCCTATCATTAATAATAGAATTTATCGAATTTGTATAGAATGTTGCGTCGTCAGAATCCGGTGATCCGATAAGCCACTTTAATATTTTAGAACCTACATTTAAAAGTCCTCTTCGTCTACGTACGTGATGAGCTTGAATAGTTTTGATTAAAGTTTTTATTTCTTCCATTTGCTGTACTAATAATTTTTGTTGTAATTTACAAGTCCCGGCGTTGGAGTGATTACTTGGTATCATTTTGCAGAAAATGTATGATTTGTGGTAGTATTCTTGAGCCTTTTCTAAATTTTCTTCGAATGTAGTTGTATTGATGTAGTGCATTAGTGTGAATTTTTGGTTACATATTTTCGCGTCCCCTAGTTTCTTGAATAAAATTCCCGGCGAGGTGTTAATTTGTTCCACCTGTATTTCTGCCGTCGTTTGGTGTATAAGCAGTAGTATTGGTAACAACGTTGATAACTTCGCCATCTGAAACGTAAGGTTTCAGGTTATTTTCGTGAAAGGTTTTATTTGTATTTCTATATCTAACTTTAACTGTGTGAGTATCAGGATGGACAGATATGATTTTAAATGGACCTTTGTAGCGACAGGATAATTTCCCTGGAGCGGATTGGCCTTCTTTTACTAGGACGTATTCTCCTACTTGGAAGTTTCTTACTTTTGTTTGCTTGTCGTATTGAACTTTATTTTTGATTTTGCTTTGTTTTAAATTTTCTCTTGCAGCTAATCGTAATTTCTTGATTTTTTCTTGCACTTCTTGTGATAATTCTTGATATGTTTTTGCATTTGTGTTTCTTTCAAACGATGTTGGAATATTCGGATCGATTCCAAATACAAGTTTGTATGGTGTTTCGTCAGTGGAGCGATTTTTGTGGGTGTTGAATGAAAATGTGGCTAAATACAGCATTTCATCCTAGTCGTTCATTTCAGTGTTGATATATGATCTTAAATAATTTTCAATGTACGAATGTGTTCTTTCTAGCGAACCATTTGTTTGAGGATGATATGGAGATGTGGTCTTCTGCTTGATGTTGAATAATTTATTGACTTCCTTGATGACGGAGCTGGTAAAAACAGGATCTTGATCCGTTAGAATGAACTTCGGAAAACCAAATGTGCTTGCATATTTCAGGAAATAGATTGCTGTTGTTTCTGCTTTTCTATCCTGAAGTGGATAAACTTGAAGGTGCTTTGTCAGATTATCCTGGATCGTAAGGATGAACTTATTTTGATTCCTTGTTACCGGAAGTGGGCCTATAAAATCCATTGAAATTTCGTCATTGAAGTTCTTTGCTGTTGTGGTGATTACCATTGGTGCTTTTCCAATACGAGTTGTTTTTGTTTTTTGACATATGGGACAATTCTTGATGTATTTTTCGACGTATGTTTTCATACCTTTCCAAAAGTATTTTTGTCGAAGTTCGCTGTATGTGCGGGCAATGCCTGGGTGACCTCTTAATGGTGAATCATGGTATTCGCGTAGTAACTGTTGTTTTTCCGCTTCTGTTCTGACGATGATAGTTTCCACTGTTTCTTCATTATTTGTTTCTTGATTATTTATTTCTTCGTTAGTTGTTTCTTCATTTATAGTTTCTTCATTAACAATTTCTTCGTCACTTGTTTCTTCATCTATTGGTATCGTTTCGATTGCGTTATTCATACCTGAAGTGCTTGGTATTGGTCCTTCATTTTCTTCTTGATTGTTAGTTTCGTTGTCCATACTTTCTTGTTGAATTTCGTTCAATTCTTTTTCTAATATTTCTTGTATTTCTTCTTCTGTTAAATCTTCTTCAATTGTATTACTGCTTACACCTAATTCTATTTCTAATGCTTCTTGGATTTCCTCTTCAGTTAATAGTGAAGAAAAACCAATATTATTTATATCGATTATTTCGACGTCATCGTTGAAATGATACGATAGTAAATTATTTATGTATTTTTCACTTATTGTTTTATCGATATGTTTTAAATTAATAATTGTATTATTTTCGGATGTTAAAGATATTTCTTCTAACGCTTGATATAATATTTTAAGATTTAATTTATCTTTTATTTAAGTTTTAATATTAATAAAATTATGCTTTGATTATTTTTATCTTTTCGTATTATTTGACCTATATTAGCATTTGTAATATCATTTTTATTAAAATTATTTAGAATAAATGTTTTTAATTCTTCTTTTATTTGAAGATCTTTTGTAATAGGTATTATTAGCGATTTAATATTATTTATGTCATTACCTCGATTAATTTTTATATTGGGGTTACATGTTTTATTAAATCTTTGGAAATTTTCAAATGATTTTTCTTTATTTAGCATAGCTACTAATATTGGACGACTTAAAGTATCCGCGGTGTAGTTGGTTTTGCCTGGGGTGTATTGAATTTTATATTGATAATTAAGTAACTTTAGCCTCCAGCGTACCAATCTACTCGTCGGATCCTTTACGGAATTTAGCCATACCAAAGGACGATGATCAGTCTTTATTAAAAATTCACGACCGTATAAGAAATGGTGAAAATTTTTAATTGTTTTAATAATCGCAAGACACTCGCGTTCAATTACAGGGTAGTTCCTCTCAGCCTGATTTAATGTACTGGAGTAATATGCAATTGGCATATCAATCCCGTCATATTCCTGTGTAAGGACGCCTCCTACGCAATCGTTCGATGCGTCCGTAGTAATTGAAAACATTTTATTTTCATCAGGATATTTTAAGATTGGTGTTGAAGTTATTTTATTTTTCAAAGTTTCAAATGCTTGTTTGCAATTATTATCAAAATTGAACTTTTGATCTTTCTTTAATAAATTAGTTAATGGTTTGGCTATTTGTCCATAATTTTTAATAAATTTTTTATAGTACCCGGTGATACCTAAAAAGCTTTGTAATTGTTTAATGTTTTTTGGTTCGTTTAATTTTAATATTTTATCTATTTTTTCAACCTGCGGCTTGATTCCTTCTAAGGAAATTACATGGCCTAGGTATTTTAATTCCTGTTTAAGGAATTCGCATTTATCCATATTAATTTTTAGATTGTTTTCTTTTAATATACTAAATATTTCAGAGAGGTATTGTATGTGTTCATCTAAATTTTTACCTAATACAATTACATCATCCAGGTAACACATGCATTTATTTTCTAAGATTTGTTTATGAAATATTTCATTCATAAGGGTTCGAAAAGTAGCAGGACTGTTGATTAATCCGAATGGCATTTTTAGGAATTCGAAATGGCCGTTTCCTACAGTGAAACCTGTCTTGGGAATGTCTTCTTCTTTTACAGGAATTTGGTGGAAACCACTTGCCAAATCAAGTGCACTGAAATATTTGTTTCCGCCTAAGTTTGTTAAAATATCATCGATACGTGGAATAGGGTAGCTATTGGGGATGGTTTTTTCATTTAAGTTCCTATAATCAATAACCATTCGATACTTTTGGATACCTGAAGAGTCTAATTTTTTATCCACTATCCAGACGGGTGAATTATAAGGACTTTTACTTTTACGAATAATACCATTTTTTAATAATTCATCTACTTGTCGTTGTGCTTCGTCCCTTAATTTTTTTGGAAGAGGGTAAATTTTATTTTTAATTGGTACATTGTCAATTAATTTAATTTCGTGCTCGATTTTTTGTGTACAACCTGGTGGGTCGTCATCTAATTTCACAATAGTATGAAATTGTAAAATAGTGTTTTCTAATTTTTGTTTTTCAATTTCTGTAAGTCCGTCTGTCCTTAAAATTTTAATAATTTCTTGTTTTCGTACAGGATCAATATTAATTTGGAAAACATTAAGTATTGGATCGAGAGAAATTAAATTATTTTTATAATCAATAACTGCGTTATATTTTGCCAAAAAATCAGAACCAATTATTCCATGAAATGGAACTTTGTCGCTATCTACTAAATGAAAATAATGATGAAAGTTAAAATTATTTTTAGTCAAAAAGATTGAAACAAGTCCGTAAGGTTGTATTACGCCGTCTGTTATACCGCTAATATTTGGTTTAATACTTGTATCTATTTCAGTATTATAATTTGGATTTATGTTATCCAATTTTATCAGACTGACACTTGCACCAGTATCGATCAAGAAGATAAATTCGTTAGTTTTTGAATGTGGGGAATTAAAAATTAATTTTTTATCAATTAAGCCATTTGGAATTTTTGTGAAGCCGATTCTACTTGTTTGCTCGTTGTTGCGGCTTCTGTCACCCCGAGCGTTTTTAAGTTTAAATTATCATTTGCATGTGCTACTTTTGGATTAGGGTTATTTAATCTTTCGTTATATTGTTTTTTTCTACACTCTTCAATAGTATGACCCTTAAAATTGCAATATGTGCATTGTTTAATTACTGATCGATTATTATCCGATCGATTTGGAGGATTGTTATACGATGGGTAATTTGATTTACTCCTACAATCCTTTGTATTATGATTTGAACGTTTACATATTTTACAGTATTTACGAGGTTGAGAATTACTAACGTTAAGATTTTTAAATTGATTTTGAACGTTTAGAAATGCTTCTTCTTCGCTTGCTATGCATAAAGCTTCATTCATCGAAGAATAAGTTTTATGGCGTAAAATATTTGATATTTCGGGTTTACAATGGTGTGTAAACCGTCGTAATGCCATCTCTTCGATGAGTGCTAGCTTTCCTAATAATAATGATTCTGAAATATTATTTTCCTTTACCTTTTGAATAATTTTTGAATTTAAACTTTCAATTCTTAAGTAAAATTCTTTTATAGATTCATTTGGTTTTTGCCTACACGTTTCTAATTGTTCTTGCAAATATGTGAGACTTTCTGTTATTTGATAAATTTGTTTTAATTTTATTTTTAAATCATAGAATGATAAAACATTTGTAGCATTTAATTTATTTTTAACGTCTGAAGAGACTTTTGAAAATATAAGTGCCGTTAGCGCTCTTTGTTGTGAATCATTTGCTAGGTTGAGGGCATTTTCGGCGTTTTGTATGAAATTATGTAGTTCGGAAGGGTTTCCGTTGAATGGGGTTACCATTTGCGCAAGGAATGAAATAGGAATGTGTTCCATTGGAACATCGTTATCTTCGGAGACTTCTGGAGATTGTGACCGGGATGGATTTTGTGAATCAGGATTCATGATTGGAAAAATAACTCAAAAGCAGAGAGAAAAATCAACAATCCACCTACCTTTGTACAAGCTCGGCTATTTTGTTGCAGCGTCTTGACCTGTCTTTGTAGTCGGATTTTCTTGTTGTTTTCCAATTGTTGTACACCGTCGTGACCTGGTTCGATTCCAAGCTGGTAGCGCACAATGTTCGGTTGCTCATTATTTTCCTTTTGTACACCGTCTTGACCTGGGCTGGTTCCACAAGCTGGTAGTCCACAGTAAATTCACAGTCTGTATTCACAATGTCCCGTTTTTCACTTATTGTCCTTTTTGTCGACCGAAGGATAACTATCCTGGCAGGATCGCCAGATTTGTCGTGACCGAAACTTTAATGAAACTTATTAAACCCGGACGACACCGGAGATCCCGTTTGGAATGTTGAGGATCGCCACTTTGTTTTATCGAAAACGAAAGAAACGGAGCTTTGGCTTGAATTAAAGTCCTTATTGATTTACTTGTTCACTTTATTTAAATTTTATTTATTTTTATTAAGTTTTATTTACTTCAAAGATTTTATTTATTTATTTTTCGTTAACTTATAATTGTCTTGTTTGATGTGATTTGGTATTGATTAACAAAACGAAGTTCAAATTAGATTAATTTTATTAAAGTAAAATTATTATTACAACAATTAAAATAATTAAATAAAAAGATCTGAACATGACGACGAAAAGATTATCAAAATTTATTAAAATGGCCAAAACTGAAAATAATGAATTTACATCGAATTTATAATAATTTTTATGTTTAGTTAGCAAAACTTATTTAACAAAGATAGAATTTATTTTTATATTCAAATACATTGTATGAAATGGAAAATATATTTTATTTTAATATGTCTAGGGAACATCCGGTAGTTGGCTCGTGGATTATGCTGTTTTCTGCATTTTCACATCCTATGTGTAGTTATGTTGCGTTGATCTCACGGTGATAGATTTTGTTGAAATTTGCAAATTTTATGTGTTGTGCATGGCACCACATATATATATATATATATATATATATATATATATATATATATATATATATATATATATATATATATATATATATATATATATATATATATATGTATATATATATATATATATATATATATATATATATATATATATATATATATATACTGTGTGAGTTTTTCGAGAGTTGCCATTTTTGTCGATATCTACAACTCTTATTTGAACAATTTTTCGATTAAGTCAACGGTTTGGCTGTAATAAAAATGGCAACTCTCGAAAAACTCACACAGTATATATATATATATATATATATATATATATATATATATATATATATACTGTGTAGTTCTTCGAGAGTTGCCATTTTTATTACAGCCAAACCGTTGATTTAATCGAAAAATTGTTCAAATAAGAGTTGTAGATATCGACGGGGGCAAGCGATCGCTATAGGTAGGAGCTTTATAGCTCTGATGGTTTTTGAGCTATGATATAAACTTATAGGTTTTTAAATGGGACTTTATATTAATTTTTCGATAAAACTGATCTAATGCATTAATTAACAACATAAATGAGCAAAAAAAAATTTTTTTACCCAAATTTTTTAATTTTTCTTCAATTGGTCAGTTAGGCGGTAAAAGTAAGCATATGTACTTGAGGCTACTTCAACCGATAGTGTTTTTCTTGGTTACATTTCCATTACATCCAAGAAAAGAACCTTTTCCAGTACCATTTCTATCATAAAAATTTGGTTGTAATAGAAATGGCAACTCTCAAAAAACTCACATGCTATATATATACACATATATTCCCGCTACCTTTTGACATGTGTAGGGCCCCCCTATGGACGGGAAGAGCTGAAATTTGGTAAGTAGGGCTCATTTCCGATGCACATCAATACTATCAAGGTGGGGTCAAATTTGGGGCAAATTTTGGATCCGACCCAAACTTTAAAGGGGTGGTGGGGAACAACAAAACAATAAAACTTTTCCAAACTGATCGGAAATAATGTCTTGCTCAACTCAATTGTCTACAACATATCCAAAAGTCAACCCCCTGGGGTGATTCGGAGGGAGTACAGGGGGAGAAAAGAATTTTGGCTGGATCTAAAACGCCCACAGCCCCCCATAATTAAGTTAGAGGGTTGAAATTTAGTATGTTGATAGAGTTCGTACCGAGAGTCTGCTTTTTGGAGGTTTTAATATTTTACCCCCACCCCCACCATATTTAAGGTACAATTTCATGCTTTTTCGACGTTTTCGAAGTTTGTATCACTCTTTCCACTGACATTTTTACGCCAATATTTCCTTAATTTTTTTGCTTATTTTCTAACACGCATAGGAACTCTCTGTATCTGTATTCAGTCAATATCGAGGGTGTGCCCTTTAGAAATTCCACATTACCTTGCCCTCCACTTTTCCCGTTTTTACATCGGAATTCAATAGTGTTGTTATATATGATTAAATGTGATTTATATCGATGACAATACAGTAAGCAGACTAAATTTAAAGAAACAAATGAAATAAATACTATCATTTATCACAAATGCAATATATATATATATATATATATATATATATATATATATATATATATATATATATGTATATATATATATATATATATATATATATATATAATTTAAAAAATGTTATTGATGTCATTTTTTATTTTATTTATCAAACAGAAATATTGGATTTTTTTGGAAAGAAAAAATATCTTCAGAAAGGCCTTCGAGTTCACTATTTAAGGTTCTCTTTTAATATTTAAAAATAAAACACAAAAGCAATTGGCGGAAAAGCATGGGTAGGAATTCCCTCGTACGAATTGTGTTGGCTTTTTTCCTGCTAACTGCTATCGGCATAAAATTGAAATTTACTAAGATTCAGTTCTTGAAAACTTAAAACCTTTTTTAGTACGGTGCAATTAGACCCAAACCTCAACATCCAAAGTAACAGTTTTACTCCAACTCCAAATTGTTCTATACAGTCCACATATTGTTTGGTAAAAAGTTACACCATTTTGAGCGTCGGGTTTTGGGGAGAGGAGGGCAGAAGTAGGCAAATTAACGGCTTTCGTCTTTTTTTTTTTAAATATTTCGAAAACTATGCAGTTTAACGCAAAAAGTGCCTAAACAAAAATAATCTACATTAAATTGCGAACAAAAATAGTCCTATGCATAATCTTGCTGAAGTGAAGAGGTCCAGAGTTATGGAGGGTGTAAAAGTAGCAATTATTAGTATTTTTAAATTTTTTGGAAAAAATATGACACATTATCACTGAGGAAACTAATTTTTTTTATACAGGATTGTGTTTTGTAAAGGGAAATTCCGATTAGTCCTCTTCAAACATAGCGCCCTCCTCTTCTAAATCTTTGTCTATGATGTTCGTATCCCTGTTATCACATCCTAGCCCTGAGCAATTACCGCATATACTTGAGCAGTTTAGACCAACGCATTCGTCTTTGCAACCGCACACTATGAGGGAAAGTAATTCCTCGGGAGCTGCAGGAAGTGCTGTTGTAATTGGTCTCAGGTGTTCCTCAATCTTCTTTCACCCCCTCCCCCACTCAAGCGGATTCTTCTTATTCAGCCACTGCTACACCTGGTGATAGGTACAGCAGTGACTAAAAGTACTAAAAATTGCTACTTTTACACCCTCCGTAACTCTGGAACTGTTCACTTTAGCAAGATTATGCACAGGACCATTTTTGTTCGCAATTTAATGTAGATTATTTTTGTACATGATACTTTTTACGCTAAACCCCATATTTTCCGAAATATTTAAAAAAACCGTTAATTTGCCTACTTCTACCCCCCTCCCCCCAAAACCCGACGCACAAAATGGTGTAACTTTTTGCCAAACAATATGTGGCCTGTATAGAACAATTTGGAGTTGGAGTGAAACTGTTACTTTGGATCTTGAGGTTAGGCCGTTTTTGAATAACTGCACCGTACTATTTTTAAAGCCCCGATCAGCCGGACACTCATCATCAGTTTTGAAACCACCAAAATGACAAATCGCTTGTAAACTTTCAATCAAATTTCGCTTGTAAACATTCTATACCGTAAAACCGTCTAGACCCGGACAGGGGGTCTAGACCCGGACACTTTGCACCAATCTTCAAATTAAATAATTTATACATTAACCTGCAACAATAAACATTTGTTCTTGACGTCATTAGAGAGAGAAAAACATCCTCTAAACAGCTGTACCAATAAAAACTACGGATTTCAACATTTACTATCTCATTTTACAGGATTACTATCCTACAGTTTTTCAAAGAAATAAAATGTGTGTCTAACTTAGGCATGTAATTTTCGTCATAATTGTTATATTGTTTTAGTTTTGACATGTATGTGTTCAGAATTTTATCGCGCATCATTTAATGATGTTTGAAGTTATATTCGATGTATATATAAAAAAATACATGCTATATATGTATATCCGTTCAGACCCGGACATATCAGTTTATTACACTATGGTCGCGATTCGCACCAGTTGTAACTCCCACTGTCCATACGTTAATATTCCCCCCAGAATTACGCGGTTTATACCTCCTTCTGGTGTCATATCGTATGTTTACTTTATAGAGAGGCATACTATGCATTGCCCCCTCTCCCTTCCCACAAAATATTTTGAAGTCTTTGACAGGTTCAAAGACATCAGACGATATAAAACACTGTCCTCAACCCGACGGGAGAGGTTAGTTTGCATGTTATTACATTATTTAAGTAAGTGTCCGGGTCAAGACGGATTTGGGGTCTAGACCCGGACACTTACTAATTATTTTTTATTTTTTTTATTTTTACTTATAATGAAACAAATGGGTCAGGGATATAACAAATAATATACGCTCTTTCTAATGGTAATACTTTTATTGGTGATATCTATGAAGGAAACATGTATAAACATAAAACTATACCAAAAAATGTAAAAAAGTGTCCGGGTCTAGACGGTTTTACGGTACCGAAGATGAAGGGAAAAATTCGACTTCCGTGATGGGGCTCCGCTGCTCACGGTGTTTTTTTAATCCCTGATACATTTTCATTGTTACACCTTTAGGAATAAAATAGTGTTTTCTCCATTAGAATAAATATCTAATTTCTCATCTCTCTTTCACAGCCAATCTCTGTGCTTATATTTCTATTTACTTTTTTTTATAAGACACCGCTTATATAATCATCAGATGTCTCTTATTTGAAATTTTGTTAAAAGCTTTTAGCAATTATTTGCTTTAATATATACCGCATGTTTAATGTCAAATCTTATAAGAAAAAAGTTTTACTTTTTGACACCCCATCACTAAATATTATGCACTTAAAAAATAACACTTTCTTATACAGTCATATAATAATAATAATAGTTTATTTGTACTAATCTTAATGATTGTTACAAGAGAAGGTTTGATACGATAGAATAGATGTGTACAAATTTCTAGTAACAGTGGTATTATGCTTGACATAAAAATTCGTAAATTATGATTAAAGGTTTACATTAAAAAATATAATTATAAAATACAAATATTATGAAACATATAATAAAAATAGCAATACTGTCTCAGAAAAAAGAGAATAATAATAAAAATAATAATAATAAAATTTGCGTTTTAGTATTGTTTAAATTAAAAAACAATAATCAAATATTTTTTTATATAAATGAATAAGCAATTAAAATATAAGTAAATAAATAAATAAGTAAAGGGATGTATATATGTAAATATCTGTGTATATATATGCATATTCCAACGATTAGGTACAAGTATTATAAATAATCTTTGCATAATTTTGTATACATAATAATAATAATATTGATAACAAAGACTACGACATTATGAAAAGTTAAGGATAAAGTATACCCATCTATTGATCAGGTTTTGATTTATATTTTGGTCTAACTTTAATTTCGTATTTAATTTCCTCTATTTAACTTGACTGGTTTTGCTTTGTTTCCTATCGTTGCTAGTTTTATTGTAAAAGCTTGAAGATTTAGAGCTCTAATTGTATAATTGTTTATCTAAAATAAAGATATAAATATAGATATAAATAAAACGAATAAATACACATTTACATATCGCGCATTGGCTGTCTCTACCTCGTATATCAAAAGTTACATGTTTTAGGACACACAAAAAACATATTAAATACGGTATTTACATATATACTTATCTATATATATTTATATATATGGGTAGCCAACATCAAAGGGTGTAATTAGCATAAATCTTAAGCGGGTTCTACACGATGCTACGAACGTTCCTTCCAACATTCGATCGAACGTTTGAGGCAATTAAGTTCGATAGTTGGTGCGACGAATGTATCTGCTACACGGTGAATCGAATGTTTGATCCAATACGAATGATGATGTGTTGGTACTCAGTGGATGACGCTGTTATCTGTCTGATGTTATCTCTAATGTTATACACTGATGTTGTCTCTCTTCACATGAACGAGTCGTGCGCAACCAACGAACGCAACCAATATTGACCTTCAAACGTTCGAAGCATCCCTTTGACTCGGTGCAAGAATACCGACATCGAACGGGACACGACCAAATGCGAATGTTTGACGCTCGACATTGGACACTCGTAGGTTCGAACAACGGCTACACGATGCTATGAACCATCCAACGTCGAATGTTGGGAGGTGTTCGTAGCATCGTGTAGCAGCGGCATTAAGCTCATAGTGATGAAAACACGGATTTAAAATATGTTTTTTTTTGTGTCCAAAAATTGGGAGTTTTCAGATAGAGGTTGAGATAGAGTACGCGCGATATATTCTTGCAATTACAGGTATTAAAGTCTATACAAAATTTTGTTTACATAATAATAACAAAAATTATGATAAATTAAAAATAAATTTTTAATTGTAACCCCATCTGTTGATTAGATTTTTATTTATATTCGTGATGTGATTTTTGTAAATGCTTCGTTTGAGGAATTTTTTTTTTGTCTTATATTGTTACTCATTTCTTGCAAAAGCTCGAAGATTTAAAGCTCTAATTGTATAACTGAATAAGTCATTAAGATGTTCTAATGATTTAATATTAAATAATGAATTAAAATAATTCTTTTCATTCACATTGCTTAAATATTTGTTTATGTAGAAATCTCTAAAACATTTATTAGTTATTGGACATTTAGTATAAAAATGAAATAAATTTTCCATATCATGGGTATTACAAATGCTACATTGTTCATTAAAATTGATTGTATAACATAGATTATTAATATATAGTCTCAATTTAAACTTATTACAATTCGAATTTGACAGATGGTTTTTATTTTGGTAAAAGTGCATCTAGTTTCCAAATAATTGAACTCGTTCAACATCTGCAAAGCATATAGTGACTGGTACATTGTGCTATATCTTGAAAGGCTTAAACACTCTTTATCTTGCGGCGATAAAGTTCAAAGAATTTGGGTAAACTGGAGGCTATTTCGTTAACGTTCTGGTTATTCCATAAATAACTCATACCGACGTCTTCTAATAGCGATCTTATCTGTAGGCACCAATTATTTTGAACCGAGCTATTGCTATGGTTAGAATACTGAATTAATTGTGAGTAACAAATTTTAACTAAATGGTCATCAGGTAATTTTATAACGCGTAACCAGTAATTTAATTTTCGCTTGATAACTTATAATGCAAGATGTGGCCTAGATGTTTCAATCCTTACCATATAATGCGGTGTGGATTTTGACAAACCCAGTAGAATTTTAAAAAAGTTACTTTGGACACGTTCTATCCTGTTTAGATAGTTAAAAGCCCAAATTTCCGAGGCATAAAACAAAGTGCTTCCGACAAGTGAATCAAGTAATTTAGTTTTACTAGCCCATAAATCAGATTTAGCCTTAACTAGAATATCTCGAGCTCTGCTAATGGCAAGATTCGTTTTTGTAATAGTATGATTCGTGGCTTTAAGAAATTTACAGGTAGATGAAAAATGCACACCTAGATAACTATATCTTTGGACAGTTTCAATTATTTCGTCTGCGAATTTAAAAACTGGTAATTTTTTACATTTCGGTTATTTTCTGAAAGCAACGATCTTGGTTTTATTAGTATTCACCTTGAATTTATTCAGTGTGCAGTAATTACACAGTAAATTTAATTTTTTTTGTACATCTACAGTTGAATATGCAAATATTGTCATATCATCAGCATACTGTAGAGTCATTAATTCATGAGAATGACCCACACTAATCCCTCTACAGCCTGCCTTATATAAAAATTACTCGAAATCTGCGATAAATAGATTAAATAGAAATGGGCTGAGCGTTTCGCCTTGCAATACGCCATGCGTTAAATCAATTAGAGTCGATTGCTTCAAACCTATTTTAACACTAAATGCAGCAGTATGACTATCGTAGAGATTTTTAAGTATTCTGATGAATTTTGCACTAATTCCAAGATCATAGAGTTTTGTCCATAATAAACTATGCTGAACGTTATCAAAAGCTTTCTGGTAATCGACAAAAATTACGAAAAGGTATCCATTATTTAATACAGGATGAAGTGTTAGAACCGTATTAAGTACAAAAATACTTACTATCTACACAACTTCTATTAAGTTCTAAATCCGAATTGAAAGTCAGGTAAGCACTTTGTTTCATCTATCCACGATTCTAGTCTCTTACATATGATACTTGTAAAAAGTTTTAGGAGGCAACTTGTCAAAGCAATTGATCTGTAGTTAGTTGGATTTTTCTTATCACCCCTCTTGTGTATCAGTGACAATTGAATATGTGACTACGATTTTCGGATATTTTCCGATTTCAAAATATAATGACCGGCATCGAAGTAAGTGTTGGTATATATTTTACGAGTCCCGTAAAAGTTTTAAAAGTAGTTTGTGCACTAATCCATATCGAGTTTAGGAAAATTATTATATTTTTTAAAAGTATTGACAGCTTTCCAGAAAGCTGATGAGTTATTGACACTACACAGATCGTCTAACACACTTTTATTATATACCTTTTTAGTCAGTTTAACCTGTAGTTTATAATTATTTTTTTTTGTTTTATATAATCAGTTAGATATGGAGACTTGAAACCGTCCTATTTACACTTTCTGAAACTTTTACTTTTTTAGATCAAATAGTTCTTTATTGTACCACTTGTTTTTAAATTTTTTATTATAGTTAAACGTGCCGGATCGGTATTCACCACCATGTTGCATGATTCTGCAGCTATTTTAATGGATTCAAGAATGTTTTCAAACAGTATGTTGACATCGGAACTGTTAAAGTATATTCCATTTGACTGCTCCATACAGTTGTAGTACTCTGTAGCTCGATCTTGGTTCCATTTTATCTTTTTACATGGTTTGTATCTGAAATGAGAAAATCATTAAAAGTATCATACAGTTGCAAATTTACAATAAAGTGAATAGATGGACCTGGTTCTGTGAACACTTCAAAATCGTCGACAGCTTCTAAACTAGCAACGTTAATCCAAACAAAATCAATACAGCTGAAACCGTTATTAACAATGCAGGTAGGATTTGCAGGAAAGTCCTTCTCAGATCTTCCATTTAACACGATGTAGCCATTCTGTTCCATTATATCACAGAGCAGAGTACCTCTTTTGTTAATGTTGGTGTCAAATGAGATACGATCGTTAAACAGCTTTGTATGACTAAATAGTTCCGGATCAACACAGTTAAGATTACCAATGTGTGCATTAAAATCTCCACCGATGATAATTATGTGGTTGTGATATCTACTTGTAACATCCAGAATAGCTTGGTGAAGGATGTCAATACAAACGGTACTATCCAGGTTCAGTTTCAAATAAACAACGCCGATTATATATTTTCTTGATTTGGTTCTCACCTCGATAAACAAATACAAATTAGTTTTTTCTACAAGGAAGCATTTGGTATTTTTATTTTTCTTAATCAAAATTATCAGTCCGCCACTCGGTCGACCTCCGAATAGGTTACCTACTGCTTCTGATATGAAATTTTCAAAATCACTTCAGAATGGTGGACATTGGTATTCTAATTTAGTGTACCAGGTTTCGCTGAGGCATATTATGTCTTTGTTACACAGAAAAGTCACCTGTAGTGTACATGGAAGGGGGAGGGGTTCAAAAATTAACCAAAATGGTAGCTTATGGACGCTCCCTAAGTAGTATTATCTATTAATAAATATTTCAATATTAGATTAAGATTAATTTACAATTATTTCAATAAATTTACTGTTATTGGTTTTAAATTATTTTTGAACATTATTTTGTCGTATAGCTCTCTTTGATTATAACAAGTTTTCCCTATGTTAAAATTTATGTGTCCTTGGTTGTTGAAAACACTCTGTATATGAATTTCTTTTCAACCATATTTTGTTAACTTAGATTTATAAAATTCTATAACGGTAAAAGAATTTAAATTTTAATTGTTGAAATTCAATTATAAAATATCATTGAATATATTATAATATAATTGAAATATATTTCATTGAAAATATAATTCCTTTAGGACAAGTATACCTAGACTAATCTTAGTTTGCTAGCCTCCTAATTGCATTTTTCATAAAACAAAATAACAAAACATTAATTTTCGCGCTGCGCTATCGCAAAATATTCATCATTTTTGGCTCAAATTTCACACTATGTATTTTCAACCAAAATAACATTTGACTTTTATTGTATTCTGGGAACTGACAAATTATTTATTTAACTACCCTTTTAGATATTTTACTGACCATTTAGTTATTTTACTGACCATTTATTTATTTTACTAACCGTTTAGTTATTTTACTAACCATTTATTTATTTTACTGACCATTGTAGGAAAAACTAAATGACCAAATTCATTTTTATTACTGACCACGTTTTACTGCTCAAGTTGATTTAATACTGCTAAAAATATAATACTGACCGTTTAAATTTTTAACTGACCAAGGTAACTGACCAAATGTATAAAAGACTGCTCAAATAATTATTTCCCTTTTATGTGTTCCATTTTTTTTGTATGTTTTTCAAATCAATTATTGTTTTGTTTAGTGTTTTCAAGTTATTTTTTGTTTTGCTTTTTTCAAGCAAAACTTACCTTATCTACTAAATTACTAAATTTCCAGTGTTCGTGGAATAAAATATGCAAGCATAACTATAAAAATGGTAAAACTAATGAAAGTTTTATTTAATCTACAATTTTTTCCATAAATATTTTTTTCGGAAACCAATCTATCAGGTGAAAACAGAATTAGGCATATGTATGTATGTATGAAAAAAAAAATCGACTTAAGTACAAGGTTTTGTACTTTTAACGTCACGATATTTACCTATTGGCTAAAAATCCATTTATATGAGTTAAAATTAGGTAAAAAATAAGACTTATTTAGCCGGCTCGGGCCCTCTTTGGGACCCCGGACCCTGGGTCTGCAGCCCCGGCTGTCCCCCCTCTCGTCGGGCCTGCTTAGCCATGTGGTTAGAAAGCCGACTTCTTTTGCTTTCTTCAGTATAGGAATTAATTATTTTCTCTCAGCTAATACTTCGTTACTAAAATGCTCAGTAATATAAACGTTTGTGTTTTTAAGTATACTTTTAGCATTAAACACCAAATTTCTCATTTTTGCTGCGCAAAATTTTACTAATATTAATAATGAGTTTGATTTTTTATTTAAAACAATAGCATCTTCAATGTCATTCAAATCACATTTTATTTTAATTGTATCATTTATAAAAGTGCAAAGGCAGTTGTGTTATGTAATTCCAGACCATGAATAAGAATATTGTTTTTTCTAATATCTCTCATTACCGTAAAACCGTCTAGACCCGGACACTTTTTTACATTTTTTGGTATAATTTTATGTTTATACATGTTTCCTTCACAGATATCACCAATAAAAGTATTACCATTAGAAAGAGCGTATATTATTTGTTATATCCTGACCCATTTATTTCATTATAAGTAAAAATAAAAAGTAATTATTAAGTGTCCGGGTCTACACCCCAAATCCGTCTTGACCCGGACACTTACTTAAATAATGTAATAACATGCTACACAACATTTTTTGGGAAGGGAGAGGGGTCAATATATAGTATGCCTCTCTATGAAGTAAACATGCGATATGACACCAGAAGGAGGCATAAACCGCGTAACTCTGGCGGGAATATAACGTATGGATAGTGGAAGTTACAGCCAGTGCGAATCGCGGCCATAGTGTAATAAACTGATGTGTCCGGGTCTAAACGGATATATGTATATAGCATGTATTTTTTTATATATACATCGAATATAACTTCAAACATCATTAAATGATGCGCGATAAAATTCTGAACACATACATATCAAAATTAAAAATATATAACAATTATGACGAAAATTACATGCCTAAGTTAGACACACATTTTATTTCTTTGAAAAACTGGAGAATAGTAACTCTGTGAAATGAGATAGTAAAAGTTGAAATCCGTAGTTTTTATTAGTACAGCTGTTTAGAGGATGTTTTTCTTTCTCTAATGACGTCAAGAACAAATGTTTATTGTAGCAAGTTAATGTGGGTCAAACTACTTACTTTGAAGATTGATGCAAAGTGTCCGGGTCTAGACCCCCTGTCCGGGTCTAGACCCCCTGTCCGGGTCTAGACGGTTTTTCGGTAAATATTTAATTTGCTCATTTTGATTATAAATAATTTGTAGTATATTAACTTTTTCAATTTTTAAATTCTTTAGTTCCTTTTGTATAGATAAAATTTGCGAGTTAATACCTTTAATGGCTGAAGTCATCGACGCCATTTCATGTTTCATGGATCCAATAGATTCATTTAGCGTTTTAATAGATGCAATTAATTCTTCCATATTATTTATTGATAGTTTTGTTCACTTTGTTTTATAAAGTAATTTCAATAATTATTGATACAACAATCACTAAGAATTTTATTATTACAAGATTACAGATTGCAAAAAATGTATCTAACAATAAACACATCTGAACTCTTCAGCGTATCAAACCAATCATACACGAGATGTTAAAAAGACGTTATTCTGCTGTAAATTAGAACTGAAAATTCGCCAAGTGCATACTGAATACGGATTAAGTTAGGGTTCCTCAATGGCTACGGCTTCTCACAGCTTTCGGGAAGAAACATAGGGCGTTTAAGTACATTTTGTCGGTTTGTTATAAGAGTATATAAAGATATTCGACAAGGTTACGCGTAGATGCGGGACTTATGTGTCAATGACGTAAAAATTTGATTTTTAATATCTCTTAGCGAAACACATAAAGTTTGAACTTCAATATTGCACAAACGAGTTTTAAAAATAAATATCATTAGAAAAGCCTCAACTTTAGAAGACCTTTTTAACGATGTTCTGCACGAAAAACTTTTCTGGAGTTACTTATAAAAAAAAAAAAAAAAAAAAAAAAAAAACAATAGTTGCATCCGTCTTCCAGTACTCTCCTTAAAGTTTTGGACCTGTTTGGAGGTGTATTCTAATCTCGAAACGTATCTTGATGCAAAATTTCATTTACTCGGGATCATTTCCTTTTTTTTTAATTTTTGGAAATTTGTTTAGCTATATATTTACCGATACAACTTGGTTAAAATAATTTTAATTGGGTGTTCTTAGCAAGTGCTAGTATCTATATTTTTTTTTTTTTTTGTATCCAGAGTTGAAAAGTTACAGAGATTGAGAGGAACCGAAATAACTTCTCAGAAATAACTGTCTCATTTGCAATAATCATCATTTTGGTGATTTCAAAGACTACTGATAGATGGTCAGCCGATAGAGGGATTTGAAGATTTTAGTCGACTATTTTTTTTCGAAAACTGTGCAGTCACAAACATTTTTATGAGCATATTTAAAATTCGCAAATGATTTTCGATCAATTGAGTACTCGGAAGCCTAGACCCATCTCAAGAAAATATTTTCGGACATTTAATTTTTTTAACTTTGATGCACTCGGAGAAAAATTTTAGAGAAGAGTCTGTAAAAATACAAATTATGTTCTACAAATTATAGAGAGGAGTCTGTAAAAATAATTTGATAATCGTGCTACAAACATAACCTTGGAAAAAAATTTTTTTTTGGACATTTAATTTTTTCAACTATAACGCACTCGGAAAAAATTCTGAAAAAATTATATGTTGTAGCGGTCATAGCAAGAAGCCTGCAAAAAAATTTTGGTGATTGTATCATAGCTACAAGTTGATGAAAAAAGCTATTGAAAAATTAAACAATTTTTTTAGGGGGAAGGGGATTATAATTCTTTTTTATAGCTGATAATTTTTTCTGAGATACACTATAGAGGTATCTGAAACATAAAAATTTCAGCCAAATCCATCAAGCCATTCAAAAGTTATAAATTTTTTTCGATTTTCAAAAAATAATTTCATAACCCCAAGGGGTGAGTTCTTAAGGGCTGAAACTCAGTAAATTTCAGTCTTATATTGGTAGCAGTTAGTAGAAGAAAAGCCAACATAATTCGTGCGAGGGCATTCCTATCCATGCATATCTGTCAATTGCCTTTGAAAGAAATAATTTATTAATAATTAAGCTTCAAAAATTGGTTTTTTATTAACAACAATTTATATATTTTTCTTGTTACTGGAAATAATATAGACACAAATGTTTATAAATAAATACCTACTGTTGTAATACTAGTCTGTAATTTGACCCTCACATTAAACATCCTCTATAATTACTAAGATTAGCATACGATATTCTCCTTGTATAAGTTCCAGTGGCGGCTCGTGAGCTTTAAGATTGGGTATGCGCTTTCAGAAAAGATAAACCACACTTAGTGTGTAAAGAAGTACTAAAGAGAAAGCGGAATGATATTTTCGAATTTTTACTAAATATCGTAAAGTCTAATACTAACAAATACTCTTTTACTAAAAAATATCGTAAAGTATTGTACGTAAATAATTCCTACTCTATCAGGAGTGGCCAACCCGCGGGCCGTGAGATTCATCACACTTAGGCCTTCTGTACACAAAGCGTATCGTCATAGACGCGTACTAGATTCGTCATGCAGCGACGATTCCTGTACGCTTGAAGATTTGCACACGAAGCGATTTTCAAGCGTACTACAACCGTACTCCAAACGTCATCTCGTAGCCTCATTATAACCTCACTATTATACACAAAATAATTAATTTAGTTAAAATAGTTGTAATAATGTTTAGTGATGGAGAAAGCTTACTTTATACGATTCCAATAATATTCCGTTATAAAATTTATACAAAAGTTCTGTTATAAATTCATACTCAGTGTTGCCAACCGTATTTTATTCAAAATCCTACAGAGTTGAAAATTCCATTTTTTATACAAAAATCCTACAATTAAAAAGAATTTTTCAAAATAAAATATGACAGGAAAATAAATTTAAGTAAGAAGATGTTTTCAAGTTTTTATATAGAATATTTGATACAGCTTCCAGTTTCACCACCAGAGGTGCGAGTAAGAACTTTTTCAAAAAAACCCGCAAATTGGAATAAATCCCTTGAGTATACTATAAAAATAAATAAGTACTAATACATACAAAAAAAATACTAATTCATATACAACTGCAATATATAACATACATTTTATGTATCTAGTGTCGTACGCTAAGACGCAAACACTGCTGTACGCTAAGCGTACTGCAGCTTGTATGCTGTGACGAATACGCGCAGCTGCGTCTTCGTGTGCGGTTGTTCATTTAAAACAACGTGAGCGGCAAGCAAGCGTACACCAAGCGTATGACGAATCTAGTACGCGTCTATGACGAGACGCTTCGTGTGCAGACGGCCTTATACAAAATATATTTATTTTATAAAGACCATGGTAGTGAAAACCAATGTATCAAAAAAAAAAAAAAAAAAATACGTAATATATTATGGGAACATATAATTTTATATGCAGCCCGTGGAGTTATGATGTGCTTCCAAAGTGGCCCGCAAGATCATTTGGGTTGGCCACCCCTGCTCTAAATTTACACTTTTCTGCGAAAATACATTGAACACAAAGATGGATAAAAAGGACTAACTGCATGTAGAAATTTAAAAAAAATAAACGAATAATTAAGAAATAAAAAAAAAATTAATTTTACTCAGCACGTTAGATTTTAACTGTAATATTTCAGGAAAGCTTTGTTCAATATAAATTAACTTAAACTGCTTTCATCTTTCATCTTTCATCGTATTCTTAGAATGTTCCTAGAAAACGAATGTGAGTTTTCTAAATGACCATTATCAAACAAGTAAGGTAAATGCAGTAAACTAAATGAAAGTTTAATTTTTCATCATATCAAAATAGTAAATTTACAAATAGTATGTAAATTCCTGAATTTGATAATTCTGAGAATTCGTCATGTCAACGAAAGATCTTGCATAGCCAAAAAATATACAGCATCAGTTAAGCGTTTCATGAGACCCTTAGTGCGGCTGCACACCTAGCAGATACGACACAGCAGATACGACATAAGAGACATAAGATATGTGTCGCTTGGAGACACGCATCGCTTGAGTACATTTAAATTGCATTGAAAACACAAAACTGCTGCACACCTAGGAGATACGACATAGCAGACACTGACATTTGTCTTAAGCGACATAGCATGCTAGTCTGCTGTCGCTCGTGTCGAACGACATGTAAGATAAATTTAAAAATTATATTATACACTGAGAGAAAAATGGCAACTTAAAATTAAATACGATCATTATTGTTTCAATAATGTACAACTTAAAAAAATGCATTGAAAAAATAGGGAACTGTGTAGGAAATCAATATTATTAAACTTTTAAAATAAAGTTGTTTTTCATTAAAACAATAAATTTCAACCTTACTAGACTTTCGTTAATGTTTTACATTGAATCAATATGGTTTTTATTAATATTGTTTTTTCTCTGTGTGTACATTTGAAAGAAATGGTAAATTTTCTCCAAAAATATTTTTTTAATGTAATATTAGATGCATACCGACAATTTTAAATACTTTTTGAAAAACTGTCAAATACCGTATTCAAATACTGTGTATTACCAAGGAGGTAAGTCCAAAAACGTTCCAAAAAATGTATCATTTACAATTAATTTTGTTAATAACGTTAAAAATTACCCATTTTTATGCAATTATGCCCTAAAACAGTATTGTAAAAGTAATATCACAAATTTGACATGAAAAACTACTGCTAGTAAATTGAAAAGTTCCCCTTGTTGTAGTGTTTTTCATGTCGTATCTCTCGTGTCTTATCTCCTAGGTGTGCAGATGCCATGTCTTAAGACAAATGTCTGTGTCTCTCATGTCGTATCTGCTGTGTCGTATCTGCTAGGTGTGCAGCCGGGCTTAGTGATTTTTTGTTATGCTTTGAAGAAATAAATATTTTCTTTACTGCATCAATTATTACAAAACCAAATACATTCAATGAAATACATGCTTGCATATGAGCGTGACTCCATTCATGTTTTTTGGCAACATTGGGAAAATTTTCGCACCTAGCAGTTGCCCATACAATTTTGTTCACAGAGAATAGACAAGAGAAAAGCTTTTTTGATATCAAACAACAATTTAACCTAGAATATTTATCAAAAGAACTTTATTAAAAATGATGTACAAATGCTTTTTCTGAATTATCAACCCTTAAAATAAGGATAAATTAGCAATGATCTATCATTCGAAAAAATCATATTTTTTCACTTAATATTACACGAGAGATTTGTATTTGTTGTAATAAATTTATGTTTATATAATATAAAAAATATTTATTGTCAAAAATATTTCTGCTTCGCTGTCGTATTTTTGCTAGTTGACAATTCTTCGAGTTAAATTACTTTAGGTAACAAATTAGAATTGTAGAAAACACAAATTTATTTAAAAAAATATAAAATATCGGTTCTAACTTTTTTTTTCACAGCAAAAGTAAAAAATCGATAATATTTTTATGGGATTAAATATGCATAAGTTAAATTATCTTCAATATACCTACTCAAAAAAATTCTTTTCCTCAATATTCCTTTAAAAAAATGTTTTTTAATACTTTATTGTAGTATGTCATTTTAAAAAAAGACAGTTAATAATAAAATAACAATCAAACCGCAACGGAACAGCAACGATAAATTTACAAGAGGTATACACGAAACATGCTAAAAACCCTAAAACGTGATATGACTAGAACACAAATTAAGTTTTGATTAGTTCGGCTGTAATCGTATGTACGGTAGTCACCGAAAAAATCGCCTACTCTGTGAAAGTACCAACAGGGTTTATAAACAACTAATACAGCTACATAATATATACAAACATATACAGGTTCAGTACACACGGATACGCTCTGCTCAGAGAGCCTACCATGGTAGGTATGGTATCTGTGCAGTGTGCATGTGGAATAATATTGTTGTATGTATAGCTGGATAAAGTGGCTATAGATATGCTATAGTAGTATAGTGTATATCGTGTATATAATGGGTATATGTACGTTCTACGGACAATATTACAATATTTATGCATTTTATAATTATGTATATTCTAATATGCAATATATGTAATAATGTGCAATATTATCAAAGTAAATCTTATTGAAATTGTGTATTTAAATTATTTTGTAAACAATGTTACCTTCTTGTTATGAATTTATTTCAGTTTTTTAGAAATAGCTGGGGTAGGCGGCGCCTACCCCGCATACCTGGAATAACCGCCACTGATAAGTTCACATATTGCATCACTGTTCTTTTACTTATTTTTTATTCTCAACTTTTTTTGATTAACTTACATAAAATTTATCACGAAAATAAGTGAAATAGATAAAACACAAATAAAAAGGAGTACGAAATGTAATATACGTACATGTTCTCTTTCTTTCAATAACAATAAAAGAATAAAATGTTAAATTCATGTCCCGACACCGGAAAAAGATGAGTCATTTGATAGACCACTGTAATTTAAAACATTTATTTGCTATTGAGTTTGATTTCAGTTCTTAATTGAATTCTTTTTAACTTGAGAATAGTGAGAAAATGTTGCAAATTGCTGAACAATAGAACTATAATATATCGTATGTTCCAGTATCTTATAGTAATCAGCTATCGATTAAAAAAATGAATTAAAATGATATTTTTCAACAAGAAGAGTAGTAAGCTATTAATCTGGCATCTAAAACAAGTTTTACAAATATAGATAACTAATGTAAGAAGGAATAAACTAAATTTAATTATTATCACTAGAGTCAACTTGTTTTCAAAAAACCGACTTGCATAATTGATCGATTTAAGTAAATTTAAAAAAGTTAATTTTCCAGAATACATCAAATCTGGTACTATTTGTTAGAGAGGTAGAGGCTAGATATACATGTTATTGTCCTGTACGCTGTACCCCTGTATCCTACGACAACTTACAACGAACAAACCATTTCCATAGTTGTAAAAGCAAACGAACCTATAAAAACGATAACGAATATCTACAGAAAAATACTGCTAGTTTCATATATTTTGCCAGTGACGTTCAACTAGGTATAACTTGTTTCACAACACTTGACTACTCAAAAATAGCTTCCTTTCTGAGTGGATGAGAGTAGATAGGCTGTACGGGTACGGGAGCACCGCAAAACGGAGTAACTTGAACCCCTTTGACGATGTTTGAAAGCGTGTGACTTACGGTCCTATTGTATCCATTTTACTTACGGTACTACACATTCCGAACTGATGAGTCATCAAACTGTATCGATGTGCAAACCTTGACCTTTGACCCGGCACGTACTGAGTACATGTATTTAAAATTTGTTGTTGACATTTGACCCCAACACTCGCTTATACTGTTAGCCTTGAAATTCCTAAGAGGTGAGTCAATACCAGCGACCAAATTAATTTATGTTAACCCATTATGCATCATCACAATTTACTTATAACAATTTCATTTTGTGTTAACCCATTACCAGCCAAACCTAACGCATGCGCAGACTGAATTTAAGTACACGACGCATGCGCAGACTGAATTTTAGGTTACAATTTGATAGATGGGGCACACTACCGCGTCAAAAATGTGGGGAATACCCTAACTCGGGGGTGGCCCCAAACTTTTGACACCGTACTGTACTTAAATTTTTGGTACACTACCGTGTCAAAAGTGTGGATCCCCCTGGTCAAAAAGGTATCCGATCACTTTTTGAAACGTACTGTACGTGCAAACCTTGACCCCAACACGCGCTTGCCCTAAGTACGTCATCTTAAACGAACTATCACGTCAAAAAATGTGGGGAATACCCAAACTCGGGGGTGGCCCCAAATTTTTGACGCCGTACTGTACTTAAATTTTTGGTACACTGCCGTGTCAAAAGTGCGGGCCCCCCTGACCAAAAAGGTATCCGATCACTTTTTGAAGCGTACTGTGCTTATTACGTGCAAATCTTGGCCTCACTTAACTGCGTCATCTTAAATTGGGTGCGGTCGCTAACGATAAATTTTGTCGGGGGCGCACTGTACCAAGCGCTAGATTTTAAGATTAGACTCCGGGGTCCAGATTTCTGACCGCTACTGTACTGTAAATCGAGTGTCTACTGTACTTTTCAACAAGTTTAAGCCTGTTTTCAGCAAAGTCAGCACTTTTTTAATTTGTTTATTTATATAAGTTTTAATTTAAAAAATATGTTTATTTAAGATTTTGATGACTCAGCAATTTCTTTGTTTGGATTTCAAATACGAAATAGTCTTCTTGGAATTTTTAATTTATGGCCTGATTGTTGAATTATAATTATAGTATGATTCATACAAGCGGGGATTTTTGTTATATTTGTTTATTTATATAATAATTTTGGATCATGTAATAATTTTAAAATTGTTTATTTAAGATTGGGAGGCCGCTAAATTTTGTGGGGGCACTGTACCAAGCGCTACCGCCAAACTAACTTCAGACTCCAGGGTCCAGATGTCTGACCGCTACTGTACTGCCGGAAATTTGGATGTCAACTGTAACTCAGGGGTTTTTGTGTATATTTAACCTTGGAAAATTCCAGGAATTTTTATCAGTTTTAACATAAACAAACAACTAATAATTAAATGTTTGTTTTAGCTGAATTATGATCGTAAGACTCATATAAGGAGTTTTTTTGGTATAAGAAAGATGACGTCATGGAATATTAATGAGTTAAAAAATTGTTTAGTAAAAAATATCACCCATTGTAGGCCTCAAGCAAGAAATTATTTTTATCAGTTTTAATACTTTAACATTTAACCTACAGTGACCAATTTTTTAGTTAACTAACAGAAGTTCTTGAAATTTTAACAAGTTACAAAAAATATTACTTCTTATGGTGCACAACATTTTTGAATTTGACTGTAGCACAAAACTGTTTCTATATCAAACGAAAATTATCTGAAATAATTCAGTATGTACATATGTATAGACTCTGTATATTAAAAATATTTTATGTATACACTCTGTATATTGAGAATAAGAAAGAAAATTTGTATATAATTTTAATTTTTATGAATACTAGTAAACGAATTGTATAGCCATTTATGAATAAGTATTAAATCTAATTATAAAATAATTTATAAATATTGCAAAAAATTTGTTTAATCAGTAAAATCAATGTATATCATTTTAATACTGATACATATTTATATTAGGGTATAATAGTATTGTATTTAACATTTTTAAACAGAATAAAAGTTCAATTTTTGGTTTTAAATTACTATAAGTTAAACACGTCGCTTAATATAAAAATGATAACAGCATTGAGTTTTACTAAATTTTTAAGTCTGTAAAATCAAAATTTTTTATAGACACATAGAACATTTTGAATTTGCTACTTTATCATTAACATACAAATAATATCATGTATATATAACGGGTGTATATTTAGTACTTTTAATAAATATTTTAGTATACAGGGTGTATCATGAAATATGCTTTTCAATTAGAATAATAAATTTCATAAGATTTTTGTTAATACTCTTATAGGTTAACGAAAGAAACTTTTTGCTGTAAAAAAATAGGGGAATGCAGGGTAATAATTAAATAAAACGCACATATTTTTTTTTTTAAATTTTATTTATAGAATATGTATACAAAAAATTAAATTGCTTAAATCTATATATTACTTAAAATCTATTTATTTTCCATATAAAAATTTTTTAAAAGAATACAATTTTCTAATGAACAAATTTTATCTGAATGAAGCATACAACGTCTTGAATAATATTCATCTCGCAGAATGGAAATCTTCGGTACATCAAATATTTCTTCCAAATTCAAAATCCACGGCTGGTTTTCGGTACTATCAAACAAACTTGATATCCATTTCTTCTTTTCACCACCCTTGACGTATATAACATCATACTTCTTTAATATAGGTTTCAATATGGTATGAAGTTTTTTGTACGGAATAAATCCATACGACCAAGGTATCCCATGCCAATTTCGGTAAAGCCAACTGGCTACGCGTTGATATTTCTTCGGCAACTCGTTGAAATCAAACGGTGCGTCGAATATAAGATGTAATATATCATCCAATTTTTTTGCAGCAATACCAACTTCTTTAAAATAAAATTCGTTGTTAGCTCCTTGATAGCCTTGTATGTCAAGAAACGCCATTTTTTACCGCCACCGTAGAACTGAATTTATTCACACAATCCACAACTTTATATAGAATAATTAAAAGTGGTGGGGGTAGTTAGTTAATTTGTGGAACGTATTCGAAAATGGCTATTAATAGCTATTGCTAGTTTACCAGCAAATTACAAACTGTTAATAATATTTAGCACATTTGTGAGTACCAGGTTCTTTTCACTTTAAGACCTAGTGATTTAAGGAATGCTAAATTTTCAGGTGAAATGTGTTGTTGCTCAAAAGTTTTACGTTTAATGATCTTAGGTTTCGAAAGTCCTTTGCTAGGTTCTCTAGCGGTGGGCTGCGCTGAATTGTAAATTAACATGGTTCCAAAATGTAATTGTTTTACCACGAAAGTATAATTTTCAACGAAAGAGATGTTAACTCTTTGACAACCACCGATAAATAGATAATATTTTATGTAAGTTCAACTATTTTATACCCTTCAACCATGATAAGGTGTATAAGCTGGAGTATAACTCAGCAAATTATATAGCGGTGGTGACGTAACACACAAATGCGGTGGTTGTGTTGCGGTTGTGGCGGTGGCGGTGTTTGTGTGGCGGTTGTGTGGTGGTGGCAGTGGTGTTTGTGTGGCGGTGGCGGTGGTGTTTGTGTGGTGGCGGCGGTGGTGTTTGTGTGGCGGTGGTATTTGTATGGTGGTTTCGATGGTTGTGTGGTGGTTGTGGGGGTGGCGGGGTAGCAGCGGTGTTTGCGGCTGACGTGCACAACTTTATCATTAATTCAATCGAAGCAGCAATTTACTGTAGACAATAAATCGGTGGTGACATCTCGCGGTGTTTGTTGAACGCAATATCTAAATTAATCAATCTGGTGACGTTCCTGTTCCCTGCTCTTATAATGGAAGATTATTAAATATCGATTTTAGATAAAATATTGGAAAATTTCGGTTACAAAAAACTATAAATACAACTGAATTATTAACCGGATGTCATTTGTTGGTTAAGTTCCAGAAGGTAAACAACAACAGCAACATGCCGATTTGTGGTATTTGTAAATTTCAACCGTCACAGTGTAAGTGTGCCTTCTACGAGTACTGTGATAGGTGTCGAAATGAAAAACGAATTTGCATGTGTTGTAAACGATGTATGATGCCATTTCCAAACTGTGTTTGCAATTATATAAACTGTACCACATGTAAAAGCCGCTGCAATTGCAAATAATTTAGTAAAATCAATCATCTGATTGCCACATAATACATATTGACCAATTCCACGGTTGCTCAAACCAACGTAAACATTTATTTATAAGGCAATGACCAGCGATGTAATGAGGCATAATGGATATTTTGTGTAACAGTGGAATTGGTCAATATCGATTAAATATCGATTTTTTATAAAATATTCGATTATTTGGTTTCAGTCAAAATACTATAAATACAACTGAATTATTAACCGGATGTCATTTGTTGGTTAAGTTCCAGAAAGTAAACAAAAACAACATGCCGATTTGTGGTATTTGTAAATTTCAACCACCACAGTGTAAGTGTTCCTTCCCCGAGTATTGTGATAGGTGTCGAAACGAAAAACGAATTTGCATGTGTTGTAAACGATGTATGATGCCATTTCCAAACTGTGTTTGCAATTATGTAAACTGTCCCACATGTAAAAGCCGCTGCAATTGCGAATAATTTAGTAAAATCAATCACCTGATTGCCACATCATAAGTATTGACCAATTCCACGGTTGTTAAAACAAACATTAGCATTTATTTAGTAATGAGGTATAACGTATACTTTGAGTAACAGTGGAATTGACCAATACCTATTAATCAGTATTAAAGTTTTTGTTGAATACTCAAAATATACATTATACCTCATTACTAAATAAATGTTAATGTTTATT
Organism: Brachynemurus nebulosus; assembly: GCA_035578155.1. Taxonomy (NCBI): domain Eukaryota; kingdom Metazoa; phylum Arthropoda; class Insecta; order Neuroptera; family Myrmeleontidae; genus Brachynemurus; species Brachynemurus nebulosus. The sequence continues at coordinate 54,248,098 of JAPWDM010000004.1, read as the reverse complement.
TGATATTTTCCATTGGTTGTGGTGTATAAACACTGATCATATGAAGGTGTGGTTGCTTTAGAGTAACTTAATTTGTAGCTGTGTGGGAATAAACATATCGGTGGGGTAAAATGAGCAACTCAAATTTTGTAGTTGTGTTGAGGTGGTGGTGGTGGTGGTGGTGGTGGCGGCGGTGGTGGTGGTGGTGGTGGTTTTTGTGGTGGTAACTCATAATTTATTTAAGCGACGTGCTGTAACAGAAATTGGCAGTGTATTGGCAAAATGTCTGAACAACAAGGTGTTAAGTTAAGTATAAGTGATCTGTGGACCACTTTTACTGCCACTGATACAACAATGGATCCGGTTTTGGAGAAGTTGAATAAACTTGGTGCTGGTAAACCATTCAAATCGCTATCTACACTCAAACCGTATGAAACGTGGAAAATTCTTGATGTACGATGCATGGAAACTCGATATGGGCCAGCGGTTGCGGTGGAACTTGCAGATGCTCAAGTGTTCCTTCCAAAACGATTCGCGGATTTGGATGAGCAGACCATTCAATGTTTACGTACAGGACAATATTTTATTACATATAAAGGAACTGATTCTAGTGGTTTTTTACATATTGTGGAATTTAGTAAATAGCTATCACATATATGATGTTAGATGTAAGATTAAGGTAACTGTCAGATATGAAAATGAATTGATTTACTTTTTAACTTTAATACTGTAAACGTATATTTCATTAAAAAATAAATTATTTTACGTATAAATTCTTATATTGTTCTTATTTTACAACACACTAGAACCTCCCAAATTATATCTTGAATTATGATAAGACTCTCAGTAGGTATGGACCCAGTTGGCAACGCAATGTAATTGCCTATATTCAGGAGCAAGTATTTTAATGTTGGTGTTGAGTCACCTGACACTTGCATATAGCTCTTCATTCATTTTTCTGAACTAATTTCCAAACCGAAAGAGCGTAATGGGGGCAAAATGTGTAAGCCGGATGTCAACAGCTACTTCATGGAGTAAAATGAGCAACTCAGATGTGGTGGTTGCGGCGGCGGCGGTGGTGGTGGTGGTGGTGGCGGCGGCGGTGGTGGTGGTGGTGGTGGTGGAGTATATAAGTAATCGCTAACACAATTCTGAATTAATCTTGTAATACTAGTTGAGCTTTACACATCTATTATAATGTTCGAGTGTACGCGGTGCTATAAAAGCTTCTCGCGGAAAGATTCTCTTTCACGTCATATAAGAAATACACATATGCGGGAATTTTCACCAAAAAGGTTTGAAAATAGTTACTCTCTTGATCCGCTAAAAAGACAAACATTAGACACGGCTGATGACTTATCTAGTTATGATACCGGGAGGAATGATGTTGATGATGAATTTCTAAACAATAAAGTTGAAGAAAGGGTCAATCCACTTGAACAAAGAATTAAAGCTGCATCAAAAGCAATTCAAACTAAATTTAATAATTTAAGAAATCAAAATAATGTTTACACACCCAGCGATGAGTCTAATAACAGGGTTTTAACCACTTCTGATAGTGGAACTGTTATCATTCCCAAGTTAACTACAGCTTTGCAAACCCTTTTGGATATTTTATTAATCAAAGAAACTCAAAATAAAGTTGAGGATTCTAATGAACGAATAGCAATAAAACGTCCAGTCAATTCAACGGACCAAGAGCTACTTGCTAAGCGTATCAAATACAACGACTCGGAAAATGCTAATGGGCAGTCGAAAAAAATAAAATACTGGCATAATCCTAATACTTTAATAGATGAATTACGACGTTTATACGAGACTTCAGAGACTGGTGAAAAAATACTCAATATTATTCGGAGTATAGAGGAAAATAAAAACATATTGTTTAACGTTGACGATAGTGAAGCTTTAATCGAAGAGTTAGATGCTTTAAGAGAAACTACTGTCGGTCAAGAAATATTCTCTATACTTCGTGAACTTCAAAAGGCTGATGTTATTGAGCCACTAGGTGATTATCTGGATGAAACTGATAAAGAAGATACTAGCGATTATGATGATGATTAATTTAGATATTGCGTTCAACAAACACCGCGAGATGTCACCACCGATTTATTGTCTACAGTAAATTGCTGCTTCGATTGAATTAATGATAAAGTTGTGCACGTCAGCCGCAAACACCGCTGCTACCCCGCCACCCCCACAACCACCACACAACCATCGAAACCACCATACAAATACCACCGCCACACAAACACCACCGCCGCCACCACACAAACACCACCGCCACCGCCACACAAACACCACTGCCACCACCACACAACCGCCACACAAACACCGCCACCGCCACAACCGCAACACAACCACCGCATTTGTGTGTTACGTCACCACCGCTATATAATTTGCTGAGTTATACTCCAGCTTATACACCTTATCATGGTTGAAGGGTATAAAATAGTTGAACTTACATAAAATATTATCTATTTATCGGTGGTTGTCAAAGAGTTAACATCTCTTTCGTTGAAAATTATACTTTCGTGGTAAAACAATTACATTTTGGAACCATGTTAATTTACAATTCAGCGCAGCCCACCGCTAGAGAACCTAGCAAAGGACTTTCGAAACCTAAGATCATTAAACGTAAAACTTTTGAGCAACAACACATTTCACCTGAAAATTTAGCATTCCTTAAATCACTAGGTCTTAAAGTGAAAAGAACCTGGTACTCACAAATGTGCTAAATATTATTAACAGTTTGTAATTTGCTGGTAAACTAGCAATAGCTATTAATAGCCATTTTCGAATACGTTCCACAAATTAACTAACTACCCCCACCACTTTTAATTATTCTATATAAAGTTGTGGATTGTGTGAATAAATTCAGTTCTACGGTGGCGGTAAAAAATGGCGTTTCTTGACATACAAGGCTATCAAGGAGCTAACAACGAATTTTATTTTAAAGAAGTTGGTATTGCTGCAAAAAAATTGGATGATATATTACATCTTATATTCGACGCACCGTTTGATTTCAACGAGTTGCCGAAGAAATATCAACGCGTAGCCAGTTGGCTTTACCGAAATTGGCATGGGATACCTTGGTCGTATGGATTTATTCCGTACAAAAAACTTCATACCATATTGAAACCTATATTAAAGAAGTATGATGTTATATACGTCAAGGGTGGTGAAAAGAAGAAATGGATATCAAGTTTGTTTGATAGTACCGAAAACCAGCCGTGGATTTTGAATTTGGAAGAAATATTTGATGTACCGAAGATTTCCATTCTGCGAGATGAATATTATTCAAGACGTTGTATGCTTCATTCAGATAAAATTTGTTCATTAGAAAATTGTATTCTTTTAAAAAATTTTTATATGGAAAATAAATAGATTTTAAGTAATATATAGATTTAAGCAATTTAATTTTTTGTATACATATTCTATAAATAAAATTTAAAAAAAAAAATATGTGCGTTTTATTTAATTATTACCCTGCATTCCCCTATTTTTTTACAGCAAAAAGTTTCTTTCGTTAACCTATAAGAGTATTAACAAAAATCTTATGAAATTTATTATTCTAATTGAAAAGCATATTTCATGATACACCCTGTATACTAAAATATTTATTAAAAGTACTAAATATACACCCGTTATATATACATGATATTATTTGTATGTTAATGATAAAGTAGCAAATTCAAAATGTTCTATGTGTCTATAAAAAATTTTGATTTTACAGACTTAAAAATTTAGTAAAACTCAATGCTGTTATCATTTTTATATTAAGCGACGTGTTTAACTTATAGTAATTTAAAACCAAAAATTGAACTTTTATTCTGTTTAAAAATGTTAAATACAATACTATTATACCCTAATATAAATATGTATCAGTATTAAAATGATATACATTGATTTTACTGATTAAACAAATTTTTTGCAATATTTATAAATTATTTTATAATTAGATTTAATACTTATTCATAAATGGCTATACAATTCGTTTACTAGTATTCATAAAAATTAAAATTATATACAAATTTTCTTTCTTATTCTCAATATACAGAGTGTATACATAAAATATTTTTAATATACAGAGTCTATACATATGTACATACTGAATTATTTCAGATAATTTTCGTTTGATATAGAAACAGTTTTGTGCTACAGTCAAATTCAAAAATGTTGTGCACCATAAGAAGTAATATTTTTTGTAACTTGTTAAAATTTCAAGAACTTCTGTTAGTTAACTAAAAAATTGGTCACTGTAGGTTAAATGTTAAAGTATTAAAACTGATAAAAATAATTTCTTGCTTGAGGCCTACAATGGGTGATATTTTTTACTAAACAATTTTTTAACTCATTAATATTCCATGACGTCATCTTTCTTATACCAAAAAAACTCCTTATATGAGTCTTACGATCATAATTCAGCTAAAACAAACATTTAATTATTAGTTGTTTGTTTATGTTAAAACTGATAAAAATTCCTGGAATTTTCCAAGGTTAAATATACACAAAAACCCCTGAGTTACAGTTGACATCCAAATTTCCGGCAGTACAGTAGCGGTCAGACATCTGGACCCTGGAGTCTGAAGTTAGTTTTGCGGTAGCGCTTGGTACAGTGCCCCCACAAAATTTAGCGGCCTCCCAATCTTAAATAAACAATTTTAAAATTATTACATGATCCAAAATTATTATATAAATAAACAAATATAACAAAAATCCCCGCTTGTATGAATCATACTATAATTATAATTCAACAATCAGGCCATAAATTAAAAATTCCAAGAAGACTATTTCGTATTTGAAATCCAAACAAAGAAATTGCTGAGTCATCAAAATCTTAAATAAACATATTTTTTAAATTAAAACTTATATAAATAAACAAATTAAAAAAGTGCTGACTTTGCTGAAAACAGGCTTAAACTTGTTGAAAAGTACAGTAGACACTCGATTTACAGTACAGTAGCGGTCAGAAATCTGGACCCCGGAGTCTAATCTTAAAATCTAGCGCTTGGTACAGTGCGCCCCCGACAAAATTTATCGTTAGCGACCGCACCCAATTTAAGATGACGCAGTTAAGTGAGGCCAAGATTTGCACGTAATAAGCACAGTACGCTTCAAAAAGTGATCGGATACCTTTTTGGTCAGGGGGGCCCGCACTTTTGACACGGCAGTGTACCAAAAATTTAAGTACAGTACGGCGTCAAAAATTTGGGGCCACCCCCGAGTTTGGGTATTCCCCACATTTTTTGACGTGATAGTTCGTTTAAGATGACGTACTTAAGGCAAGCGCGTGTTGGGGTCAAGGTTTGCACGTACAGTACGTTTCAAAAAGTGATCGGATACCTTTTTGACCAGGGGGGTCCACACTTTTGACACGGTAGTGTACCAAAAATTTAAGTACAGTACGGTGTCAAAAGTTTGGGGCCACCCCCGAGTTAGGGTATTCCCCACATTTTTGACGCGGTAGTGTGCCCCATCTATCAAATTGTAACCTAAAATTCAGTCTGCGCATGCGTCGTGTACTTAAATTCAGTCTGCGCATGCGTTAGGTTTGGCTGGTAATGGGTTAACACAAAATGAAATTGTTATAAGTAAATTGTGATGATGCATAATGGGTTAACATAAATTAATTTGGTCGCTGGTATTGACTCACCTCTTAGGAATTTCAAGGCTAACAGTATAAGCGAGTGTTGGGGTCAAATGTCAACAACAAATTTTAAATACATGTACTCAGTACGTGCCGGGTCAAAGGTCAAGGTTTGCACATCGATACAGTTTGATGACTCATCAGTTCGGAATGTGTAGTACCGTAAGTAAAATGGATACAATAGGACCGTAAGTCACACGCTTTCAAACATCGTCAAAGGGGTTCAAGTTACTCCGTTTTGCGGTGCTCCCGTACCCGTACAGCCTATCTACTGATGAGTTTATTTGCTAAAATAGGTGAGTTTGAAAGTAGTAGGATTAAGTCAAAAAGGAAGTGCTAAACTTTAGAATGATGCTCTTAGCTCTAATTGGGTAGACCCGGGCCTATCAAAAATTTTGGAGAAGTGGAAAAAAGCAAAAATATTAATCAAGAGTTTAAAGAATGACCTTAAGTAAAACATTTTTCTGAATTCTAGAACTTTATATGCTCTTAATTTTTGTTGGCAATATCTAAAAGTACAGCTTCTACGAATCGCAACTTTTTTTACTATGAAAGGGATCAAATCGCATTTAAAATCATCCATAACTGGATAAATATTCAATAACCTGGGGCTCATAATAAAAATAAGACTATAACCTATACTGCATAGTATTAAACTCTGATTCTATATTCGTTTCTTAGAAATACAGAGGACATCAATTTACTTAGGTTGAAATGAAGAGAAATTTCAAACTTACACGCCATAATCTTTAACAGATTTTATGATTATTTTGTATAATTCTAGTTTTCCAATAATTTTGTGTTTTTGGTAACAATATTACGTTATCATTTTGTAGAAACATCGTTACTTTTTCTTATTAGTGGTTACTGAAACTTTTGTCTTTTGTTTAAATTGCAATGTAGCTGAAATTTATATTTACATTATCTTTCGTTAAATTTATTTAACATAATAGGTAAGTAACTTGCTTCATTTTTTGTTACTCAGGCCTAATTAAATACTTACACCTTAGTTATATGCAAGGCCCAACCATCGTATAAAAAAATAAAACAAAAAGCTAGCGCCCGGTTTTTTGAAGGACTCATTAAAACTATCTATTTTGTATATTTGGATCAATATTTAAGAATCGTTTTGGTTTTTCACATTATTTAATTTTGTTTTATTTATTGTTTTATATTTCTTGTGTGCTCTATTATCTGTTGGGAGTAGAAGAGGCGCGGTAAAAAGAAAATATCTACGGCCCCAAAGTTCACTAATCCACTTTGTCAACACTTTTTTGAATAAGTACTGGAGAAATGTTTAAAAGCAATACTTTAGCTCTGAATAGATTTGTTGTAACCTGGAATCATTTCCGCCATTAATTGGAATACCATTAGGTCGTGTAATATGAAATGTCGTTTTCCGGCCATTTAGCCGACTATGTAATCTAGACAAATATCGACACTTTTTTAAACATTAGAGAAATTTTTAAAAGCAATACTTTATCTCTGAATAGATATCCTGTAGCTTAGAATCATATTCGCCATTATCTGGAATAGTATTAGGTCGTGTAATATGAGATGGTATTATGTCGTTTTCCGACCACTTGATCGACCATGTAATTCAGATAAATATCGATACTTTTTTAAGCTTCAGAGAAATGTTTAAAAGCAATTCTTTAACTTTGAATAGATTTCTTGTGGCTTGGAATCATTTTCACCATTATCTGGAATAATACTAGATCATGTAATATGAAATGTCGTTTTTCAGCCACTTAGTCGACCATGTAATTCAGGCAAATATTGTCAATTTATAAGCATTAAAGAAAATGTTTAAAAAGAACATTTTCATCTTCTAAGGGAACATTTTATTGAATCGAAAGTATACCGAGTAGCTCTAATGTGAATGCAGAACGAATATTAAACGCGGAAATTTTACCGAAGAGAGACTGAATCAGGAGCAGCATTATAATATGAAACGCGGCTTAAAGTCCAACACAAACTATTGAACGCATTTAGAAAAAATAGTATTTATGAAAAATAGATACATTTTGTACCGCTTCTAACGAATAATTTCTTCAATTTTGTCGGGCACTAAACAATTCGGGCTCTATATGGGACACCACCATTTTAATACTGGATAAAATTACAACCTATTATTATTGATTGTTAAATTAATTTTATAATTTTATCTCCCCTTTTTAATTGTTAATTAATTACAGTCATGAAATTGTTAAATTATCTATCCATCTATTTAATTTTAAAAAACAATAATTAATTAGTATAAATAATTCAATGGACTCATAAAAATCATATTAGTTACGAACGTTTTCTAAAAATATTATCATTCGGTGCACACATATACGCACATTTGTCGAAAACATAGAATATCGATACGTAGAATATAAAATATAATGAAAATTTGATAATATAAAATTGAACACCGTAAAAAAAGAATTGTGATTTTTATATTTTAAACATAATAATGATATGGTACATATAAACGACGCCATAAATTTTATAAAATCAATAATCGTAAAAATTATTTACAGTATGGTGAAAAAGTGAATCAATAAAAAAGCTATTTTAATATGGTTATTTCTCTGTACTTATTTATATTGCTTTCATAGTAATATGTACTGAATTTTCTTATTGAAAATAGAACACTTGTTTATTAACGTTGAAACACTTGTGTTTACTTTTAAATAATGTTTAATAAGATCATTTACAGCTAGCTTATTTAGAATTACCTAATATTATTTATAGAATTATTTTAACAAAATAAATTTATTTGTTTTTTAGTAATTCTGAAATTACTTTCAACATCACTAAGGAATGAACTAGGGATAACCAGTGAATAAACAGATATTAATATAATCTTTCCAAAAATACCTATAACCATAACCATCTACACAACATTCGGATAAACTGACATATTTGTCCACCTTGAGCGCTGTAGTCGAATTTCATATACCCTCAAACAAAATCTCATAGCGAATACCTAAATAGTTTTTTACATATCGTCATCCTAGTATGAAAGTGAGATATCTGAAAAATGTTCATTCTGAGATAACTATTCATTTTAAATCTTAACTCTTTGCACTCAAGCAAAAATAAACGTGTTTCTCGGCTAGCTGGTAAGACATGTGACACATGACATGAAGCATGATTTTTATTCCTATTTTTTTAAAAAAACTTGCAACCTTTTTTCTCAAAGCTCGAATTAAATGTTTTAAATGCTCTTTTTGTCAGACTTGTTACTTTCAAAAGTTGGTTAAACGCTATTTATTGTCCACAGACCCAGATTTTAATGTTTAAATGTAAAATATGGTTGAGCTAATGGCCAAACCACCTTGTCATGCTAGACATGTCTTATAAGCGCAAAGGGTTAATAATAGGTACATTAGTTTAAATGGTGTCCTTAAAATTTGAAACAATGCCCTTCAAAAATTATATATCCTTCAGGTTTATAAATATACCATTCGATAGGTAATTTAATTATCTATGACATTGTACTAAAAGTGAAAATCGGAAAATTCCCAGATATCCCACTTTCAATCTAGGCAGGCGATATATATATGAATATATATACAGAGCGTTCATAAAGTTCCGGAACAGCTTCGCAAAAGTCCCGCAAAATCTCAGTTAATATTGACTTTATCGAAAAATAACCCGGACAAAAGTTTCATGGGAAGAAATGAGGAACTAGAAAACGACCTCGAATTTGACCTTGAACATGACCTTGACCAACCAGTATCATATGTTTTTCGTTTTTATGACCTTCACACGACTTTGGGATATGAAGTATGAATATGGTTTTGAACGTAGAATTTCCCGCTCTTTCCGAATTCGAGGTCAAAAATGGAGTTTCCATTTAAAAAAACAAAGTTAACCTCCAAATTTTGGTCAAGGTCATGTTCAAGGTCAAATTCGAGGTCATTTTCTAGTTCCTCATTTCTTCCCATAAAACTTTTGGTTATTTTTCGATAAAGTCAATATTAACTGAGATTTTCAGCTGTTCCGGAACTTTATGGACGCTATATATATATATATATATATATATATATATATATATATATATATATATATATATATATATATATATATATATATATATATATATATTAAACACTTTTCTGTCAATAAATAAGGGTAATATCAGCTGGAAAATGTCATATTATGCGGTTTTTTCCAGCTTCACTTTCACAGGGAATACCTAATAAATAATTATATTAATGTAGCTTTCGTTGACTTACTTTTGGACACTACACTCTGTGAAAAATCAATGACTATATAATATGTAGTTTTCATATATTTTGTACAAAAGTAATTACTGACAGAATTTTTCAATATATTTTTTTCTTTATTGTTGCAGAGATTTAAAATGTTTAAGGAATACGATTCATACAAATTTAATGTTCACGTACGTCCTTGCTGATTTTATGTGGATCTTAACATTAATTTTACAAGTAAGTATTCTAACTTTTTTAAGTACGTAGATAGGTTAACCATAAAAAGAAAATATCACAGGTGTCCACCTTATAGGCTTATATAGCAAATTCGTATCAATATTTCTCTCGTAGGTGTTCAACTCGTCGATTGCGGTCAAAAAAGACCGTGAAGTAATTTGTAGTCGGTCTCTTGCATATTTTTCCTTGAAACTACAAATTAGTTTAAACTGAAAATATTTTTTTTAAAAATAAGTTTGTATTCATTATTTTTCAAATTCTCGTTAAGTTTATTGTTATTACTTATTAACTTATTATTGTTTATTTTACAATCGTTTAAATCATTAAAAATTTTACAATTTTAAAATTTTACAATTATTTTACAATCGTTTAAATCATTAAAAATCGAGATGAACAGCACACCCAGTGAATTGTAAGTAAAGAAATAAAGGATATCGTATGAATCTCGTCCATAATCAAAAAAATATTATAAAATCCAAACAATGACATATTTCACTCTGACATTTTTTTTTTAAATCGATTTTTTAAGTTATTTTTCAGCTGGAAAACCATTTAATTGCTTAATTGTATATAACGAGAAGTCATTTGTGAAGGGAAAGAAGTGAAGTAAATTTATGACTGTAGGAGCAACGTGTACGGTATACCCCAGAAGAACTTAAAATCACAAAAATAAGTAATACTACTGTTAGTTATATGGGTATTTCGCATCAAATGTCGAAATTTAAGTCCCAAGTCATTCATGCTAAGTTGTATGGATTTATCATCAATGTAACATTTTTATTAAACTATCGGGTATCTGCACTAATACTTTTAAAAGCAAAAATATAGATAATATATTCTTAAAAAAAAAATACGGTTATATTTTTCGTAAATTTTTTTTTTTATAAAATGCAAAATGAAATTTCGACATTTGATGAGAAATACCCATATATATTTTAAAAAAAATTTGATTTCAAGTAAATTATCCAACTCACACGATTGTGCGCTCCCCGCTTAGTTCATTGTACTATGTAAAGGAATCGATTACCGAAATATTTATTATAGAAAAATTACTGTCTCGCACGGCTTCGTGATGTTAGCACCCCAAATGTGAAATTTCGATTGACCAATTACATGATTTAAAAGGTCAGAAAATGGTCATAAAAGGTCAGTTGGCTTCAATAATCGGTCGGCAATAGAAAATTTTTTATTAAGGGTTTAAATATTTCAAGGTCATTCAGAAATTTTAGCACCCCAATTGCGAATTTCGAAAAACCAATTACATCATTCCAAAGGTCAGAAAATGGTCATAAAAGGTCAACTAGTTTGATTAATTGGTCAGCAATAGAAAATATTTTACTAAGATTTGAAGTTTTTTCAAGGTCATCCAAAAAACTTTAGCACCCCAAATGTGAAATTTTGAATGACGAAAAGTCAGAAAATGGTCATAAAAGGTCAGTTGGTTTCATTAATTGATCAGCAATAGAAAATTTTTTATTAAGGGTTAAAGTTTTCAAGGTCATTCAAAAACTTTAGCACCCCAAATGTGAAATTTCGACTGGCCAAAGACATGATTTAAAAGGTCAGAAGATGGCCATAAAAGGTCAATTGGTTTCATTAATTGGCCAGCCATAGAAAATTTTTTATTAAGGTTTAAAGTTTTTCAAGGTCACAATCAGAATTAGATATTAATTAGTGACGGGCATAATCGAATGAAAATTAATCGATCATTCGATTATTAAAATATCTTGAGATATCTCGAGATATAATAAAATCATTCGATTATTTTTCATTCGAATGATTTTAAAAAAATATCTCGAGATATCATTCGATTATTTTTCAGTCGAACAATTTTTCAAATATCTTGAGATAAAACAAATTCAATTTTTTTAAGTGATCCTACTAAATACCAGGTAATAATTATTTAGTGGGTCATATCTATTGAAAACGGACAACAGCTTAAATAAAAAAAAAGGTTTTAGGATAACAATGATTGGCGATGTTTGCATAAAATGAATAGCAGGACCTAGCAGGGGTGCTCCTTATTGATACTTTAATGGTCATGGGCGCTGTATGTGCACCGTCAAGTAAAACCTAACTAACTTAGACACAACACCGTACTACGTCAACAATTCTATATATAAAGTGTATTAGTTGTCAAAATACTACACTAGTGAGTTTACATTAGTTGTCAAAATACTACACTACAGTAGTATAGTAGTTTCGTCATTATAGATTATGACCATAAACGTGTTAAAGTGCCGACTACTAAAATGGAAAAACCGATAATACTGTAACTAGTACTGGTTTAATCTCTAATGATCACCTCCTTTTGGATTCCCGGACATGTAGGGATACCTGGTAATGACCTCGCCGACCAGGCAGTACGTCATGCAGCCGAAGTCGGTGAGCCACAGGACATTGCCATACGCCCAGAGTGAAACCTGAGGTTCGAAGGACTCCGGCACCTGTAAATCTGAGCCGGCGAGAGAGTGTGGCCCTGACGCGTTTACGCTTGGGCCACACGGCGTTAACACACCATCATCTTCTCGCCAGTGAGGATCAGCCAAGGTGCGCCGCCTGCGGGACGGCGCTGACCGTGAGGCATATAGTTGAGGAATGTGTAACCTTTGAGCCATTGGGCCAGAGGTTGCAGCTGCCAGATAGTGTAGCTGAAGCTTTAGCTTACGATGCTGTCTCTGAAAGAAAGATGCTTGAATTTCTCCGAAATTCGCATCTTCTTCGGAGACTTTAGGGGCCTTACATCTCAAAAATTTTAGAAAGTCGTCTCTGTTTATCTCCCCCGATAGTATATTTTATTTTCAGCAATTTTTAATCTTTTGTGTTAAAGAAGTTTTTGTGATCGTCTTAATTTATTTATTTATTGCCAATACCCTCTTCCAGCTGGTCTGGCAGGGTACTTTTAGTCTTGTTTTTATGCCACTAAGGGCCTTTACACCGTTAGTGGTACTTTGTTATTTATACGTGTTATTTTGTTTTTGTTATTGTTTTTTAACGATGTACCACCGAGGGCCCTTTACTCCCGAGGTGGTACATCATTTGTTTCTTTTTATCTGTGATATTTTGTTATGCCACTGTAGGCCTGTTGTTATGGCTCTACAGCGGTATTGTTTTAACCCCTTATTGCGTCGCTGGTAGGCCTGTGACTCCCCAGCGACGTAATAAGTAATATCTGTGATTTTTTACTGTGATATTTAACTGTGATACTTTGTGTTGTTCTAGTCAGGTTCTCTCCACTCCGCGGCCCTTTACACCTCGGAGGGAGTTCCAGCGATGGCTTCCAGGCCTTGGTGACCGGACGCTCTGTCTAGTACTTATCGTACCGTCACCAAGGACTGTCCACTCCTTTTAAGCCCTGGGATGGCAGGGCCCATCGATAGATTTTATTATGTGTATGTTTGTCCGTTGTCTACTGCATTTATGTGTTCCTGTCTGTTTTGTGTGTTTTTATTTTACCGTGCGTGGCGGCGCATGCCCTTAGTTGGCGATGCCGCCGGGTGCTGCTGACCGCGCCATCCGCCGGCAGCAGTACCCCAATTTTAACCAAAAAAAAAAAAAAATCTCTAATGGACATTAATATTATAAAAAAAACTATAAAAAAGATTTTTGAAGATAATATGATAAACCACCCAAAGACAAAAGAACTGAAAGGTGGATTATGGTCGTATGGTTCATACAAGTAAATAATATTGTATTATAAATTTGAATTTGAGAATAAAAATTACAATAAAAGGATTCCGAAAAATTGCAAAATTGAAATTTAATTTTTTATCGCATCTCAATAACTGAATAATATAACCGATAAAAATAATCCCTAAATAATTGCTAGAAATAATCAAAAGAAAATAACTGATAATAATAACCCACTGAAACATAGTCGATAAAACTGATCGAATGAAAATAATCGACAAAAATAATCGAATGAAAATAAATGAAAAAGATATTTTTAAAACTGCTCGATTGAAAAATAATCGAATGATTTAATATCTCGAGATAATTTTTTAAAATCATTCGAATGAAAAATAATCGAATGATTTTATTATATCTCGAGATATAATATATTTTAATTCGATTATGCCCATCACTAATTAATATCTAATTCTGATATAGTATTGTGACCTTGAAAAACTTTAAACCTTAATAAAAAATTTTCTATTGCTGACCAATTAATGAAACCAACTGACCTTTTATGACCATTTTCTGAGCTTTTAAATGATACAATTCGTCATTCCAAATTTCACATTTGGGGTGCTAAAGTTTTTTGAATGACCTTGAAAAAACTTCAAACCTTAGTAAAATATTTTCTATTGCTGATCAATTAATCAAACCAGTTGACCTTTTATGACCATTTTCTGACCTTTTGAATGATGTAATTGGTTTTTCAAAATTTCACAACTGGGATGCTAAAATTTCTGAATGACCTTGAAATATTTTAACCCTTAATAAAAAATTTTCTATTGCTGACCAATTAATGAAACCAACTGACCTTTTATGACCATTTTCTGACCTTTTAAATCATGTAATTGGTCAATCGAAATTTCACATTTGGGGTGCTAGCATCGCATAGCAAAAAAAAGTTGAACACCACTGTCATATATTATACCGTTTCAATTCAAAATCAATGTTTTTGAAATACTTATTATTGGGAGTAATAAAATGAAATTTTTTGATATTGCAATAGCTTTTTTTGTCATTAATTATACGTAATTGCTTGTCAACATCAGTTAGTTTTCATCAGAATACGAACCTAATAAAGAATAATATTCTATTATCATTATTGTCACACATCGATTACCTCCATTGACAAGTAGACAATAAAGTTATTTTATTAGAATAATTTGTTTTGTTTATTAGAACGTATTAATTATTATTTTATTATAAACTACATTCCCTTTAATATATTTACAGTTTAATTATTGAAGTACTTTCAATAGTTTCATTTTAGTAGTACAGCTCCTCACGAAAGTCTACGTACGTTCAAGTAAATTATTAGTTATCGAAATAAAAAATTTATTGGGATACATTTTACAAACTCATATCAATTTATCCACTCAAACACTTAACAAAAAAAAATGTAAATTCAAATTTTATAACAAAAAGATCAATTTTATTAACAACAAAAACACACAACAATCTACGCGTACTTCATATCTTTATTAGTAAATACTAATAACAACTTGCTAATATTTGGTCGGACCACCGTTTGCTTTTATGACGGCTTCTAGACTACGAGGCATCGACTGAACTAATTTTTCATTGAATATATATATATATATATATATATATATATATATATATATATATATATATATATATATATATATATATATATATATAGACTCGCCGTTTTATTAGGTGTACAACTAATTGTAAGTTCTACCCGCTTTTTGCAAAAAAACATATAATCTTAGAAACAGCTTGTTGAGTGACATTTAACTTTTCTGCAAGTTGTTGTGTTTGCGCAGAATCTTGGTCCAGTAATTCCTGCAATTTCTCGTCACTGATTGTTGGAGGCACAGAATAATTCAAAAACCAAGTTCCTATCTCTGCACTAGTGATACCACCGTAGACAAAAAACCCTCTCTACTTTTGACCACTATGTTGTGTAGGTGCACAGTGTATGTATTGGTGTGGGTTTGATGTTTGCTTCTGTGTGAGTATTCACACACACAACTACATAACGCGTATTATCGGACAAAGCAACGTGCAGTTCAAGCAATAATGGTCTAACAATACATTACAATCGTTGTGCATTCGGTGACCGACACCCCCGAACACCGAACCAACTAAATGCCTTAAGCGGTATCTGCCACACTCAGACCCACTGCTATCCACAGTTTTTTACACATACACTTAGGGCTTGGTTGGAGGCTTCAAAGCGTGGTTTATCATTTAAATTGAAATCTCCATTTGTAAATTTCCGAAACCATCTTCGACACGTGCTGTCATCAATTGCACTGGCACCATAAGTTGCAGAGATTATTCTTTGAGCTTCAGCAGCACTTTTTTCTTTATGAAAGTCGTATAGAAGACAATGGCAGATATGCACACTATTTATTTCCATTTTCAACTGAATAAAAAAAAATATACCTATATTGAAGATTAATATATTAAGAGCTTGATGAATTTACAGAGTAAAAACAGCTGTGTATGTATACAGTGTCTTTCATAAAGTCCGCACCATATGGGGACCTTTTTTACTATTGATTTTTTTAAAAATATTTTAGTGGGGCTAGTTGGAGCATCGGTTGGAATGAAAAAGTAGCTAAGCACATCTTACCCCCTTCTTGCAATCTGGCGCGAAACCAAAAAGCAAAAATTGCGAATTATGAAAAATGGTAATAATTTGAAAAGTACTGATCACTTCGCCATTGGTATCTTATTAAAATTAGGTCTAATTAACATCCCGATAACTAACTACCATATTATGGATAAATAAAGCCCAAAAATTTGCTTTTCCAAAATCCGAATTTACGTAACCCTAAATTTAAAACCGTTTTATTAATTCTAGCAAAATAAAAATTATACCAATCTTTGAAGTTTGCTTATTTATAAAATCACAGTTATTATCAAAATATTGCTGCAGATATTGGTCTTTCAATAAAAAAAATTAATTTTGTCATAAAAAAATACGTCTCTGTAACATTGGAGTTCTAATAAGCATGAACCATTATCATCACTTTATTTTCTTTGTAAATTGTAGTAAAGATATGCAGTACGCTAATTCTATATTAAAATATTTTAAGAATAATTCAAATCAATGGTCCCAGTCCTTTAAAACTGCTAGAAATTTTCTTAATATTTAACTAGTTATTATTAATATTATCAATATTGCCGTGATTTTTGTGTATCATGGCTGTATTGATAATAAATTTTATTAATAAAATATCAAAGGTCACCATAAAATTCTAGTAATTTTAAAAGACTGGAATATCATTTATTTTAATTATTCTTTGGAAATTTTTCTGTGAAATTAGCATAGTAAGTATCTTTGCTACTAACTATTAAGAAAATACAGTAATAATTGTTTATGTATATTATTAAAACTTCAGTGTTACCGAGACGTGGTTTTTTAGTACAAAACTAAATTTTTCTATTGAAAGACCAATATCTATGATAATATTTTGATAATAATTGTGATTTTATGAATATGTAGATGTCATAGAATGGTATAATTTTTATTTTGCTAGAATTCGTAAAACTATTTTGAAGTTAGGGCCACTTAAAGTCGTATTTTAAAAAAGAGGATTTTTGGGCGTCATTTTTGCAGATTATGGTATTTAAGTGATTGGATATGTTTACTAGGCCCAATTTTGATACGATTCCAAAATTTCATGAGGAAGCAACCAGTAACTTTGAAATTATTACCAATTTTCGTAATTAACAAATTTGAAATTTCCGATTTCCCGCCAAATAGCAAATGGGAGGTGAAACGTGTTTAGCTACTCTTTCATTCCAATCGATGCACCAACTAACCGCACTTAAAATATTTTTCTAAATACACTAGCGGAAAAAATTAAAGGATAAAAAAAAAAAATTCCAAATTTTTAGCGATTTTTCGAATGGCTATATCTTTGTGAAAAATGGTCGTATCGGAGTCGTCAGCAAAGCAATTTAAAGCTGGAAGTTTCTTGTTTCGAGATCTTGCGATAAAAAAATTTTCAAAGTAACGTGTATCGCATAATCCTAATAAATACACTGAAAAAAAAAAATTTTCGAAATTTTTTCGGTTTCTTTTTTTGGTCTACGGACTTGAAAAAAATTTTTCCGACTTAACCACCATATGAACTGGATAACCTGTTCATTCAGCTTTAATTTTCTCTTTTTTCGATCTTTATGCGACCACTTCTCGCTGAGATATCGGGCTTGGAATGGAAAAGGATCATTTCGTCTTTGACCATCGATATCTCAGCAACCAATGATCACATAGAAAATTGAAGATGGGTTTTAGAAACTCGAATAAATTCTCTACAAGGATTAGCCATTGTTTTTCCGGAAAAAATTTTTTTTGCATACTCTACATGAATTTCAAAATCAAGAAAAAAGAGCTTTAGGTGGCATTTTGGAAAATCAAGCGCTGAATTAAAAATATCGAGCAAACCATTAATATTAGGTGCGCCTTTTACAGTTCAATGTACCTAAAAAAACTCCACCGAGTTTCAATCTAATCCATCCAGCCGTTTTTTTGTTTCATTCTATTGAATTTTTGAAAAATTTAAAGGATCGTTTGTTTTGCTCTTAAACTTTCATAATCTTTAACAAAAAGAAAAAAAAATTTTTCTCAGTTTCTTTCACATTTTTATCAATAACAGTATTTAAAGGGTCTAGCAGGTTAAGATAGGATTTGCAGCCCCAGAGAGGCCTATTAAAAATAAGTTACGTTGTGATATCGATGAGTAATAAATATACCTACCATTGGCACGTATTTTAGCCTCTGATCTCTCTGCGTTCTTCAGATAATTGACCATATATATGCTAGAGCGGGTATTTTTGGAAATTTTTTTATTCCGAAACTATTACATCCAGACTGATAAAACCAAGACAAGATGGTTGGAACACTTCGAAAAAAAAAAAAAATCCTTATGACCGCTCTAGAGTACTCACCACTTCATATCTCTCTTTTATATAAACTTGCTTATAAATATATAATCAAGTAGTAGTTACAGTTGATTTTCATCTAAAACGAAACGATTTTTATGAGTTACGAGTGTATGAGGTAAGGGGGTATATATACAATATCACATGCACGATTGATATATAGATTATATAGAGTATATGTACGGTGTGGATTAATACGAACGATTAAGGGAATAGGAAGGGATAGATTTGGATATAAATATCATGGATCGATTCTATTTAGAAGAAAAGGTATTGTTTTCTCTTACGAATATACTAAATAATACTTGTGCTGGACGTACTATACGAGAAAAGTGGTTACACAATATAATCTCAAGTAGCATTTTGTCATAACAGCGGGCAACATATTAAAACTGGAGGTAAGATCAAGGTATATCAACATTAAAACAAAAGTTATGACCTATACATGTATCAGTATATTTGTCATGTGTAGATTAATAAGCAACGAATATACGGGAAAAATAGATTTTGATAATGTAATCAATAGTATTGTTGTCTATCTATATGAGTGATATAAAATTATATACTCCCTTACCTCATACACTTGTCACTCATAAAAATCGTTTCGTTTTAGATGAAAATCAACTGTAACTACTACTTGATTATATATTTATAAGCAAGTTTATATGAAAGAGAGATATGAGTGGTGAGTCTTGGTTTTATCAGTCTGAATGTAATAGTTTCGGAATAAAAAAATTTCCAAAAATACCCGGTCTAGCTTATATATGGTCAATTATCTCGCAGAGAGATCAGAGGCTAAAATACGTGCCAGTGGTATATTTATTATTCACCGATATCGCAACATAGCTTATTTTTAATAGGCCTCTCTAGGGCTGTAAACCCTATCTGTAAACTCTTTATAAAAAAAAGAAAATTTCTTAATTTTCAAAAAAAAATTTTTTTTTGAAAAATTCTTTAACAATTTTTTTTTAAATTTTTTAAGATATAGGGTAAAAGCCCCGTTTGTGGAACGCGATCCAATAGAAAAACAGTTTTGACATTTATATCTTAATGAAGTTATTTCTGAAAGAAACGTCTGATAACAAAAATTATTATTAATAGAATGATTGTTTTTCAATTTAAATTCATCTCACATTTAATGTTTCTTTACTTAATTAAAGAAATACATATATATATTAAACAGTTTTTGCTGAATGTGTCTCTTTTGCGTTTGATCAATGCTTATTTATAGAAACACATGCCTTATAAATTTCAACATTTGCCAGTTAATTTTCGAAGGTAGCGCAATAAAACTATACAAATAATTTTTATTAGTCCATTTAAGTGATTATAAGAGCTAAATCATCTTTTTATTCGGTTTAAATGTAATTTATATATGTGTGTATTTCTTTCAGTACACATATAACCTTTGTATTTAACTAAAATCATGTACGTAAAATAACTAAAAATTTATATTATAAATAGTTTTAATTTCTTTTTGAGTCTAAAATATTTACTTACTGCTTTAAAATCGTAAAATTTTTAATATTTTTTCTATTTCGGAGCGTATCGTCAATTGATAAATAAAAAAATATTGATTTAAAGTTGCAAAATTTTCTTAATAATGAAAAATTGTCGCCATTTTGATAAGTCAGTTTAGAATTGATTAGAACTTTACCAAAATACATAGATGGCGAAACAAAATATAGTATTTTGATATATTCTGTGATTTTGGTCGTTTATTTTATCGAATATTTAAACCATTCTATATTTTTTAATTTGACATTCTATTTACTACTAGATGTCACTCTATGTCATAGAGTGAAAAGATGGCAAAAGATGTATTTGATGTATCTCATGTTCGTACATACGTGTTCTTTTTTAGGTGTCAATGTGCTGATTTTTAAAAGGGTGTTAATATATTCTGTCCGTTTTTTTATAGATGTCAACAAATTATAAAACAAAACATTAATAAATCAAAATTTTTGGGTTATATTTTCTTAAAAACATATTCATTGGATTAAAAAAACTTGGTTTCATGCTTATTAAGAAAAAAAAATGGGTGTTTAATTCATTTATTAATTTTTGTAAGCAAGTTTGATGAAATACCTAAAAATAGTGTTCCACAATCGGGGCTTTTACCCTATTATTTTTTTTTAAGTTCATTATTTTTTTTTAAGTACTGTTATTGATAAAAATGTGAAAAAAAGCTGAGAAAATTTGTTTTTCCATTTTGTTAAAAATTATGAAAGTTTAAGAGCAAAAGAACGATCTTTTAATCTTTTCAAAAATTCAATCGAATGAAACAAAAAAACGGCTAGATTGATTAGATTGAAACTCGGTGGGGTTTTTTTGGGTACATTGAACTGTAAAAGGCACACCTAATATTAATGGTTTGCTCGATATTTTTAATTCAGCGCTTGATTTTCCAAAAAGCCACCAAGAGCTTGTTTTTTCTTGATTCTTCAAATTCATGTAGAGTAAGCAAAAATTTTTTTTCCGAAAAAAAAATGGCTAATCCTTGCAGAGGATTTATTCGAGTTTCTAAAACCCATCTTCAATTTTCTGTGTGATCATTGGTTGCTGAGATATCGATGGTCAAAGACGAAATGATCCTTTTCCATTCAAAACCCGATATCTCAGCAAGAAGTGATCGTATAAAGGTCTAAAAAAAAGCAAATTAAAGCTGAATGAACAAGTTATTCGGTTCATATGGTGGTTAAGTCGGAAAACTTTTTCCAAGTCCGTGGACCAAAAAAAAACCGATAAAATTTCGAAAATTTTTTTTTCAGTGTATTTATTAGGATTGCGCGATACACGTTGCTTTGAAAATTTTTTTATGGCAAGATCTCGAATCTAGAAACTTCCAGCTTTAAATTGCTTTGCTTACGACTTCGATGCGACCATTTTTCACGAAGATACAGCCATTCGAAAAATCGCTAAAAATTGGGAATTTTTTTTTTTGATCCTTTGATTTTTTCCGCTAGTATATCAATAGTAAAAAAATTTCCCATATGGTGCGAACTTTATGAAAGACACTATATATGCGTATTAATAATTAACCTATAACCGGCTGTGAGTAACGCCATCTTTTGAAAACGGGTAGAACTTAGTTGTACACCTAATAGTTCACTCTAAGATGTTTGATGGTGTTTAAATCTGGCCAATCCAATCCGCACTGAACTGTAATTTTGCAACGCTTTCAGATAAATTAGCTTTGAATATTTCCAAATTTATTAATGATTTACACAGGTGTACATAGACTTTCATGAGCAATTGTAAATAATTTTAAACTCTTAATCATAAAAATCTGACAAAAAAATACACTTTTGATTGGTTGTAAGCAACTTGAAGTAAAATTATGTATCTTACTCTTTTTAGATAGTAAAAAGAGTAAAGCATATGGTTCTATTTCAATTTTGATATTGCTTACAACGAGTCAAAAGTGAGTGTAACTAACTGTTTATATTTTGTTGCAGTTTAATGTTCAAAGTGATATTACGTGGTGTATTTTTCTAATCATCCTTCTCCATTATTTTCATCTTACGAATTTCTTTTGGATGTTTATCGAAGGTAAGTAAAATAACGACGAAAAGAGACGTTGTATGTTGTTTGATGTATGTATAATATTCCACTATCTCATAGTATGTCACTTTTCGTTCTTTCATCTACATACATTCAGCATAAATGTTTTCTCACATTCTCTTTATAAAATTCTTTGGTATTTTGTCTTTAGTACCTATCAATCGCATTTCACACATCTTTTAACAGATTTTATTAGCTTATATTGACTAATAATTGTCGCACAGTGAGAATGGATTATACACTATATCTAGAAGTGGACAGGAAACTAATAAAAATAGTTTATCGAAAACAGTATTAAATTTTTTTCGTAACAAAGTACTTTTTTCTCGAAAAAAATGGTGCTATTACGTTTTTTGTTGTGTGATTTAGAACTGATACGCTGAAATATTTATTGATGTTTTTATTGTTTTAAATAACAGTGTGAACCAAAAAGAAATGAAACGACTACGCTTCTATTTGTTAACATATTTTCCCATATTGTAGTATAGTTTTAACTCTATTTTCTTCTTTTTGTTGTTGTGAATTTTATTCAAACTGCCTTATCAGATAAAATATATTCGGGACCAGTGCAACGATACCTACCTGACACCTCTAAGTAAAGAAAATTTACACATCCGTTATCAACATTTAAAAATTAAGAATGTATAAACTGCAAGAACGTTATGTAAAAAAGTAAAATTTTAAAATTTATTGAAATTAAATTTCATTTTTACAAAATAACAGCATATTCTTCAGAGGTCCGTAAATTTGCCCCCCTCCCAACTCTACCGACGAAAACTTTACAGTTGTTAGCGCTGCGTTAGTGCTCTTAAAGGAATGTTGCGGAAGTGTTACCCTGCGATTTCGTTCATTTTAATATATATTGTAGTATTTGACAAAGTAACAAACATATTTTAATTATACGTGCCCAATCGCATATTTAGGTGGTAAAACAACCCTTTAAAAATTTGTCGAGAAATCATATTTTGGTATTTTTCTCATACTAGCACTTAAAAGCAGGGTAAGGTATTAAAATATTTTTTTCCATTTTTTTTTATTTTTTTAACTGAATGCATAATATCTCAAGAATATTGTCTCAAAATTTCAAGTTGATTGGAGCAAAATTGACGAAGTTATAAGCATTTGTGTTGTTACCTGGCAGATGTTTCGGTTTTTTTATCTCTCTCTATCTCAGTTATATTATAGAAATTTCAATGGAAGTACTAACGTGTTTATACCTATACTGTATATTTTGTCAGTGTAGGGTACAAAATTTAGTTTAGCAGTAAGTATTCTATATCAGTTTTATACAAGAATTTTTAAGTGTTCAAAACTTGAAAGCGTTTTCCTCACAGGTCACGTTTTCAGAGTCGGTGCCCCTCATAACTTCAAAACTACAGCACCGATTCATTTGAAATTTTGAACACTATTTATGTACATAATTTACGAGGTAACGCTGGAGAGTTTTTTTCAAATTTGTTAATAATTTTTATTTTACAATAACAAATTAGCCAATTTTTTTCGCAAAAATCGTGTTTTTCCGTTCTAAGTGTTCCAAAAAAGTGAAAAATTGAAATTTCGAAAAACCCTCCCAGCGTTACCTGAGGAAAACTCTTATCTAATGAATGAACTTTAATTTTTTTATTTCGGATGATCCAGCACCAAGTTATGAGGGGCACCGCAATTCTACTTTTTTCTGAGACACGTTCGAATAATTGCTGCCATTACTGTATTTCTTCGTGAAAATTTTATACAATATTCTTTGAATGTTATACTTTAATGTACCACTGGTTTTAATAAAGAGATTTTAACTGTGTTGTCACAATAAAAATAACAAAAACATGCCTTTTTGTACGAATTAACCTTACCCTCCCCTTAAACAATTTTGATGAAAAGTGCTCAAAAGATTTAGACTGAGGTTACATTACTATAGAATTTTTTTCATGGGTCACTTAATTTTTAAGGGGTTAAACACGCTTAAGTGTCGGTTTATTAAAATTTTTTAGGGAAATCATGGCTCAAATTCTTTAAAATTCTGTAAAAAGGCTACAAGTTATTAGTTACTAAATAATACGTGTTATCCACTGTAATGGCGCGACTTAACTGGAGGGTTATGGACGACTGTATATAAGAATGAAATTTTTAACATTAGTTAAATATTTAGGATTTTCCCTATTATAAAATTTATAAAATATAGGAAAAATCAAGTTAATTAGTAATTCCTTGACTTGGAATAGATAGTTTTGAAACATTAAAGTAGGTTTATGAGAAAAACTCTAGAATTGCAGTTTGTAATTAAGTGTCATGTATTATGAAATCAGAAATAGTGGAAGTAAATACAGGTAAAAAGATAAATTAAGTTTCAAGATGTTGATAAAAGAGCATTTTTAACCAAATGCCGGTAAAAAAATGTCCTTTTAGTAAATTAGTAGAGTGGACATTTATTGAGTAGGTACCTACCATTAACGAATTAACGATTACGTGCTTTTAGAGCGCGTGTCGACACAGCGCAAGTAAATATGGTGTTTTAAGAGCGCATAAGAGTCATAAAACTATACACAATAAAATAAACTGACCAGGTACTATATGGTACTGTATGGAATCAGGTACTATACAGTGCCGTGCCAAAAATGACATTGTCATTCTGTAACTTTCAGTTTGTTAACAAAATTTAAATTTTGAATAAAAATTCTATTTTGTTATTTTACTAACTGAATAAGTAATAATTTACTTATATTTAATAGCTTTATACTGACCACGTAAATCTTAGTTGTATTTTAGCGTCTAATTTTCAAATTAGCTCGTACAGCCAGAGGAAGAGTGATTTTAAAGATTTACCCATATAACATTTATAAGTTCAGAGATTATTGCCTGAATTTGAAATATGAAATAAATTGTTCTGCATCGATTTCAAATAAAAAAAATATATACTTTCCCGGAAACATTTACAGGAAAAATTTCTTTTTAAAGTTACCATTAACTTAATGCTATTTTCACCGAAAAATTCGTAATGTTTCACCAAAGATATATAATTGAAAAACTGATTTTTAGTTACTATGTACGATCTGATTTTTTAAGCTTAAAAAATAAAGTAATAAGGTAATTATTTTAATTTTGACAAATGTATTTTGTGCTGAAAATTTATGTTTACTGCTCACTAACATAATTTAATAGGTAAATATGTATTTTGCTCGATGAGTGATTATTATCGCAGGTTTATCTCGACAATCAATTAGGAAAATCCGAATTATTTTAATTCGTAATATAAAAGATCAATCAGTTGTCGGCTTACTTGCTTCAATAAAGAAGTGTCTTTAGGACTGGACTGTTCATCCTTTTTAAAATATCACCGAGTACAGTTTTCATAATATTTCGGTTTTTTTACCTAAATTCGAAAATTTTGTCTGTTGTTTGTTGTTGATGTCCCGCTGACAAACAAGCAGGTTAATGCTATTGATCTTTTATATTACGAATTAAAATATTTTGGATTTTCCTAATTGATTGCCGGCTTACCTACTTGCTTCAATAAAGAAATGTCTTTAGGGTTGGACTACTCATCCTTTTCAGAAATCGATGCAGAACAATTTATTTCATATTTCAAATTTAGGCAATAATCTCTGAATTTATAAATGTTATATAGGTAGGTAAATCCTTAAAATCACTGTTCCTCTGGCTGTACGAGCTAATATTGAAAATTAGACGTTAAAATACAACTAAGGTTTACGTGGTCGGTATAAAGCTATTAAATATAAGTAAATTATTACTTATTCAGTTAGTAAAATTTTCATTCAAAATTTAAATTTTGTTAACAAATTGAAAGTGACAGAATGATTATCATTTTTGGCACAGCACTGTATTATCAATGTATATTTGTACATCTGGTCAGTTTATTTTTATTGCACCATAATTATGTTCGCTCTGTGAACACACGCCGTCAAAACACGCGCCGTTAAAACACGACACCGAATTAACGCCTACCGACAAAGAAACAACAGTCATGATAATACCTAAAGGGACTGCGGGGCAGATACAACCACTAGAGGTATATATATATATATATATATATATATATATATATATATATATATATATATATATATATATATATATATATATATATATATATATATATATATATATATATATATATATATATATATACATGCCGCTTCATAACGACTGTCGTCGTCTTTCGGCTCCCACTTTCCACGCTTCTCGATGTTGCCACTGATCCGCGACCAGTCTCCGACATCTCATTGCGTCTTCGACCCCTTCACTCCAACTTTTTCGAGGTCGGCCTCTCTTGCGCCTTTCTATGGGTGTCCATTTAGATATTAAATTGGGCAAACGATGTTCCCCCATTCTTTGTACATGCCCATACCAAATCAACTGTTTTGTTTCTATAGTTTCTATGATATTTTTCTCATTTGCTACGCCCATTAGCTCCCTAATACTTTGGTTCCGAACCATGTCACGTCTGGATACTTTTGCCGCCCGCCTCAGAAAGTCCATCTCGGTCACCATAAGCTTATGCTTGGTACTTTCCGTTAATTGCCAGACCTCCGAACCATATGTTAGTATACTTTTTATCATAGAATTGTATATTTGCAGTTTTCGATTTCTGGTGATAGTATTACTCCACAGGATAGAATTTAAAGCATTTATCGCTTTTTTTGTTTGAGTAATTCGGGATTTTAGTTCGAGATCTTGTGTGCCATTCTGGTCTATATACATCCCAAGATATTTGACACTCGGAGTTCCCCTTATTACATCACCGTTATCTAGCCTTAGATCTTGTAGCTCGCTATTTATACATAGATAAGATGTTTTTTCCATATTTACTTCTAATCCCCCTTCGAAGTATGCCTGTGTTAATTTCCTAGTCATATATTCTAGGTCGTCTTTATCCTGTGCAATTACCACCTGGTCATCTGCAAAGTGGAGTGTATAAAGATGTTGGTTTCCTACTGGTATCCCCATTCCTACACATTTCCTTCTCCACTCACGTAATATTTTTTCAACATAAATATTGAAGAGCAATGGTGAGAGGACACAACCCTGTCTTAATCCTTTACTGACCAAAAATCCTTTGGTTAGTCTTTTGCCTGTTTTTACTTTTGATATACAGTTACTGTATAAATGTTTTATTGCTTGAATCAAGGTTACATTTATATTTGACTCTTCTAATACCTCAAACAGTCTTTTAATCGGTACGCTGTCATAAGCTTTAGTAAGATCAACGAAGAGCAGATGTAACTCTCGATTTGTAGCTTTCTTTTTTTCTATTATCTGTGTTAGGCAAAAGATGTTATCTATGCAGGATTTTCTAGCGGTAAAGCCAGATTGTTCTTCCATCATTGGAATCTGTCCATCGTTCTCTAGTAATATTTTTATTACTCTTCCATACAGTCTACTAAAAGTGGCAGTTACCGATATTCCTCCGTAGTTGGAACATTCTTTCTTATCTCCTTTCTTATATATTGAGGAAATGTGGGCTGTTTTCCACTCTGTAGGAACATCGTCACCGTTTACGTATTTTTCAAATAGTACAGCTAGCATATGTCTTAAAAACGGTGTGCCGTTTTTTATCAGTTCCGCTGGGAGACCTCCAGGACCGGGTGATTTGTTATTTTTTAGTTCCCTTATTGCTTTTTCCATTATTTCTTCTGTTAGAGTTATTTTCTCCCCCGTTACCTTTACTCGAGTACACTGAGGTGGTTCTTCTAGTTGTTTATACTCTAGTCTTCTTTCTGTCAACAATTGTTGGTAATACTTTTCCCAATCATTGGGTTTTATTATATTAATACTGTTTGACACTTTCTCCGAAGATCTTACTGAGTTTATAAATCTCCAAGATTCACTTGATCGTCTACCTCCCAAATAGCTGTCAAGTTCTGTACACTTTTTCTCCCATGCCTCATTTTTCGCCTTTGCAATTATTTTCCGTACTATGGCTTGCTGCTTTTTATACGCTGTTTTGTCTTGCAATTGTTTCGTATTTAGCCATTTATGGAAAAGTTATCGTTTATACTTTATTTCTAGGTCTAACTCTTCATTCCACCAGTAATTGCTCTGTTTTCGTATTTTTTGTTGTAGACCTAGGACTTCCCGTGCAGTTGCATGTATGCACTCTAAGATATGATTGTATAGGTCACAGGAATTTTCACAATGTTTACTTTTCAGTTTCTCATCCAAGCGTCTTTTATACAGATTTCGTGTACTTTCATTTACAAAACTTGACAAGTTATAAGTTGGGTCAGATATTTCATTTAAATTGTACTCGTTTCCATTTTCTTGGTTTTTATTTTTTGTATACGGAATCAGTAGGATTTTAGCTCTAACAAGATAGTGATCTGATCCACATGTAGCCCCTCTGAGTACTCTAAGATCTTGAACTTTTATTATTCTCTGTTTCTGTCGTGTTATTACATAGTCAATTATAGTTTTCAGATCTAAGGTGCTTTGTACCCATGTGTATTTGTGGATGTCTTTGTGCTTGAAGAATCCATTCCATATTTTTAGATCGTTTTGTTCACATACAGATATTAACCGTTCTCCATTTCCGTTTGAATTCACCTCCCCAAAGCTTCCTACAACTTTATCATTAAATTTTCTACCGACTCGCGCATTTAAATCACCCATTATAACTAGACTAGAGGTATATGGATTCCGAATATGAAAGAATTTTATTAAGCGGTTTTCGGATAGTATAATGTTACTAAAGTACAAAATCCCAAATACTTAATTTTTGTTAAAAATTTCGTTCTCATATATAGCCCCCACATAACCCCCCAGTTACGCCGCGCCATTACAGTGGGTAACACGTATTTTTTTTTAACTAATAACTTGTATCCTAAATTTTAAAGAATTTGAGCTATGATTTCCCTAAAAAATTTTTAATAAACCCACTCTTAGGGGTATTTAACCCCTTAGAAATTAAGTGACCCCAATGAAAAAAATTCTATAGTAATGTAACCTCAGTCTAAATTTTTTGACCACTTTTCATCAAGGGGTAGTATGAGAAAAGTACCAAAATATGATTTTTCAGCAAATTTTTGAAGGGGTGTTTTACCGCCTAAATATGCGATTGGGCACGTACAATTAAAATATGTTTCTTAATTTGTCAAGTACTATAATATATATTAAAATGAATGAAATCGCAGAGTAACATTTCCGTAATATTCCTTGTTAGTAGTATTTTTTATTGGTTCACCTTTTTGAGCTGAAATGAAGGAAAATGTGATACAGAAACCCTTATATGAGCTATAATAGCCAAAATGATACCAGTCGCTAGGGCCACATTAATGCTGGTTAATGGTTGAATTAGTATACAATTTGGTTACTCCTATTCTATATTTTTTACACCTGTTTCTGCCAAAGTTCTTTGGCCTGCAAGTGTTAATGAATGTTCGACAAGAATCAGTAATATAGGGTAAAGGGGTTATGACTACTCCGAAAAATTAAAAACATACACTAGATATTATTACGTAGAAATGAAATTTAAGGTAACATTTTGCCATACTGTGCATTTGTTTCAATTACATTCGTCAAACAAGGAAAAATTATATAAGCTTTTAGATATATTACACAACCGTACGTAACCGTAGCCGTACGAATAAACCAACAATGTTATTACACACTCTCGAGTAGGGATGGGAAAAACCGACCGGTTATAGCCGAAAACCGGTTTTTCTGTTTCAGTTAACTGGTTTATTTCGGTTATTTTTTTGACTTAGCTATTACCGGTGCTTTTTTTTTAACCAATAACCGGAGAAAAAGCCGGACAAATTATTTAAAAAAAAATTTAAGTCATTATTCGGTAGCCGGCGATTTCTTTTTATTAGAAAAAAAATTAATTAATTAATTTCTTTAAAATTGTAATACATTTAGTTAATTATGGTTATTATAGTATGGAAAATAATGAAATCATGTTTTATTTTCTATATTTATTTTTTATTTGTTTCAATACCTAATAATAAAATCTATTATCTCGGTCCAACCTGACAGACCAGCACCAAAATTTAAATAAATAAAACAAAAAGGAAAGCAACAATCAAATTTACTGATATTGTTATCAAAATTTCACTCAATTTTCAGAATGGCTTATTAATTGGTAATTTACTAGAATTTTTGAAAATTTCTAGATCATGAGAAATTTAGGCAAATGAACAAAATTTTCGTTTATCGCTATCGACAATTTAGTAATTACATAATAATATATGAATTATATGAATTTATCTGTTATTTTGTCTTACCATATGACACTAACAATGACTTCTATATTTTTTTGAATCAATTTGTGTTTCCTACAGCCCTTTGTTGCCTAAAGGCAATACTTCGCTTTCGCAGTTTTGTTAGTTGATAGTTATTTTGTCGTTAAATTGCTTAATCATTAGTTTTTGTTTGTTAACGGCATTAAAATTCGTTTAAAAATAAATATAAAATAAAAATTTTTGCCTACTCTCGAGCACGTTTTATGTTCAGAGACTAAAACTAAAACATATGAAGGACTTCGAATATCGTTCTGAAAATTTCAGAATATATTCTCGAAATGTTTTACTAATAAATATTTTATAATAAAAAAATTTTTTTTTTTTTTTGGTTATAAAGATATTCCTCTCTTTAATGACTTTTAATAATATCTATCTTTTGATAATGTCGAAAATTATTCCTCCTTTAATATTTAGTCCGTCGGTTGGTTTGCAGTTTAACATGCCTTACTTGTACAAAGGAAACCACTGAAATTAATAGAAGACAAATGCTCGCTATGACACGTTTATACATAATAGTAAGTGAGTTTTTATGAATTAACAATTCATTCTAAAAGCAATTTGTCAGATTTTACTTGAAATTTAAGTCCCCGATTTATAATATTAACAGCAAATTTTAAGTAAAGCTATGTTGAAATTTCACGACAGCTATAGGAAATAATACACATTTAGTTCGCAGTATAACGAATCATTGTAAATTACATAACACAAATTTATTTATAATGGAAACATTTCAGAAAAGGCCGCAGTCGGATAAGAAGAAAGAGATCTGCTCGAATCTCCCGCTCGTATCATTTATTTTTGTTAGATTTGTTTGATTGAATGTAATAATTTCACCATATTTTATCTCTTAATTATAAATCGTTTAAGTACAAAAAATGCTTTCCAAATTTCCAAAATAATTTTTATCTCTTAAACGGTTTGATCGATTTTCGTTTAAAAAAATACATGTAATAGAGGTCACTGACAATGAGCTTTTTTGAGGCTTTGAGACAAAGAGGCTTTGCCGTGAACGAAGTATAAGCGGACGATCTGTACTCTCACGAAGTACAAGTTGTTAAAAGTAAAAGAATTTACTATCTTAGTTACAAAAAGAATCTTCAAAAACTTTAATTTTTGAATAATTGTCAATAAAAAGATTATTCAAGAAGACAATTTTCAAAAATCTTTATTTTTTATAGTTCTTTTATAGATATTTTTTCTTAAACTGAGTCTGTCTTTGACATTCAACAAACTAGAATTCAACGTTAACGACGAAAAGCAAGGAAATCACCATCATCTAACATCGAAGTTTTCTTTTTGGCCTTCACTTCGTTAACGTTATGCTCTGAATAAAATTATTAGGTACATATACAGGACTGGAGGCAAAATTTCAAAATATAATTTTATTTGTCTGCCATATTGTGACTGTTTAACTGTTTCTAGTTACTAAAACTAATTTTCTACAACAATAGGAACTTGTTCCTTTTACTTACTCCCTGTTTGTGTGTGTTTCTATGTTATGTTATTTAACTTTCCATATTATAATATATTTAGTTTCAACATGTTATTAATATCTGTATTTAAGCTACAAACTACGCTATCGTATTCAGTTATACCGTTATACGTAATGTACATTTTTTTTTTTTATAAAACTTGAATGTTATGTTGAATTTTACGTCTCCAACAATACTTTGTACAAGAAAGTTTATGAATTAATATATAAAAATATTTACAAAATATTATAATAGGTATATAAATTCTAAGAAGTGTTCGTTAATTATGCAAAAAGCTGGCGACCAAATTCACAGGGTGTACGAGTTATAAAACCATTATTGTATTCAAAATTTGACATAAGTATTAAGAAAAAAAAGTAGCATTTTGTTCTGTGGCACAAAATGTGAAATTCATAATCTCAAGAGGTATTCTTTTCTAATTTTTCAATTTGAAGTTAAATGTGTTTTATTTTCCTACTAATATTGTTGACGCCAATGATTAAAAATGTCATCAAATTTAAAGTATACTAATATAAATAGAAAATAAGTTACAGTTTTTTGTGTGTCGTGTAAATTTAACAATTTAGACTTACGTGCTTATAGGCTCGCCGATCCTACAAGCGTCTTCAGTTATCTCATGATTCCGCCAGATTAGTTTCTTTGACGTTCCTAATGTATTTTCGAACATTCCAACCAATAAATCCGTCTCAGTCATTCAATATATTTTGTTAAAATATAATGAAAATATTCTCTCACATCTTCGAATAGAATTTATAAGTTCATTGAATGTCTGTAAGCTAATAAACTTCATTTTATTGTGCATGAGAATTTTCAGTGTTTTTGTTTTATGCCTAGAAATTTTAAGAATAAATTTACAATAAATAAGAAACGTTTCTAATTTTTTTATTTTTTATCTTTTTTAGGACTTTACCTTTATATGCTAGTCGTGGAAACATTTTACACCAAAAATATGAAATTAAAGGTGTATGCAGCAATTGGGTGGGGTAAGTACATATTTTATCTAAATAATTTTTCTTTTTTTGATATTATGTATATTGGTTATTTCAACAGTAAGTACAATAAGAGGAACCTTAATTGGTGTCAAAACTTTTTTTTTAAAGTAAGACATTTGTTAGCCTAGTCAAAATAAGTTTTTTCCTGAAATAATTGGGAAAGTTTTGAAATTTGGCACTATTGTTTATAGGTATCTAGTGATGATTATATCAAAAATCCCCAAAAATCGGAGGTGAGCTTCAGCCGTTATCTTGAAAAATAGATCCACTTTTTCATTTTTTTTAAAATTTCTTAAAAGCTATTAGTTGTCATCAAATCAAATTTTCTACAAAAAGGGTCCCATTCACTTCTACTGTATCTTTGATATTTTCTGAGATAATTTAAATTATACCTGTAAGCCAATGGTAGCTCTTTTCAATCAGTACGGCAACATTTGAACAATAGAATATAAATAACATGTCGACTTACTGCATTAAATATTTGAAACAAAAATGTTTAGTTGGAAATTTCGGGAAAACTGGTTAATCTATGTATTTTGCTACTGTGCCATTTTATTGTTTATGAAATAAGTAATAAGTTGTACCAGTTTGAGCCAGATTCTAAGTACAGTTTTTTAGTAATGAACAGATAAATTAATTTTTTGTAATATTAAAGAGTTTTGTCTGCATGAAACATTATATATATTTTAGTAGCAATTTCGAGAAAGTGGCTTGTAATGAATTTTTTATTGTTGTGTTATTTTATTGTTGTACATTACATAGTTAATAATCCGGAGTAATTTCGATCAGATGGTCTTTATAATTTTTTGGCAATCAGCAGCCAAAACATATTTACCTGGATTTATATCTATGTTTCGATAACAATTTTGGGGAAAACGACTAGTCGTGTATTCTGCGCTACTGTGTCGTTATATTGACCATTAAATAGTTAATAAACGAGAGAATTTTAAATGAGATTGTGTACACCCTTTTTTGGAAATTAGTAGTCAAAAAATTATTTTAGTAAAAAATACATCTATCTGTATTATTTATATCTATGTTTATATTTGTCATATATTTTTAACTAATACGCTGTATCATTGTTCGTTAGAACAGTAATATAAATTACACAGATTTGAATGAAATTATGTCGGAAGTTTTCTGGTAATCAACAGAGAAATTTTTTTTTGCAGTAATCGAATTATTTATCAGTATGAAATATTTTAATATTTACGTTCAATAATCATCTCTGGAAAATTACTTCAAGTGTAAATTTAGCTACTTCACCATTTCATGGTTTATCAAATGGTTAATAAACTAGAAATTTGAACAAAATTTTACGTGGGGTTTTTTGCCAATCAGCAGCCAGAATTTTTTGTTATATTTTAGTTAGAACGTTCTTTTGTATAAAATATTTAAATTTAGGTGAAAATTTCGAAAAATCATTTAAGGTTTATTCCCGGTTACTATATACGGTTTTATTATATAGCCGAAAGTTAATAATCTTTAGAATTTGTAATAAGGCCGTATGTGTAATTTTTCGGCAATAAGGAAGCAGATTTTTTTGTAATATTGCTACATTATATAGTTTTATCAAAATAAAGGAGAATCGGTAAATTCGGTATAATTTTTCCCCGCATCGGAACCTAAACTCTCCTCAGAATACTCTTTATTGGGGCCCATGAAATACGAATTTAGCCGGGAAGTGTTGGGAAAATTGTGAGAATATTGCATTAACTATTTTACTAATGGAAAGGAGGCCAACATAAATAGTGTGTGATCTATATTTAATAAAAATTACTAAATGGTCTTCTTGGTCCTCTTCTTCTTGGTCCTCTTGTGAATATGAATATATATTTGTAAAATAATGGAATTTCAAATAGTTGATGCAGACTGGTAGCCAGGATTTTTAAAAATATGAAAAATCAACAGATTCTGTAAATTCAAACATCGCTTCAGACGCTGATGACGTGATACCGTAATCAGAGATATTAGACAGTGTATGTGTGTGGAGGATCGTTGATATTCTAGAGTAAACAAGTAATGTACTTCTATGGCAACTATCTTACAAATTAAAGAAAGTTGTATAATATAGTGAACGTTACCCGGAATTTCCGTAGGTATTTTTATTTATACCCAATTATAGCAGAAATTAGCAGAAATTAGCAGAGATACAACAAAAATGAATAAGGCTTTTTTTTAGATAATTTTGCGATCTTTAATTTTGTTAATAACTAATTTTTGGTTGTGACTAATAGTTTCTGAGAAACTTTAAAAAAATGAAAACATGGGTCCATTTTTCAAGATGGCAGCTAAAGCTTGCCTTCGGTTTTCGGGCACTGTCAGTATAATCATCAGTCATCACTAACAAGGAAAGGCTTTGAACTGTCAATTCGCAATTTTGATGAAACTTGGTATATGTGTATTGTGTAGTACAAGCAAAAATAACATACCCGTATTTTTTTTATCTGCCACCATCGCCATTTAAGGGGTGAAATCACCCCTCAAAATTAGGGTAAAATTTTAATTTCGCTTGATAACTTGAAAACGACGGCAGATAGAAAAAACTTTAAATTGACAAAACACTTTATTTTTAAGGAGCTTTCTATTGATGTGTATAAATCCAGGGTCGGACCTACTGGAGGGACTGCTCAGGTAAAATTGAGGGTAAATTTTGAAATAGGGTGGATGTACTTTAGTACATTAAAATTTGAATAGCATATATGAAATCTGCATGAACAATACTAGTTTACCTGTTTTTGCTCAAAGTTGTAATTTAAAGTCTAAAATCTCAAAACTGGACAGCTAATTTGAGATGCCAATCGTAATTTTACTATCAAAAAAATAAAAATATTTCTATAAGGTTTTCAACAAGTGAATTGTCTTGTAATTAATAACTGGCTAAAATATATTAAATTATACGTAACTTATACTTTAAATTTTATATAAGTATAATATTAAAATTTGATTTTGTTAAGTCATGCAAGAATATTATAGGTATTACGTATAAAGAAAACAATTAAGTTTATAAAATATTTCTTTTTTACCAAAAAATAAGAATAGGAAAATAAGGAGTATAAAGAAGTAAAAATATTAGAAGTATAGAGAAGATAAAGAAGTAAAAATATTAAGCATACCGCCAAAAACAACAGTACTTTTACAATCATTAGATGTATATGACTTCCAGATTTGGATGAATTTCGTTCGAACATTGTCTGATTTAGTGCTCATATCAGAGAGTGAGATTGATCTACATTCTAGGAATAATATAATTATAAAAATACAATCCCTAGCACATAATCAGTTCTCATCACCCCGCTTTAGAGATACATAAATACGTCTGATACAAGAGCGGATATATAGAACAAGGACCAGATTACTTCGTTCATCCCATCGAAAATATTTTTTTTAAAACCGATGTCGTAGATACTCAACCGAAATGTCATATTTGTGGAGGACCAGCTGTTGTAGGATGTGGTTGGTGTCAAAAATTTCTTTGTTTAAAACATTTTTTTGAACAGTATCATTATTGTGAAAACCATAAGCCATAGAATAATATACGCCTTATTTTATTAGTCGAATTTTTTCCGAAAAATTAGACTTATACAGTCTATACGATAAGAGCTGCGAGAGGCGAGAGTACGGGCGCTATCCGTTTTCGGACCCGTAGAACACGAATATGTAGAAAAAAAAATGTCTGATATATATATATATATATATATATATATATATATATATATATATATATATATATATATATATATATATATATATATATATAATCCCGCCACCTTTTAATTTGTGTAGGGCCTCCCTATGGAAGTTAAGAGATGAAATTTGGTAAATGGGGCTCATTTTCGAGGCACCTCATTCTATCAAAGTGGGGTCAAATTTTGGGCAAATTTTTTTTTTGACCCGACCTTTAAGGGGGTGGTGGGGGGTAACAAAACAATAAAACTTTTCCAAACTGGTTTTAAATAATGTTTCGATCAATTATCTACAACATATCCAAAATTCAGCTTCCTAGAGTGATTTGGAGGGAGTAAGGAGGGGGAAAACGATTTTCGCTGAATCTAACACGCCCCCAGCCCCCCAGAATTAACGTAGAGGATTGAAATTTGGTGTGTTGATAGAGTTCATACCTAGGTTATGCTTTTTGGAGGTTTTAATATTTTACCCCCACCCCCCTCATTTTTAAGCTACAATTTCATGCTTTTTTGACGTTTTCGAAGTTTGTACCACTCGCACAGGTCACCCAAATAAACCTAGAGGGCTGAAATTTTGTATTGGGATTGAGTTAGTATCAAGGGGGTGCCTTTTGGGGGTCTCAACTTTTAACCCTTACCCTCACCATTTTTATACCAAAAAGAACATCATTTTTCTTGTTTTTTAACAGTTTCGTTCGGGTCAAAATCTCCCCAAATAAACCTAGAGGGCTGAAATTTTGTGTACAAGTTAAGTTAATAGCCAGCCACTGCTTTTTGAAGGTTTCAACTTTTAACCCTTACCCCCACGATTTTTACGCCAATATTTCCTTGATTTTTTTGCTTTTTTTCTAACACGTCTCGAAGCTTTCTAAGAAAACATACAGAGCTGAAATTTTGTACGTGTATTGAGTTAGTATCCAGCTAGTGCCTTTTAGGGATTAAACATTACTTCTCCCCCCACTTCTCCCATTTTTACATCGGAATTCAGTGGTATTGTAAATATGTTTTAAATGAATTACTTTTATTCTAACACACAGTAGGCGAATAGTAATTTTAAAAAATTAAAAAAAAATGAATTTACTTTTTTAACAAAAGCAAATACATATAGGTAGTTGCATACATACATATTATATTACATATAGGTAATTCTATATGTATACATACATATAGGCTGACGAACACCAAATCAGAGAAATTTACTACTTTAGTTTTGTAAACTACTTTAGTTAGAACTAAAGAAGTATTATACTATTTTAGTATTTTACTACATTAGTTTTGCTTGGAGAGTTCATTCACAGAATACTTCTTTAGTTTCAACTACTTTAGTTTTCTCCAAATACTCTTTTAGTTATTAGAAATGTGTGATGTAACATAAAAATTTTATCAGAAAAAGATGGAAATAATGATTTGGGTGGCATCCACTATAAACAAAAAATCTTTAGAGAAAAAATTTTTAGTTTCTTAGTTTCTTTTTTTTCTGAAAATTTTGAAAATTAATAAAAAAAATTTTATCTCTTTCATTTTTTCTATATGGTGCGCATTCCCCCCCCCCCCCCATTCACAAATAAAAAGCTTGATTTCTTACACGCCTGTTTTTTCTAACTTGAGCAGTTCGTACTATAGACTCAAACGTATTATCTTCATTAAAAACACCATTCATATTGCCAAAATACAGTCAACACCGATTACTCGGTGCAGTAATGGGAGAACAAGGACGGACAAATCAAAATCATGGTTAATTCAAAATTAAACTGCAAAAAAAATTTAGTCATAAAAAAGTTAATTAAAAAAATGAAAAAACCAGACTGCGTAAAAATCAGACTAAACGGTGGAAACAAGATGAAATAGAGGAAAAGAAAAATGAATAAGTAATAATTGTACCAAGTTAAATAAAAATATCTGATGCCTCTGACTGCTTTACTTTTTAATCAGTTTTCTTTTTCTCTACTTGAATTGTGTTTAAAAATTATTTAGAAGAAAAAATATATAGGTACGCATGCAGCGCGTGGGTTTTCACATTCAGCCTGGTTAATTTGCCCCCAAATAATTGGAAACTGACTGTAATATTTAATATCATTTTATTATCATATTACCACATGTAATTAAAAAACCCCAAAAAATGTTCAATTACGAAAATAAACCGAAAAGAAGACACAAAAATGCACGTCACCAATGTTTTTTTAAAGATACTCTTTTACATACTCCTGCTAGTGGGTAGGAGTATATTTTGGCTTTGTTTACTCTCTTACTTACTACTTTAGTATTATACTCCAGAGTGGTGCACACCAGCGATTGTTTACTCTGAAGAGAATATTTTCAATACTTCTTTAGTAAAATACTCCACAACTGAAAATACTACATTAGTATAGAAAGTAATTGAAATCGTCAATTTTTCACTCTTTTAGTAAAATACTAAGTTAGTTACAAAATCTCCTGGTTGGTGCTCGTCAGCCATTAAGTAGGAATTTTGGATTTTTATTATTTATAAAATAATTTTTTATTTTTTATTTTTTTTATTTTTTATTTTTTATTTATTTATTTATTTTTTTTTTTTTTTTTGAAAGAAAAATATCTTTATAAAGGCCTTCCAGTTTACTATTTAAGGTCCTTTTTTAATATTTAAAACTAAAACATAAAGGCAATTAGCGGATAAACATGGGCAGGAATGTCCTCGTACGAATTGTGTTGGTTTTTTTTCTGCTACCTGTTTTCGGCACAAAATTGAAATTTACTGAGATACAGCCCTTAAATACTTAAAACCATTTTTTAAAGCCTCGATCAGCCGAACACTCATCACCAGTTTTGAAACCAACAAAATGACAATTTGGTTGTAGACTTTCAATCACATTTCGCTTGTAGACATTCAATACCGAAGATGAAGGGGAAAATTCGACTACCGTGATGGGGCCCCGCTGCTCACGGCGTTTTTTATTGTAAACTATTTTAAATTAAAGATATTAAAACTTTTATAATTTTTCTTACATTCATGTCAAACTGAAACAAATTTCCTTATCCTTATTATTTGAAAAAAAAAAGAAGTATATTATAGAAATTTCATCTTAAATGTTAAAAATTAAGAAATGTTAGAAATTAAGAAATTTCATTTTAAATGTTAAAAATATTTAAAGTTATAACTACTTTATCTAATTCACTATACGAATAATAATTTACTTATTGAAAACGCGTTAAGTAAATTACTATTTGTATAGTGAATTTGACAAAGTAATTAAAACTTTAAGTATTTTGAATATTTATAATTCATTCTTGAAATTTTTAAGCTGTTTCAACCAGACAGTGATCTGTCGTCACTGCACTACGATTTCTTCCAAATAAAATAATAATAGTATATTACGTGATTGGGTATTTGTAAACTGCATATTAGACGCGAGCCAAAAATTTACGCAAGAACCGCACAGTGATGAGTGCGTAATTGCCAGAGTTTGTAATATGTCTTACAACCGAGTTATGTAGTATACTTTATCTACGGCTAACATGAAATTCACAATAAACGATAAAAATTTGATACAAATACAATACGAAATTATGTAAAATTTGAAATTTATTAAAAACAAATATAAACATTCAGTTGCTAGGTAAAATTTTTGTACAGATTCTAATATAATATACAATATAAGAATTAGTCAAAGTTGTGTAAGCTGTGGTATTTTACGCATACATGCGTGTAAAGGGTCATTTTTGGTACAGCTGTATGTAAAACATAACTTACTTCTAAATAGTATTTTGTACAATAAACAAGCAATTAACGATTTTATAAAAATTATGTCTTCTTGAGCTAACCTTAAATTTTATAGGTTTTCTAGCATTTTAAAAATATAACTACAATTTTTTCCTTTTCTCATCTTCCCACATATTCACTTACCTACGTTCTTAAGTAATTATTATTTGTTATAAATCTACCGATCGGAAGAGTAACGATCAATCATTCAACTATAAATTATCAATTATTTATCAGACCACAAGTAAATCCGTTAAATCCGTGTTATTTAAGTTTGCATTTTATTGTAAATTGATAATTTCCATTTATAGCATTTCAATGTGTGCAGTCTTGCTATGACAATTCAAATTGTATTGCACTTAAGGTAGTTATCGCGACATTCAACTTTTCGACAGAATAGTTTCAAATTTTAATAGTATAAAAAAGAATGCTATTTCTGATTGTCCTTGTAATTTGGAAAAGATTGATCGCTTCTAAGTTAAAATAATTACAGTTAAAGTTTGTATCTACTCTATGTATTATATATCTCAAAATTCTGACTACGTACCCTTATTTTGTATTTAACAATATAATGACTCGACAGAATTCAATAAAAAACTAGGGAAAGAAAGATTAATAAGTTCTGAATGTAAAGAAAAAATTGAATTATTTGTTGATCGTTTTGAATTGAAGATATCATCAGAGAAATTGTAGTATTTTAATAAATACACCAATTTCAAGCAACTGAACCGAAGCAGTCTGGCAACTCTGTATATTAAATAACTGGTTTATTCGTATTTATTGTTTAAACAATATTGAAAATTTATGAATAGCATTTTTTGACCTTTTACCGCTTACGTAGCGAAAACGGTGATAGATACATTAAAAAGTATCAAGACCTTTTTTGTAGAGAATCGAATTCTCTACAAAAAATTTCGCGATAGCACCTGCCTATCTTGTACAGGTGAAAAAACAAAGCGTCCAACGCATATGCATACCACTTAATATGTTTGTTGAGTAAATTAACAACGATGTCAAAGCATTTATTATAAAAAACTTTGATAGCATAATTGTGTATGCACAGACTATGTTTGAATGTATGCCTACACGTTCGTATGAAAAATAGTATGTATCAACATCTATCCATTAATACATACAATAATGACATAAAGTAAGTTTGGTTTGCAATTTTTTCTACTAGCATGTCACACGGTACTATCTTAAAGACGTTCTCCCGTTACTCTTTGTATGCAGGTACTATGGTTATTGCATGTTATTTTTTCTGAATCAAATTTGGAATCTCCAAGTTTTGCAATTTATCTCAAAACTACGTCGTGTATTTAATTTGGTTATAAATTTAATTAACAATGGTTATACAGTTCGGTTATAATTAATTTTTTAAATTCACAGTTATTTCCGGAAGAAGCCATAGATTTACAGATTGATTCTGACCGTTCAAAGTCCAACTCTGTTTGTTATGTATCCTTTTTTCTTGCATTAGTACAATACCAATACAACATAGTGTAACAAAGATACGAAAAATGTTTGGTGGGCTAAAATTAATCTGTTCAAGTATAAGTATGTAATGGTAATAAAAATAATGAATAGACAGGGCTTCGAATCGAACCGTAACTGTAACCGAAAATCGGTAGAACCAGTTGATTTTGCCAGAATGTAACTGTTAACTAGAATAATTTAAAAAAAAAAAACTTTAAGCGAAACTGAAACTTTTTATTCCGGTTCATACCTGAAATTTAGTATTTAATACGATTATTGTTATCAGTAATTACGGGGAAATAACGAACTGATACGCTGTTTTGACAATAATTAATACACCAATACATAAACAACTTTGTTTAGGCAAACAATTGCAAAGGTTCAAGAGTAACCCAAGGTCGACTGCATCTTGCATAATATATATTATCGGACTGCTACGGTACCAATGGTAGCCAGACAGAGAGCGAGTTATGTTTGTATACCATATTGGTGCACGCTTTATACGAAATACTTAAACTTAACATACTATTTATTAAAGTAAAAAAACATACTAAAATATCTACTCGCAACCGTAAAGTGATTAAGTAAGATTAAGTAAGGAATAGCAAATTCTTAGTTCCTGAATTAAAAATAAAAATTTTTATCTTTGGCTTTTTTCTAGTATCAGAGGTTGT
This sequence comes from Brachynemurus nebulosus, assembly GCA_035578155.1. Taxonomy (NCBI): domain Eukaryota; kingdom Metazoa; phylum Arthropoda; class Insecta; order Neuroptera; family Myrmeleontidae; genus Brachynemurus; species Brachynemurus nebulosus. The sequence goes on along the minus strand of JAPWDM010000004.1, from coordinate 54,205,553 downwards.
ATTTAGTGTACCAGCTAGTCAAACGAGTGTCGAAAGAGCCTTCTTTAGGCCTAAAATATATAATTACTAAAAGAAAACCGTGATCCTATGAATTCAAGCATTTTGAAAAATATTAATACAACTAAAGTTCTCAAACATTGATTTGTAATTTATAAGATAAATGTAATTTTTATAAAATACTCACACAACTTGGAAAATAATTTAGATTCGAAACCGAAAACGAAAAAATCGAAAACCGAAATTGAAAACTAAAATTGAAATTTGAAAACTGAAGCCGAAAACCGTAACCAAAACCGTTATTTTTTTTTTTGTAATGAACCGGAACTGAATCGAAACCAAAAAAAATTCGATTCAAAGCTCTGAATTAAGATTTGATATTTATAAACTAACTGTAGGGTCAATCTTAAAGAAATTTATAAATTAAATATATATGGAGTCTATTTTAATTTCAAATATTATCGAGTGCTTGTGAAACATTACTACGTATGACGAACTTTTGTCCGCATTTAAACATACGCAGTATTCATATGTTCACTTATCGTTCAACTAAACTGAAACTTTAAGCACTCGATTTCTTTGGTTATGACCAAAATCCAATTTTAAATTAAAAATCACAAAGTGATTGAAAAAATTATCAAAATGGATCAGCTGGGAATCGAATCCAGGATCTCCCGGTAACTAGCCACATAAGACACTTGGCTAGTTACCGGGAGATCCTGGGTTCGATTCCCAGCCGATCCAGTTTGATAATTTTTTCAATCACTTTGTGATTTTTAATATACATGCAGTCGTTTTGAGGTGAATTATGAAACTTTCAGATTCTAAAGTTGATTTCGATAAAATAACATGCAACACATTCTTAAAGTGATAGTATACACACTTGGAATGAATGCATCTCAATTATGTAAGTAAATCAGCATGTCGTTTCATTAAATGACACAGTTGGAAGAATATTATATGTCATTACATGACATGAATTATATGTCATTTTATATGCATTAAAGGTATCTACTTTAAATAGCAATATCATTGTAAGTACAAAAACATAAATATTTCTTATGCCTGCTCTACATTCTCGCGAAGTTGGCCGAGTACGAGAATGTAGAACGTCACTTTGTGGTTCTTCGTGGCTGGTGTTGTAACGCTATTCGGTCCTCAGCCAACTTTAGCGAGTACTTCGGCGAGGAACTTCGACCGACAGTGTAAAGAAGGTATTAGAGAAATATTTTTAAATTGAGTTTTTATTTGATTTTCAAATAAAAAATATTAGTAAACCACTAGAAATTTTACTTTTTAATATAAATAAAATAAATTGAAGGAAAATTTCCAGGTTATTTTAGGGGGTCTGGACCCCTTGGAGCCCCCCCCCGGGTTGTGGCGCCGCTGTCGAAAAAAGCTCATTTTATGTTATCTAGGCTACAGTTCATGTAGTTTATACCCAACTTCTTTTTATATTGACGCACCATGGTGTATGAATTCGCCTCACCTATAGACAATTTTTTGTTAATTAATTTATAAAAAAAAAATTAACCACAGTACAGCTTTCATTTTTGGTATATATATATTGTCAACAAAACGCCAAACATTTTTTTGCCAGTCACTACTTTATATACTTAAACGTTTTTTTTTTTGTACAGCAGTTTCTTTATAAGATTTCAAAACGCGCGTTATTTTTAAAAATTATAAACAATGCGCCTGTAAAATAACAAAATACAAAGATGTCACGTTCGCCGCTTTTCTTTGATGACTAACTCATAATTGACAAAATTCAGTAACATAGATTGATCTATGACCTAATGCGGTCATAACACTGACGATGAAATATCGAGAGGTAGCTCTGTCCAGATTCGCCCCTACTATCCAAATTCGCCCCAACTGATGGTACTAGTGGCTTTATTCTATAATATATGGTTTTATTTCATTTTCAATTGTTTCAAAATAATTTTATTACAAGTTTATTACACTTTTTTCATGCTTCACTTTTTTGCTTATCATATTATGTTATTCACTGGAAAAGTACCCGTGACTACTATGTAAAGATTTGCGCGGACTTTTTGTGATTAGTTTTATGTTTGTCACGTGGTCCTTTGACTGCCACGGACTGAGGATGAAAGAGAAGTTAAAAATACATGAGCGGATTAGTCCCGACAGGTTGAAAATACATGAGTCCGACTGTATTTTATTAGTTTCTTAATTACTGTAAGATAAACAAATTACTGTTTGCATACCGAAAGATGATTTTGGTTTGGTTCTTGCACTTTAAAATGCAGTTTCTCATCATTTTCAAATGGATGATACCTAGCGTCAATTCTAGACCAGCAAACAATTACAAAAAATAATTAAAACTGCAATTATTCAGTTATTGAATTGACTTATTTTGATGAACATTATTTACCTGAGTGTACGTTCAATTAAACGTAGTTAAAATCTTTGAGAAAAGGAAATAGTATCATTTATATCGTTTAATACTCTGTAAATGGAGACAGCGCTGTTGCTTAGGTATACTGTTGCCTCGAGAAGTAACAAATTAAACTGAAATGATATTAGTAACGAAACATTATAATTATGTAAAAGGATGTATGCTTATAATGATAGGACAGTAATTGACTGTTCAGTTTTATTCTATAACATAATATACAGTATACTTAGTTAGTCTTCGTATATTAAAATGAAATGCAAAATATAAAAACTTGACTAACACCACCACCTTGAAAGGAAACCTGTTTAATATTCTAACATTATTATAGTGTCCAAAAATAAAACGAGAATGCACTAAACTATAGTCGAGATCAATTGTAGAGACCATTCCACTCTTCTTTGATAAATTTAATTTGCCTACACAATCGTTTTAGCAAATTTCGAAAACTCGAAATTCAGCTATTACGGTAGGTCTCATGACGCAGTCTGAACCCGGAACTATGGCAGAAATATGTTTTGAGGTCCCTAGAATACGAAAATGATATTCACTAAAATTTATATATATATATATATATATATATATATATATATATATATATATATATATATATATATTAATTTTATAATTATATAATTTCGTCGTATTATATATATATATATATATATATATATATATATATATATATATATATATATATATATATATATTAATACGACAAAATACTATTTCTTAAAGAAAATATTAAAATTATGTACAAATGCCGTCCTGATAAACTGATATGCTCTATCAATCTTGAGCGCTGGAGCCGATTTTGAGGAGCTGGATTCCCTCCAGACAAAAGCTCATACCGAATACGCACATTTTTAAAATGTCCTTTTGAATTTCGTAACAATCATTACAAATAAAATCTAAATTAAAAAAATCTATATGACCTGTTTTTTCTCAATTTTTTAGCATCAACTCTAGGGATAATTAACTAGGGGGTGATTGTGTTGACATTTTGATGTAAAATATAGTAATTTTAACCGTCTTCAAAATAACGTTTCGATTTTAACAAAAAAAAATTTAAAAAGTGTTTAAGTTCTGGTAAGATTGTCAAAAAGGGACTGAAATGTTTTTAAATGTTGATATATACAAAAAATATTAATGTGTTAAGTACTTGCTAGACTTATAGGTTTTATGGGTGGTTTTAGCGAATTTCCAGAATGGAATTTAGCTATTACAGCCAATCTCATGATGCGACTTGAGTCCAAGACTATGGCAGAAATTTGTTTTGAGGTCCCTACAAACAGAAAATAATATTCACTAAAATTTATGTATTATATTTGTCTCAAGTTAAAAAATTTTTGCAACATTTATTTACACCATTAGAAAGAAGAGGAAAGATCACTTAGAAGGGTGAAAAATCACAGAAAAACTAATTTTTATAATTGGAAAGTCGCTATGTTATGCAGCTGCTGCGACAGGGGTATCTTTATTATAATACATATATGTGGATAGATTTCACAAAATTCTTAAAAAAAAATGAAATATTTTTATATTTTATAAGGAATTGGGACATAAATATAAATTTCTTATTAGACTAGCAAAGAGAGAAAATTAATACAAATGTGAAAAATTACAATTTTCTCGAAAAATACTTAAGATAGAAAGAAAATTATAAGAATATTCGCCATAATTTTTTTTTTTTTTTTGCTTTTCAACGATGTAAAAATCGAACTGTCTAATGATAGGATCAAATGATAAAAAATGGCTAGAAAACCCACTTCTGGGCATCCGACGTATCTGGCTGACGAACTTAGCCGAGCCAATCCGGATTTTAGTTCGCACACAAAATTTCATAAGCACTAAACGTTTCGTTCGAAAGTTATCGTGGCGACACACACACACACATATATATATATATATATATATATATATATATATATATATATATATATATATATATATATATATATATATATATATATATATATAGACGAACCTGGATAATGGATAAACGAGAGTTGAATGGATAAGCGATCTAGTTTTCTCTTATAGAGGTTTCTCACTAACCCGAGTTTCTAACTTACAGGGGTACCGGAGACGTTTATCTCACTTATAGAGGTCTAGAAAAAATACAACCAATATGTATTGAGAAATATGCATGTATTGTATGGAGGCTACTTATTAGAATAATATATATATATATATATATATATATATATATATATATATATATATATATATATATATATATATATATATATATATATATTTGGACATAGATAAGCTTACAAAAAAAGAAAAATGCATTTTGGCTATTTGGATAGAAAATGAGCTCCTCGAATTATAAGAAAACAAGAACATAAGCACATTCAGACATTCTAATAAAATATGTAAAGTTCTTTGAAATTTACGAATAGCAAATGTTAAATACGTTTAACTGTCGCTTATAGAGGTACAGGCAATTAGCAGTCTCAGTTATAGAGGTCCACGAGCGAAAAACGACTCTCACTTATACAGGTTTTTGTTTCTCACTCATAGAAGTTTTAGAGTAGTAAAGTTACGGCACCTGGCAATTACTTTCACTTACAGAGTCTCTTATCCAGGTTTCACTATATATATATATATATATATATATATATATATATATATATATATATATATATATATATATATATAGATTCCCGCTATCTTTTAATATGTGTAGGGCCCCCCATGGAAGTTAAGAGCTGAAATTTGGTAAGTGGGGCTCATTACGATGCACAGCAATACTATCAAAGTGGGGCCAAATTTTGGGCAAATTTTCGATCCGACCTGACTTTTAAAGGGGTGGTGGGGGGTAAAACAATAAAACTTTTCCAAACCGGTTGGAAATGTTTCAGTCAATTATCTACGACATATCCAAAATTCAGTTTCCAAGAATGATTTAGAGGTAGTAGATGGGGAAAAAACGATTTTGGCTGGATCTAGCAGGCCCCCAGCCCCCAAGAATTACCGAAGAGGATTGAAATTTAGTGTGTTGATAGAGTTCATACCTAGATTGTGCTTTTTGGTGGTTTTAATATTTTACCCCCACCCCCCTCATTTTTAAGCTACAATTTCGTGCTTTTCTCACGTTTTCGAAGTTTGTAACACTCGCACAGGTCACTCAAATAAACCTAGAGGGCTGGAATTTTGTATTCTGATTGAGCTAGTATCAAGGGAGTGCCTTTTGAGGGTTTCCACATTCAACCCTTACCCCCACAATTTTTATACCAAAAAGAACATGATTTTTCTTGTTTTTTAACAGTTTCGTACGGGTCAAAATCTCCCCAAATAAACCTAGAGGGCTGAAATTTTGGGTGCAGGTTAAGCTAATAGCCAGCCACTGCTTTTTGGAGGTTTCAACTTTTAACCCTTACCCCCACGATTTTTACGCCAATATTTCCGTGATTTTTTTGCTTTTTTTTCTAACACGTCTAGAGACTCTCTAAGGAAACCTGGAGGGCTGAAATTTCGTACGTATATTGAGTTAGTAGCCAGCTAGTGCCTTTTAGGTATTCTAAATTACTTCCCCCCCCCCACTTCTCCCATTTTTATATCGGAATTCAATGGTATTTTTAAATGTGTTTTAAATGCATTATTTTTATTGTAAATACAAGTTGGCCAATAGTAATTTTAAAAAATTTTTAAAAAATGAACATACTTTTATAACAAATGCAATACATACATATTAATTATGGTTCATTTCAGTTAAATTTAACCATGCTTCGTCACTTTGAATTTAAATAATTTCTGTTTTCTTGGCTTTATCTCTTTTATTATTGCATTTATGTAAATTTTAAATTTGGTATTTATTTTTAGAAAAAACAGAAGATTGATTTGTTTCGACTATAAGAATTATTTAATTTGTTAACGAAAACTCATGATCAATTGTATGTGAAATGAGGTATAATTTAAAAATATTTTAAAGTTAATGTATATTTATAAAGTAGGAATTTTGGATTTTTATTTATAAAATAGAAATTTTAGATTTTTTTGGAAAGAAAAAATACCTTCATAAAGGCCTTCTAGTTTACTATTTAGGGTCCTTTTTTAATACTTAAAAATAAAACACAAAGGCAATTGGCGGATAAGCATGGGTAGGAATGCCCTCGTACGAATTGTGTTGGCTTTTTTCCTGCTAACTGTTATCGGCACCAAATTGAAATTTACTGAGATTCAGCCCTTAAAAACGTAAAAACTTAGTACAAGGTCAAAATTAATTTCCGTAAATGTGACTTCGACAAAAATTTTATAGACTTTTTGTAAATACATACCTACGTAATTTGATTATCTGCAACTTGTTTTATTAGTAACATTTCGGAGAAAACTCAATACTCAATATGGATAATTACGCTTGAAACTCAACGTGGAGGATAAACCGTTTTTCTTTTCTTTGGTTTTATGTATCAAAATTTACACATCCTAGTTATAACCTATTTACAATTAACACGAGAGTTACCTTGCTCTATATATAAATATATGAATCTAATTGTAAGTTAGATGCTCATAGTTCATAGCCTACTTATTTGTGGTTGAATAACCTTTGGCATATCGGCTTATTTGATGGTTGCGTTAATTGTAATGTCATTAATAATTTACCTTACTGCTTTACATTGATTCAATCAATGTAGGTAATAATGTGTATATATTCACCCATCCATAGAAATTTATAGAGATGTCTATAAACTCAATAGTTGTTATCACAAAAAAAGGTAACTGCAATCATACTTGAATTCTTGTACCGTGCTCTCTCCTTATCTAATAGATGACAATATTATACAATTTTAAAAGCATTCTAACTTCTAATCACGGTTAAAAGAAGAATCCAGAATATCACTACGTTAATCTGTCTTATTATATTAATAATAATATTGTTCTCATTAAATTGTAAATTACTATACATATGCATCGTTAAACAACACACAGGTGATATTGTAATAATAATGATGTTATCTTGAAACAACTAAGAGTAATAACTAGTACTATCTAACCTATCTAACAAGTAAAGGTTTCAAGGCCGGACCCAAAGGCGTAATTACAATGAAGCAGGTGGAGTAATGGACACATGACAAAAATGGTCACAACAGTGGAAAGTATGGGGGGGGGGGGGGTAAGAATGTAAGATAATATTTTATTGGGAAATAGTTTTTTTCTCCAGTTCGGAAAGTCTTTTTTGTTCGATTCTGGTAGTTTTGGGGGCAATGAACGTTTCGTTTTTTGCTCATAAATTGCATTTTGGGCAAAAATGGACTTTTTTAGCAGGGACGTTTGAGCTGAAATCACTTCAGAGCACAAAAACTGTAATTACACCTCTGGAGACCTGCAGATTTTGATGAAACTTGAATATGTTGTAGAATAGTAAAAAATAACAGGAGCAAGAGTTTAAATTGCCTATATTAAGTATATCTACTGAAATATCTTATTATTATTATTTTTTTTTTTATTTTTTTTTTTAAATTAAAATTGGGCTACTGCTGCCGGTGGATGGCGCGGCCAGCAGCACCCGGCGGCATCGCCAACTAAAGGCATGCGCCGCCAGACATGATAAAATAAAAACAACACGTAAAGACAGTAGTGATGAGCAAAATTAGTCTTGGTCTTGCAGTCTTGTCTTGGTCTTGCATTTTTTTGCAAGACCAAGACCAAGACCAAGACTGCATTTTGCAAGACCAAGACCAAGACCAAGACTGCATTTTGCAAGACCAAGACCAAGACCAAGACTATAAGTATGGCTGCAAGACCAATACCAAGACTCAAGTGAGCAAAACCAAGACTATAGCAAGAAAAAAACAAGACTCTTGCTAAATTATTTAAATAGTTTAAAAGTATAATTAATAACGTAAAGAGTGAAAATTCTGATTTTAGAAGGAAAAAATTCGCTAATAAAAAAATGCAAGAAAGTGCAAGATTTTTAGCAATACCAAGACCAAGACCAATACCAAGACTGCATTTTGCAAGACCAAGACCAAGACCAAGACTCAAACTGCTCTAGCAAGACCAAGACCAAGATTCTTAATGCAAGAACAAGACCAAGACCAAGACTGCCAAGTCTTGGTCTTGGTCTTGCATTTGCTCATCACTAAAAGACAGGGACACATAAATGCTATAGACAACGGACAAACATACACAAGTAAAATCCAGCGATGAGCCCTGCCATCCCAGGGCTTAAAAGGAGCGGACAGTCCTTGGTGACGGTACGATAAGTATTAGACAGAGCGTCCGGTCACCAAGGCATGAAGACCATCGCTGCGACTCCCTCCGAGGCGTAAGGGGCCTCGGGGTGGAGGAACCTGACTAGAAACACACAAATATCACAGCAATTATCACAATAAAAGATCACAGATAATACTTATTACGTCACTGGGGAGCCACAGGCCCACCAGTGACGCAATAAGGAGTTAAAACAATACCGCTGTGGAGCCATAACAACAGGCCTACAGCGGCATAACAAAATATCACAGATAAAAACAACAATTGATGTGCCACCTAGGGTGTAAAAGGCCTTCGGTGGCACATCATTAAAAAATAATAACGAAAACAGATAATAAAGTATAAATAACAACAGTACCACTAAGGGTGTAAAAGGCCCTTAGTGGCATAACGAAACACTAAAAGTACCCTGCCAGACCAGCTGGAACAGGGTATCGTTAATAAATAAATAAATTAGAACATACACAATATCATTTTAAACACAAAAGATTAAAAATAACTGAAAATAAAATTCACTGTCGCGGGAGATAATGAGAGACGACTTTGTAAAATTAGAGATGTAATGCCCCTAAAGTCCCTGAAGAAGATGCGAATTTCGGAGAAATTCAAGCATCTTTCTTTCAGAGACAGCATTATAAGCAAGAGCTTCGGCTACACTATCTGGGAGCTGCAGCCTTTGGCGCAATGGCGCAAGGGCTACACATTCCTCAACTATATGCCTCACGGTCAGCGCCGTTCCGCAGGCGGCGCACCTTGGCTGATCCTCACCGGCGAAAAGATGACGGTGTGTTAACGCCGTGTGGCCCAAGCGTAAACGCGTCAGGGCCACACTTTCTCGCCGGCTCAGATTTACAGGTGTCGGAGTTCTTCGGACCTCAGGTTTCACCTGTGTGAGCTTCGCCGTGAGGTTGTTCCACTCACGTTGCCATTTATGATCAATCGCGGATCGTATGCTCACTCTCAGATCCTCTGGGCGAATGGCAATGTCCTGTGGCTCGCTGACTTCGGCTGCATGACGTGCTGCCTGGTCGGCGAGTTCATTGCCAGGTATCCCCACATGTCCGGGTATCCAGAAGAACGTGATAGACTTCTGGCGAAGCATGTAGAAATACGTCAAGATGTTCTGCACCAGTGGATCGATGGTATGAGAGTGGCAGATCGCTTGCAACGCGCTCAACGAGTCGGAACAAATGAGGAATGCGCTGTCTTCGGATGTTTGACAGAATCGCAGGGCTTGCAGAATAGCAAATAATTCTGCAGTATACACAGTGGCCTGGCGAGGAAGTGACCAAGCGTGAGGATCGTCACGAATGACGATGGCACTTCCAACACCCGTAGCTGTTTTGGAACCATCTGTGTATATGCAGAGAGAGTCAAGTTCGCTAATGATCTCATAAAAGCGGGATCGATATTCGAATGAACTGGTCTCCTCCTTGTTGAGACCAGTCAGGTCGAAACGACACCTTACGTTAGAGATCAGCCAAGGAGGTACTTCCATAGGACGTTTGGGAAGTACCTTGGCGAACTCTAAGTTGAGACTCTCTAATAACTCCTGCGTTCGAACGGCCACTGGTCGACTTATGGTGGGACGTCGACCATAGAGCCCCTGTAAACGGTATCTGAATAGAGTCGGGTGATTAATATGGGTAGGTGTTGCATATACCCCCGCCGCATAATTGAGCAAGAGACGCTCACGTCTCAGTCGCAGCGGAGGCAGACCCGACTCTACACAGAGGCTCATAGAAGGGCTCGTTCGAAATGCTCCCGTAGCCAGTCGTATGCCTGCATGGTGAACAGGATCTAGGAGCAGAAGCGCAGACGCCCAGGCGGAGGAGTAAGTAATGCTGTCGTAATTAATCCTAGTCAGAACTAGCGATTGATACAGGCGAAGCAACGACTCCCGGCCCGCCCCCACGATGCACCTGCCAAGCACTTAAGCATGTTTATTGTCCTGCGACAACTCGCAGCTAAGGCTTGGAGGTGTGGGCGCCACGTAAGTTGTTTATCAAATATGAGTCCTAGAAACCTGACGCTATCAACGCACTGGAGGTTGGATCCTTTTAAAGTGAGGACAGGATCCGGATGTGCGTTGCGCTTTCTGCAGAAGTGAACCACCGATGTTTTTTGTGGAGAGAAGCGAAAACCAAGAGCTTCTGCAAAAGTCACCACTTCGTTGATGCCTTGTTGCAGCCGTTGTTGAATATCCTCGATGGAATCGGCTGCATAGAATATGGTTAGGTCATCAACGTACAAGCAACGACGAATTGGGGCTGAAGCTGCAATATGACTGACTGCGATGGAAAACAAGGTGACACTAATGGTGGAGCCTTGAGGAACACCATTCTCCTGGGAGTGGGCCTCAGACTCAGTGTCACCTACCCGGACACGAAAAGAACGGTCAGTCAGAAAACTTTTTACGAACTCAGGGAGGTTACCTCTTAAACCCCAGTCGTGCAGCTTCTTGAGAATGCCATACCTCCAGGTCATATCATAAGCTTTCTCCAAATCGAAAAACACGGCCACAAGGTGTTTTCGTTGGAGAAAGGCGTCTTAAATGGCATTGTCGAGGCGAACAAGATGGTCCGTGGTCGAATGGTATCGGCGGAACCCACATTGATGTTTAGGTATGAGGTTGTGGGATTCCAGCCACCAGACGAGACGGTTGTTCACCATTTTCTCCAATACCTTGCTGAAACAGCAAGTCAAGGATATTGGACGGTAGCTCGTTAGTTGCGATGAATCTTTACCCTCTTTTAGCAGCGGAATGATGGTAGCTTCCCGCCACTGCGGAGGGTAAACGCCTTGCCTAAAAATTTCGTGGTACAGATCCAGTAACCTACACTTACCAGGATAAGGCAGGTTCCGGATCATGGCGTAGGGGATCTCATCAGGTCCAGGGGATGTGTCCCCAGATCCCCGAAGCGCCTCCAGTAATTCTTGCATAGAAAACGGTTGGTTATACTGGAGGGATTCATCCAAGAAAAAAATCAAGATCATTTTGTTCATGTTCGATCTTGATCCGCAGGAAGTCCTGGTCATAATTCTGGGAGCCACTGACGCGCTCAAAGTGCTTAGCTAAGCAGTTAGCTATTTCTGCGAGTTCAGTGATGTTCCGACCGTTGACGACGAGAAGGGAGGGCATAGGTGAACGGGAGGATTTCCCAGTAATGGCCCTCACTCTTCTCCATACCTCTGAGGTGCTGGTGGAGGTATTAATGGCCGAAACATATTGCTCCCATGATAGCCTCTTTTGCTCTTTAATAGTTCTCTTAAAGCGTGCTTGAGCACGCTTGTAGGCTATCACATTTTCCTGTGTGGGGCGACGTCTGAGTTCGTTGTACGCCCGCTTTTTCTCTGCAACTGCTACACTCACGACTTCATTCCACCATGGTAAGCGACGTTTAGGTGGAATGTTGGACGACATTGGTATACCCTTATGTGCTGCTTCAATGACACTGGTGGACATTTGCTCCACATCATCTTCTACGTCTCCAGTCAGCTCGGGTGTACGGAATGAATCTACGTACCTATCCCAGTCAGCTTGACGAAGACGCCATCTCGGCGAAGACGAATGTGGAGTCACCGGCGTGGTACTATTCAAAATAATGGGTATATGGTCGCTACCGTATGAGTCTGGCGCCAGCGTCCACTCATAACGGTGCGCCATGACCGGTGAGCCAAGTGATAAGTCGATAGCCGACAGCTCACCGGTTCTCGCGTTAATGAAAGTACCTTGACCGGAAGTCAACAAGACCGCTTCAGACTCGTCTAGAAACCGTTCTATGAGTCTTCCACGGGCGTCTCTTGTGCTACAGCCCCACATGGGGCTGTGAGCATTAAAATCTCCTAGTAACAAAAATGGAAGTGGTAACTGTATTGTAAGCTCGGTCAAGTCTTCGACGTTCCAGTCGAAGTCTGGTAGATAGACCGAGCATACTGTGAATTGGAGCGGTTTTAAAAATTGTACTGCGATAGCTTGTATGGGGGTGTTTAGCGGATGGTCCCGGAAAGGGACGCCATCTTTGATAATGATGGCAACACCGCCCCTCGCCCGGATGTCTGGCTGTACATTGTGCCGGCGGACATGATAATTTTTTATTGAAAATTGTTCCACTGGCCTTAAGTGGGTCTCTTGAAGGCACACGCACATAGGCGTGTGCTCAGCCAGAAGCATCTGCAATTCACAGTAATGATGTTTTACACCATTACAGTTCCATTGTATAATAGCCATTTCTGTTACTACTTGGGTTGCTCCCTAGGAAGTGTGGCTACTTCCTAGGTTTCCCCTTGGGCCAGCCTTTTTTTCTTTTTATCGTTTTCACCTCGGCGTCTGAGTTATCGGACTCTGTGGCCGAGGTGTTGGTATAGGCGTCGGACGTCGGGCGCTTAACACCCGACCGTACCGACGCGGTCGTACTTTCCGAGTCGCTCATCGGTGTTGTGATTGAACGACTTGGGAGGGGGGTGACCGGGCGTTCGGGTGTGCCCGGTCGGGACGGCGCCGTTGACCGCTGGGTTAACGGGGCCATAATGGGTGGAGGCGGCATTGATTCCGCCTCCGAGGTGGATGTTGTTGGTCCCTTCTTCGGGGACCGTTGTTGAACGACCTCCTTCTCCCCCTTACTACGGCGCCTTCTCGGAGGCGAAGCCTTCTTCGGTAACGTCTTCTTTTTGGGGGAAGACGTCACAGTACGTACGACTGGTCCCTGAGGGGTGGTTGTTATCACCCTTTTAGTCTCAGGGACCTTGGCTGACACGACAGCGGCTGTGGTGGGTATGGAAACTGGTACACCCACTGAGCGCATTAAACTCTCTTGCATAATTTGCATGCATTCTTGCATTTTGCGCATCGATTCTCTTAGTTCTTTAATTTCCGAATTTTTTTCAGCCGCCGTAGGGGCGGGGGCCGCAGCAGCGCGTGCATAACCATCCAAGGCCGAGCGTCGGGGCATGTTGCCCAAAAGCTTTCGACGTGCCTCTGGATATGATAATCGTTCCAGGGCTCTCAGCTCTTGGATGGCTGACTCTTGTTTATATATGGGGCAATTCCTCGATTTGGCCGAGTGATTGCCCCCACAATTAACACATTTCATTGGTTCGCCGCACGGTCGTCCTTCGTGTAACGGCTTACCGCACACGCAGACCTGCTGCTCTACGTTGCAACGCTGTGAGATGTGTCCGTATCTTTGACAGTGGTAGCACCTCATGGGTGCTGGAATATACGGACGCACATCCACTTTGTTGAACAGGCCAATTACTACTTGTTTCGGTAGAGTAGTACTATTAAAAGTTAGCAGAATTAGGGGGGATTCTGGGTGTTTGTTCCCCCTATTGTACCTCAATCTTTTGGCCTCTATTACCCCCTGTGAAGACATCTCCGACACTATCTCCTCTAGGGTACAGTACGCGAGAGAAGAGTGGATTATTACTCCCTTGGAGTAGTTAAGTACACCATGAGGTGTCACTTCCACCGCGTAGTGTCCTAATGTTTGCATGTTTTGGATTTTCGCTGACTGTGCCGGTGAGGATGCCTCCACGAGCAACCCTTTGCCGGATATTTTGCCATCTTTTACCTGCCCGATATCACTCTTAACTATTTTAGCCAGAAGGAAGGGACTGGTCTTGCTAAAGTCACCTTCCTTCGGTTTAACAACGAGAAACTTAACATACGAATCTTGCACTCTTGGGGCGTTCAAGTCAAATGGACGCCCACGACGGTTCCCTTTTGTTTTCTTGCTGGGAGGAGGGATACCCCCCGTAGTTTTAGTATCTACAGCACCGGCTGGCGGTCTGGTTACATTCGTGGAGGTAGCGGCTGCAACCCCGCTACCATTGCTTCCGCCGGGTATTGGTGGCGAAGCGACGTTCGCGTCCGTGTTTTTGGGCCCGGACTCGCCCGTATTTAAAATTTTCTCGTCACCCATAAAATGAACACAATAAAACCTCCACCCCGCTCCCCACCCTCCACGGAGCCTCATAAGGGACGTGGGACTCCCACGCCAGGGATACGGGAATGAGGGGCCCTAGGGACGAAGCCCATTGCCCCAGTGACACACACGACCCCGGGGCGCTCGAAGTTACTGCGGCCGGTGCATAACCGCAGCCACGGTCTATGCCTGAAGCCAGGGCCGAAGTGAAGTGTTGTTCCGCCGTACTCGCAAGTAACGGCTTCCCTCAGTCACTAGGATCCCCTTTTCCAGGCAACGCCGCTAAGCCACACACGAGCTAGTTTGGGCCCCGAAGATGACTTGAAGTTGGGACAACAAAGAAGAACGAAAACAAAACAAAATCAAGAACAAAAAGAAACAAAAGATAAAAGAAAACCTGAAACAAAAGAAATAAAAATAACGAAAACCCAAAAAAACAATAAAAACGAAACGAAATAAAAAGATAGGTTAAAAAATGAACGATCGAGGATTTCTCCTCTAGATCCGACACGTTTCGTGAAAACAGTGGTACCTCGAGAAGGAACGGTGCCGATCTTGGGTAGTCAGAGGCTAATGGAATCCGAAGATTACTGTATTGCGCATAAACTACCCCTGGAACCCTTAGCCTCCTTGACAACAATGGGGGATAAATATCCCTCACGAGTGCCAAGGGCAGCTGCTATAGGTGTCCTCACCACCATTATTATTCTTCTTCTTCTTATTATTATTATTATTATTATTATTATTATTTTTTTTTTGATTAAAATTGGGGTACTGCTGCCGGTGGATGGCGCGGTCAGCAGCACTCGGCGGCATCGCCTACTAAGGGCATGCGCCGCCAAAACTCAGTAAAGATAAAAACAACACATAAAGACAGGAACACATAAATGCAATAGACAATGGACAACATACACATATTAAAATTCAACGATGAGCCCTGCCATCCCAGGGCCTAAAAAGTACGGACAGTCCTTGGTGGCGGTACGCTAAGGGCTAGCCAGAGCGTCCGGTCACCAAGGTCTGAAATCCAACGATGAATCTCCGAGGTGTAAAGGGCCTCGGAGTGGAAAATACTGACTAGAAATATCACCCAAGAAATATCACAAGAAAAGCGAAATCTTATTACGTCACTGGGGAGCCACAGGCCGACCAGTGCCGCAATAAGTAGTTAAAAACGATACCGCTGAAGGATCACAACAGCAAGCCTACAGCGGCACGACAAAATATCACAGATAAGAACAACAATTGATGTACCACCTCGGGTGGAAAAGGCCCTCAGTGGTACATCGTTAAAACAAAACGGATTAAACACAATCTTATTAAAAAATAAAAACAACAATATCACAGATTTCAAAAATTTCTTGCTCTGTGACACGATTCCGCTCCCCATAGTCTCGACAATTCCAAAATGGCTTCGTCAACACCTAGGAACTCACACGTGTAGGGACAGTGACATCTGATTACTGAGCAACATGTACTGTTCTGTCAGATAACTGATTACTGGGTACATGTGCCGTTCTGTCAGGTGTCGGGGTCAACCTATACGGGAGACCGGTACGATGACTAGGCCACGTTCGTCCGAGTCGAGGCTACAGAGAACGGGACAATGCCACAGAGTATCACAGAGCCAACATCTGACCTGTGTTCGTATCACTTCGACGGGGCGGAAGCCGCCATATCAACGCCCACGAACGCATCCGTACGAGGGACAACGACGTCTCCTTACTGGGCGAGCTCGCTCAAGCTGTTCGGGCAGACGTCGACTCGCACGCGTGGCCGATGAGACCGAGTGCGTCGAGAGCCGCATTCCTACCCATCGAAATGACAAGAACAAGGCCAGGGAAATATCACAGCAACAAAAAATTAAAATAATACCAACGAAGGCGTGAAAACCCTAGTTGGCATAACAAATATCACAGATATAACATAATCACAGATCAGCAAAACCAGAAATCACAGATAAAATATCACGCTTTTCGACTCGTCTGACGCGATTCACGAACAAACGCAAACATGCCCATACCAGCTACTACATTCCCATCCGTTAGTCATTGAGTATATCAGCCCCAATTCGCAACAAAACACAATCGGTACGTTCGGTGAAGTTTCGCTCAATACGGGAATGCTACACTGTCGATCCTACGACATTCATCCTTGTCGAAAATTTTGATCCGGCATCTTTTGTGAAAACAGTGGTACCTCGAGAAGGAAAGGTGCCGATCTTGGGTAGTCAGAGGCTAATGGAATCCGAAGATTACTGTATTGCGCATAAACTACCCCTGGAACCCTTAGCCTCCTTGACACCAATGGGGGATAAATATCCCTCACGGGTGCCAAGGGCAGCTGCTATAGGTGTCCTCACCACCATTATTATTATTATTATTATAGACTTTTACGCCAACCTGGCGCTCACTACTCAGTAGGACACTACTGGGTAACATTCACCTATACCGGCATTATGCAAGGTATTTTATTATTATTATTATTATTATTATTATTATTATTATTATTATTATTATTATTATTATACGTAAATATCGCGACTGCACTTCAAAAACCCCCAGGCGGAGGAAAAAGTGTCCGTGCAGCGTACCAGGTCAGGTACTTCTAGGTCAGGTACGTAATGTCCGTCATACAGCATCCCCTTCCCGGTCTTCCCTACCTAATAAATCCCCGAACCTCGCTGCGAAACCATAACAGTGGGAGATTCGAGGGCAGGTCCAATGGATGTTCGAGGACCCGCTCTAAACGGGGCATGGGGTTCAAAGGTGTTCATGAACTCCCGGAAAAAGTCGTCTCGTGCGACCGAAGCGTGCGGAGCGTCCCGATGATAACTGCTTTTTGCATTGACGCCGCTAACATGTTGGCGTGAGATCTACAAGCCGGAATGATGTTAAGATTGCGCACAAAGGAGTTATGCATACCCCCCAGACATCCGATTATAAGTACGACCAAGCGGACCGTATAGCCCGGGTACAGTTGTCGCAGCTCGTGTATTAGATCTTGATATTTAATCCTTTTTTGCTCCTCCTTTTCGACTATGTTAGTTTCCGCCGGAGCAGAGAACTCGATAACATACATAGTCTGAGATGTTAAATCTTGGAGCACAACATCAGGCTTATTAGCGGTCAATTGCCTGGTAGTTGCAACCGGCATATTCCAAAAGATCTTGCACTTTTGGTTGGCAACAAAGGATTCTACTTCCGCAGGATCGTAGGGCAAGACTGGTGTTTTGTCAACTTCGTAATGATGACGAAGATAAAAGTAGAGCACACGCAACGCTGCATTATGGCGATGGATATAGGTGGATTTAGCATAATAAGAACAACCTGAAGTCAGGTGCATTAAGGTTTCCGGGTATGCTTTGCATGCCCGACACGAGGTATCCGAAACCCCTTTATTACCCATCACATATTTTTGGTGTGTTAAGGTGTTCCACACTCCATCTTGAGCTGCCATGATAAAGCCCTCCGTTTCCGATTTAAATCCATTAGCTCTCAAGAAAGCCCAAGTGAGTTCGCTCGAAAGGCCAAGGTTGTCAAGATGACGGTAGAACATACCCTGGTGAACTTTGTCGCGATGCTGATTGAGCAGATGTTGTTGCTCGGCTCTCTTGATTGCCGACTTTTGGCGCGACTGTGATAGTGAAAGAATGTTATCATCACCGTCGCGATTACGCGGATCGAAGGCTAAGCCCAAGATATCGGCGGCACGTTGCGCTGCTGTGAATAAAAATGCGCCTACGCCAGCAAGCTCGTGATCCCTGACGAGTTGCAATAGCGGGTCTGAACTGTTAAGTACACGACAAGCTGTACCTAAGACTATACGGTCATGTAAACGTTCGACTGACAGGAGCCCCCTACCCCCTAGGTCTCGTGGGAGGTAAAGTCGTTGTGTCGATGCACGTGGG
This sequence comes from Brachynemurus nebulosus, assembly GCA_035578155.1. Classification (NCBI taxonomy): domain Eukaryota; kingdom Metazoa; phylum Arthropoda; class Insecta; order Neuroptera; family Myrmeleontidae; genus Brachynemurus; species Brachynemurus nebulosus. The sequence goes on along the minus strand of JAPWDM010000004.1, from coordinate 54,187,078 downwards.
TGCAAACTACGATTGATGTTCATTATTTTTCGCGTGTCTCGGTCTAGTTCCTCCAATTCATTCACATTCCACTTAATTGAGCCAAAAGTATATAAAAGGATGGGTATGGCTAACATATTTGTAGCGCTGGTTTTATTCTTCGCCGACAATTCGGAACTCCAAATTTGTCGGAGAAGGCGCTTATATCTACTACTTAAGGCGGCCTTCATGTTCTTCACGTCCTGGATGTGACTTTCGCCAACACCAAGGTACTTATAGGTCGCTCCTTCATCAAGATGTTCTATGATGCTTCCATCCACTAATTGGGCGTGTGAATCAAAATTCGGAACTACACCATGCTTACAGTGCACCACCGCGCATTTGTCCAGTCCGAACTCCATAACGATCGCGTGCGTGTATTTGTGTGTTAATTTTAGAGCGCAGTTGAGATCACTCTCCGACGAGGCATACAGTTTTAAGTCATCCATATAAAATAAATGTGTGACTTTATGCTCGCGATTTCCTACCGGGCCACACAAGTACCCGGGTTCCTTTCTCAGGCTGATTGATAGGGGCAACAACGAGATGCAAAACAAAAGTGGGCTGAGGCTTTCTCCTTGGTATACGCCTCGTTTGTATGTCACCAACTCCGTTGACACAACGTGTGGATGTTATTGTGAACCTTGTTTTCCAGAGCGGCAACAGGTGTTCAATACATTTAATAATGTCGGGGTGGACTCGCAGACAATGGAGCAAATAGATAATGAGTTCATGCGACGTTGTGTCAAATGCTTTTCGATAGTCCACCCAGGCCATGCTCAGGTTGCGTTTGTGCTGTCTAGCGTCCTGACAGATACATCTGTCGACCAGCAAGTTGTCTTTGCAACCCGACATTCCTCTTTTTGAACCTCGTTGTTCATAGATCGAACTCCACACTGGTTCAATCGCCTTCAAGATGCGTTCGTATAGAATGGAAGTGAACGCTTTATACACAGTGTTCAGGCACGTTATCGGTCTGTAGTTCTGTGGTTGTGATAGGTCTCCTTTTTTCGGTATTAGGACCGTTCTTCCCTCAGCGAGCCACGATGGTATTGGCTCACAGTTAAATAACCAATTTGAAAATATACGGGCAAGGTGGTGGTGGGTACTAGTGAGCTTCTTCCACCAAAAATTCGTTATTCCATCAATGCCCGGAGCCGAATAGTTCTTCTTGCCTTTGAAAGCAAGTTCGACTTCCTCTTTATCAACAGATGTTATAATGGTATGAGATGGCACTTTGCCAAGCTGTTTTTTGCAGTACCATCTAAACTGGCTGATGGGAATACAGTCCAAGTCAGTCTCTTTAGTCGTCTCATATATCCCCCGCCAATAATCTTCTATTGCGTCGACCGTCGGTGGTTGCTCCACAACAGGGCTTTTAGATGCGAACAGGCGTGAAGGGTTCGAGTTAAAGATCTTATTTTCCCGAATACACCGTTCACGCCGGGCTACTTTCTTCTTGGCCAGGGCCAATGCGCGTATCTTATCCAAATGTGTCTGTTTGATGGTCAACAGATTGCCCAAATTTATCGTGTGATAGCGGTACCTTAGTTCTCTGGCAAAAGCCCGTACCTTTTGCGTAAAACGCCTGTTGGTCTGAATATATTCTATCACACATTGGATACGCGATACCAGCTGTCGTAGTGCCCTCACCTTGGTGTCAATTTGTTTAAGACGAATACGTGCCTTCTCCTCTGCAGTCTTTTCCTGCTTAGAACATGGGGTCAGGACACGCATCGCTGCATATACTGCGTTGTCGACGTCGGTGAGATCACTGGATGGGGATAAATGATCGTCCAAAATTTCGTTTAGTAGGGTCAGTTGTTCGCCCTTTACATACGTCCGTCTGTATTTGGGACGTGGTCGTTTGTCAAAGTTTAAATCGGTATCGAGAAGATCGCGAAATTGTTTTCTTAAATTGTCTGAGACAGAAAGGGATTTATTTAGATCGGCATCATTCTGTGTGGGAGTTGAACTTGTTCTGGTGTTAGACTCTAGCACAGTATTTGTGTTGGCTTGATTTAACAAGTCCGTCTGTGCCTCAGTAACTACGCTGCCACCGAAAGTTACCGGTTGATCCCGCTCTATGATGTTATTGGTCGAGCTCTCACCGTTGACCGCAGAATCCTGTTCAACTTCCACCACTGCAGTTTCAGCAACCCTAGCTTCTTCGCGAGCTTCTCGATTATCGTCATGTCCTGTAGGTATGTTTAATTTTATAATTCGGGCTACATGGTCACGCAGATTTTGTGGCGTTAAATTAGAGTGTTCGGGATGCATCTGGCACCATATGGCGTGCATCCTTGCCATGTACCCTCTCTTATTTGGCTCACTTTGTGTGCGGCACGTGAGCAAATCTCTCCTCAAGCTGTCCGTCCACTCCAGGCGCACGAGACGAGAAGATGAATTTTGACTGGTTCCGCCTTTATTAGCGGGCCCACCCGAGAGACCCGCAGCACGACCAGCCTTCCTAGTTCTTTTACCGTCTGGAACTAGTAGAAAACCTGTTAGGGGTAGTTAGCCCGTTAACAGAGACCACCATTTAGCGCTGGTTGACTCCACGCACCAGGTACCAGAAAGTACCTGGCCTTAGCTCGGGGACCCGGGAGCGCTACTTCCCGAATTGTCGTAGCAACCGACTACCGAAGCAACCGGGTGTTACAACAAGCCCCTGGGGGTTTATTATTATTATTTTTTTTTTTTTTTTGATTAAAATTGGGACACTGCTGCCGTGGGATGGCGCGGTCAGCAGTGTCCGGCGGCATCGCCATCGAAGGGCATGCGCCGCCAAAACGAGAGATAAGAATAAAAACAACACGTAAAGACAGGAACACATAAATGCATTAGACAAAGGACAAACATACACATAATAAAATCCAACGATGAGCCCTGCCATCCCAGGGCTTAAAAGGAGCGGACAGTCCTTGGTGACGGTACGATAAGTACTAGACAGACCGTCCGGTCACCAAGGACTGGAGGCCATCGCTGGGACTCCCCCCGAGGCGCTTTACGCCTCGGGGTGGAGGAACCTGACTAGCAAACACTCAAAAAACAAGACTAGAAAAATATCATAGGTTTATCACAGAAAAACTTATTGCGTCACTGTGAGGCCACAGGCCGACCAGTGAAGCAATAAGGAGTTAAAACAATACCGCTGTGGAGCCATAACAACAGGCCCACAGCGGCATAACAAAATATCACAAATAAATAAAATCAAGTGATGTACCACCTCGGGTGGAAAACGCCCTCAGTGGTACATCGTTAAAACAAAGCATATTAAAAACAACCTTATTAAAAAACAAAAACATCAATATCACAAGTTTGACAATATTTCTTGCTCCGTGACACGATTCCGCTCCCCATAGTCTCGACAATTCCGAAATGGCTTCGTCAACACCTAGGAACTCACACGTATAGGGACAGTGACATCTGATTACTGAGCAACATGTACTGTTCTGTCAGATAACTGATTACTGGGTACATGTGCCGTTCTGTCAGATGTCGAGGTCAACCTACACGGGAGACCGGTACGATGACTAGGCCACGTTCGTCCGAGTCGAGGCTACAGAGAACGGGACAATGCCACAGAGTATCACAGTGTATCTGACTTATGTCCCTATGACCGCGACGGGGCAAAAGCAGTCCCAGGACGCTCAAGCTCGCATCCGTATGAGGGAAGACGACATCTCCTTACTAAGCGAGCTCGCTCAAGCCGTTCGGGCAGATGTCGACTCATACGCCTGGATGACGCGAACAAGTGCGTCGAGTACCGCATTCCTACCCGTCGAAGTCACAGGGACAAAAAATCAACGCAATACCACAGCCAATTTATCACTTTTGTGTCCACTGGAGTGCACCATCCAGGGAACACTATAATATTTAAAAACAAATAAAAAAGCAGGATCACAGGACGAAATCACAGATAAAACTACACAAATCACAATATAAAAATATCACGATTCGACTTGGCGGAACACGAATCACGACTTTGATAATCACACGCATACGGATACTAAACGCACACGACCTGTTGCCAGACATCAGGGCGAAAGCTATCGTACAATCAGACGGTGGTGTTTCTCTCATACGGTGGATATCTCTGTCGGTCATACGACGTTCGTCCTCGTCGAAAATTTTGATCCGGCATCTTTTGTGAAAACAGTGGTACCTCGAGAAGGAAAGGTGCCGATCTTGGGTAGTCAGAGGCTAATGGAATCCGAAGATTACTGTATTGCGCATAAACTACCCCTGGAACCCTTAGCCTCCTTGACACCAATGGGGGATAAATATCCCTCACGGGTGCCAAGGGCAGCTGCTATAGGTGTCCTCACCACCTTTATTATTATTATTATTATTATTATTATTATAGACTTTTACGCCAACCTGGCGCTCACTACTCAGTAGGACAGTACTGGGTAACATTCACCTATACCGGCATTATGCAAGGTATTAGGCTCTGTGGAAGGGTAATGTGCCAAACCAATCCGTAAAAGTACCGTAGTACATTCACGGACGGGTTTGTCACATCACTCCCTATATTGTTGTTATTGCTACTTGAAACGAGGTGTTATTCGTCTATTTTGGTGTACACTGGGTCGTACGGCGAGACTTTTGTGGGAGCGTAGATGTTGGCTCAATGACAGAGGGCTGTGAAAGCCTAGTTCGTTTTCGTGTCCTCAAATGGTAGGTAGGAGTAGGGACAGAGGAAAGGGAAAGGACTGTTTGTGTTTGTGTGTGTGTTTGTGTATGTGTGTGGATGTGTCTTTCTATTTTACGTTTCTTGGTGTAGATGCTTTCTGGTTCATCAAATTGCTCATTAAGATCGGGTGTTCCTGGAACTGCGCGTTTAGATGGTACAGAGGTTGACGGACCTTGTGTGTTATTGAATTGAGGAGGATTGTGCACCAGAGCGGTAACAGTGACAGTGCGGCAGTTGTTCGATCCCCCCTCGCCATCAGACGAATCTGGATCTGTATGTGTGTTAAGTGTTTGTCTTTCAGTGTTAGTGTATTGTGTGTTTATGTATGTGTGTTGTGTGTCAGTAGGATGAGTGTCAGTGTATTGTTCGCTCACTGTAGATGGCTCAGATGGAGTAGAAGCAGGTCTTGTGCTTTCACAAGACCTGCTTTTTATTATTTTTTTTTTTTTTTTTTTTTTTTTTTTTTTAAATTGGTGTACTGTTGCCGGTGGATGGCGCGGTCAGCAGCACCCGGCGGCATCGCCAACTAAGGGCATGCGCCGCCAAACACGATATAAATAAAAACAACACATAAAGACAGGGACACATAAATGCACTAGACAACGGACAAACATACACATAATAAAATCCATCGATGGGCCCTGCCATCCCAGGGCTTAAAAAGAGCGGACAGTCCTTGGTGACGGTACGATAAGTACTAGACAGAGCGTCCGGTCACCAAGGTCTGGAAGCCATCGCTGGAACTCCCTCCGAGGTGCAAAAGGCCTCGGAGTGGGGAAACCTGACTAGACAAAACACAAAGACTAGAAAAAATATCACAAATCGTATCACAGATAATACTTATTGCGTCACTGGGAGGCCACAGGCCGACCAGTGAAGCAATAAGGGGTTAAAACAATACCGCTGTAGAGCCGTAACAACTGGTCCACAGCGGCATAACAAAATATCACAGAAAGAAGAAACAAATGATGTACCACCTCGGGTGTAAAAGGCCCTCGGTAGTACATCGTTAAAAAACAATAACAAAACGGAAAACATGTATAAATAACAACAGTACCACTAAGGGTGTAAAAGCCCTTAGTGGCATAACAAAAGACTAAAAGTACCCTGCCAGACCAGCTGGAACAGGGTATCGTTAATAAATAAGACACTCACACAAATCATTTTAAACACATAAAATAAAATGCTGAAGATAAAATTTTACTGTCGGGGGAGAATCAAGAGACGACTTATAAAATCAGAGATGGTATGCCCCTAAAGCCTCTGAAGAAGATGCGAATTTCGGAGAAATTCCAGCATCTTTCTTTCAGAGGCAGCATCATAAGCAAGAGCTTCGGCTACACTATCTGGGAGCTGCAGCCTTTGGCGCAATGGCTCAAGGGCTACACATTCCTCAACTATATGCCTCACGGTCAGCGCCGTCCCGCAGGCGGCGCACCTTGGTTGATCCTCACCGGCGAGAAGATGACGGTGTGTTAACGCCGTGTGGCCCAAGCGTAAACGCGTCAGGGCCACACTCTCTCGCCGGCTCAGATTTACAGGTGCCGGAGTTCTTCGGACCTCAAGTTTCACCTGTCTGAGCTTAGCCGTGAGGTTGTTCCACTCACGTTGCCATTTCTGATCGATCGCGGATCTAATGCACACTCTCAGATCCTCTGGGCGTATGGCAATGTCCTGTGGCTCACCGACTTCGGCTGCATGACGTGCTGCCTGGTCGGCGAGTTCATTGCCAGGTATCCCCACATGTCCGGGAATCCAAAAGAAGGTGATAGACTTTTGGCGGAGCATGTAGAGACACGTTCGGATGTTCTGCACCAGTGGATCGATGGTATGAGAGTAGCAGATCGCTTGCAACGCGCTCAGCGAGTCGGAACAAATAAGGAATGCGCTGTCTTCGGTTTTTTTATTATTATTATTATTATTATTATTATTATTATTATTATTATTACTCGGGTTCGAGTTGCTTTTGTGTTTCAGCGTAATTTATCTAATTTACTTAAAGTTACATTTCTTTTTATATGTATACATATAATTTATATTTCATCACTTACTTCATCACTATCTTGAATTTTTGTATTACTGCTAGCGATCCTCTCGGAATATTTTTTTTTAAAGATGTAATATTTCTATAACACTCCAAATGAAATTTATATTCGTGTTTATTGTCCTTAGTCAACACTAAATCACCCTAAATCACAAGGGGGGGAAAGTAATGTGGAATCCCTAAAAGGCACTAACTGGATACTAACTCAATACATGTACAAAATTTCAGCCCTCTACATTTACTCAGAGAGTCTCTAGGCGTGTTAGAAAAAAAGCAAAAAAATTAAGGAAATATTGGCATAAAAATCGTGGGGGTAAGGGTTAAAAGTTGAAACTTCCAAAATGCAGTGGCTGGCTATGAACTTAACCCGTACACAAAATTTCAGCCCTCTAGGTTTATTTGTGGAGATTTTGACCCGAACGAAACTGTTAAAAAACAAGAAAAATCATGTTCTTTTGGGTATAAAAATGGTGGGGGTAAGGGTTAAAAGCTGAGACCCCCAAAAGGCACCCGCTTGATACTAACTCTATCGAATACAAAATGTCAGTCCTCTAGGTTTATTTGGGTGACCTGTGCGAGTGGTACAAACTTCGAAAACGTCGAAAAAGCATGAAATTGTAGCTTAAAAATGAGGGGGGTGGGGTTAAATATTAAAACCTACAAAAAGCATAATCTAAGTATGAACTCTATGAACACACCAAATTTCAACACTCTGCGTTAATTCTGAAGGGGTGGGGGCGGTTAGATCCAGCCAAAATTGTTTTTTCCCCCTCTACTCACTCCAAATCACCCTAGGAAGCTGAATTTTGGATATGTTGCGTATTTAAGACCTTCTATATTTCGTATAACAATTGCATCATAACACCATAACATCAATTTTTTTTATATATATAAAAAAATTCTAGTTATTTGCATTTTATTATTTTTACTTTTATTTTAACATAATAACTAGTCGCATTGTGATAATTTTAATTGGTTTTAACTTTAGTTGTTGTTTTTAAAAAATGTCTTGTTTTTATCTATAAATAACTAGTTTATTTTACAAAATTTGTATGCCACTTTTATAATTTTAATATTTATTTGTAAGTATTTAATTCTTTAATACTATTTTTGTTTATTTTTGTTTATATTTGTATTTAATACTATTTTTGTTTATATTTTATGAAATACAGACCTGATGAGGGCCGATGTAGGCCGAAACGTACGTCGTACTAAATAAAGAGAAAATTAAAACTAAATTTTTTAAAGTAGTACATTTGTTCTTTATTTTTCCAAAAATTATCCTTATTTTAATTCTTTTATCAAATTAGATGTGAAGTTTCTTCCTAAATCTGTCAGGATTGTTTTGGGAAAACCAAAAATAGAAAAATATTTAAGCATGCAAACGGCGGTGGTTTCAGCATTTGCTTCCACGACTGGATATGCTTGTACATATCGCGTTAATTCGTCTTGTACAGTGAGTATATAACGATTTCCTGTGGGAGTTACGGGATATGGACCCATTATGTCTAAAGCAACTGAATCGAGAGGTACAAAGCGCTTAAATTGCTCTATTTATCCTCAATATTTTTGTAATGCCATTGTATGAAATCGTCGTATTTGAGGTTAAAACGTAACTGGTCTAACTCATAATTATATAATACAGGTCGCAATAGTCCATCTACGTTTGAATTAAGGGTTCCCTTTTTATATTTAATTTCGTAGTCGTATTCGGATAATTTTAGACGCCATCGTACTAGTTGTGACGAAGGATCTTTTATGTTCATTAACCATTGTAATTTTCCCGTATAAGTATGGACGAAAATGTTTTACGGTCTTAACAATAGCAAGAGTTTCTTTCTCCGTTGTGCTGTAGTTCCTCTCGGCTGAGTTGATAGTCAGTGAGTAATAGGATATTGGTTTATCTTCCCTTATTATCCCTTGGGATAAAACGGCACCAATTGCATCATTATTAGCGTCAGTTGCAAGTATGAACTTTTCTTTAAAATTTGGATATTGAAGTAAGGGTTCCCTTGTAAGTGTTTGTTTTAATGTGTTAAAGGTTTTCCTACATTTTTCATCGAAGTTACATATTATATTTTGTTTTAATAGAGTAGTAAGGAGTTTTGCAATATTCGCATAATTTTTTATAAATTTACGGTAATAACCCGTTAGTCCTAGAAATGATTTTACATCTTTTTCGTTTCGTGGTTCTTTTCTATCGACAATAGTTGTATCTTCGACGGATTGAGTCTTACGCCCATATCGGAAATTGTATGGCTAAGATATGCGATTTCCTTACGAAGAAATTCACATTTGTCTGGCTGCAATTTTAAATTATGTTTTTGTAGTGATTCGAACACGTTTACTAATTTTTCACTGTGATCTTTCAAAGAGTTGCCATATATTACTATATGGTCCAGATAGACGAAACAGTCATTTCCTAAATTATTTGATAGAACGATATTCATTAGTCTTTGAAATGTTGACGGAGCATTTCGGAGGCCAAAATTCATTCTATTGAATTTGAAATGACCTGTGAGGGTACTGAATGCGGTTTTCTGTTTATCTTCCTCTTTCAATTCAATTTGGTGGAAGCCACTAGCTAAATCTAGGGTAGTGAAATAAATGGCTTCACCGAGTTTATCTAATATATCTTCTATATCGGTTTTTATTACATTCTGCTCTAACATGTTATTTATTTGTTTCTCTACTTCTTCCTCATTAATTTTTGGATACCTATAGTTTTTTACGGCTATAGGTGTTGGGTTAGTAACGTTTATTTCATGTTTTATTGTAGGAGTAAACGTTAGTTTATCTCCTTCTAAAAAGAAAATATCTTTAAAATTGTGGCAAATGCTTTTTATGGATTCTTTTTCTTCCCTATTTAAATGTTCTAATCTAAAATTTTCGTTTAATAATTTTATACGATCAGTATTTGAATTTAATTCATATTTGATTTTAAAAACGTTTGTGGTATTTTGTTTATCTAATTTAGTGTTTACTTCCTGATCTATTTTATTGATAACAGGGTAAATTTGTGTATTTGTGTTAATTATTATATTACTAGGTATAATGATTTTATCGTTTTCAAAATATTCGACTACCTGTTCATGGTCAATGCTATTAACTAATGTGTTTATTGGCACGTAATTGATAGCTTTTGGCGTTAATTTACTTGTTGTACTTGTTATTCGATTAGTATTATAACAGATGGTGGCTTTAAAATGATTAAGAAAATTTTGCCCGAGGATACCAGAGTAAGGAACGTTGTAATCCTGGTCTATTACTTGAAATATATAATGAAATACATCATGTGGTTTTGTCAAAGTGAGTTCTACTGTCCCTTGTGTTATTAAATTAGTATCATTGATCCCGGATAAACTTTAATTTTTTGGTTACGTCTGGTTTAATTGAACTATGTAATTCCCCTAATTTCACAATAGATATAGCTGCACCTGTGTCGATAAAGAATTTTAGTTTTCCTGTTTTCGACTGGCTTGTATCGAATTCTAGTTTTTCATCGTTTACTGAAGCTCGTAAGATGGGAGCTCGTCTGAATTCGATTGTTGGTTGGCGGTCATTTGATTGTTGAAATCTCGAGACTCGACCGTTAGTTGGGATTGATTAGAGTTTAAAGAATTATAGGAATTATTTTGATTAGTAATAGCAATCCTATGACTGGGATTAGCGGTTTGTTGTGCGTATTTCTTTTTCTTACATTCGGATTCAATATGACCTCTAAAGTTACAATAAGTACACTGTTTGAATGGTCTATTATATGAGGTTATTTGGTTATTGTTATTATTATTATTATAATTCGATTTTTTATTTCTACAATCGCGTGTGTGATGCGTTTTTGTATGGCAAAGTTTACAGTATTTATTATTATTAGATAAATAAGGATTATATTTTAGTTGCCCATGATTTAATAGATAGGCTTCGTCTTCACAAGCGAGTAAAAAAGCTTCATTCAAAGTACTGAAAGTTTTATGCCTTAGCATTCTAGATATTTCAGAATTTGAATGGAAAATGAATCTACGTAAAGCTATTCGTTGGATGACCCGTTGTTCAGATTCTAATGTATGAGACGTTGCTTCTTTTTTTGCAGCTAGAAGGCATTTGTTTGCGATAGTATCTAACCTAACGTAATATTCGCGTATTGTTTCGTTTGATTTTTGTTTCATTGTTTCTAATTGTTCCATTAGAAAATCGTAGCTTTCTATGGGAAGATATACGGCTTTTAATTTATCTTTTAGCTCTTGAAATGATCGAACATTTGAAATATTAATTTTTGTTTTTACTTCAGCGCTTAATTCAGAACAAATCAATAATTCGACTGCATGTTATTGTGATCTATTAGCTAATTCGTATGCACTATTGGCATTTTGAATACAATTCTGGAGCTCTTTTGGGTCTCCGTTAAATTGTGTAACTAACTGTGCAATAAAGTTTAATGGTATAGTTTCGCTAGTTTGACTTCCGTCGTCAGTAATGTAATCCTCGTGTGTTAAAGATGGGAATACTGGGTTGGATGTATTAGGTTCTTGTGTTGAATCAGGTAAAACAGTATTAGTATTTGGCATTGTGAAGGCTCTGGGATGCAAGTATCAAAGAGAAGAATACTCAAAAATGTACTTACAGTTATTTTCCACACACCGAGTCACAATATGAGTTGCTTTGGGTTCGTCTCAGGTGAATATTGGCGGACGGCGTAGAATCAATATCCCTTCGTTCGGTTTGAACTGGACGATGATCCACAGAATCCTTTTGACGATATCCCACCGCTGTCACCAATTTTTATGTCGTAGCCTGAGTCCTACAGCACAATTGTATAGGAAGGCGCCGCTGTCACCAGAGCAGTTTTCGTTGAAGTCAAAACTCCGTAAAATCTTGATTTACCAATATAATAAATGTCGTTGACGGTTTTCCAATAATTATCGTATTTGGTGATGTTTAACACCGACTTGTAATTGTCAAGTGTTTTTAAAAGACTTTTTATCGTCGAAGTTAATAATGCTTTCAATAGACTTTCTATCGTCGAAATTACTAACACTTTAAATAGACTAACACTTAAAATAGACTTTTTATCGTCGAAGTTAATAATACTTTTTACAAGAAACAACACAAGAAATGAATTTAAATATTTATTATAACAATTAAAAATTACATAGTACTTAATCTTTTAATAATAATTATTGTATGATGTTGAATAACAGCTTGATAATTTTTGTATAAGTCTGAATAATAACTTGATAATAATAATGATTTATTGGGTCAAATCATGGTCTATTTATATGGTTTCTTTATTGACCTTCTATCCTAGGGGATTTTCCTAATGATTATTTGATTATTTTACAATTATAATTATTTTTATGGAATTTGGATGCAAGTCGTGGCTCGACAATGTACAGAGTACAGACAAAACTAATGCAAAACGTGAAACGTCTTCATTTTATAATTCAAAATAAAAAAACAGCAAATGAAAATTTAATATCGTTTTGGAGTTAGTAGCTGCGTAGTGTAATGTGATGCAGATAAGAACAAATCTTGTCTGTTTATTGTTTGTGTGCCCTTTAGCAAAGTTTATACAAACTGCGTGTATACTGTCAAATCACCTAACTTTACTTATTGAAAATTACTATACTAAACCACATTTTCTGTCGAATAAATCAATATGTCTGTAACACTTTTTAATATGCGGATATGTTTTTGGACTGGGGAACAGTTTAAGAAATTCGTGATGCTTAAAATTGGTATTTCTATAAAAGTTGTGTTAAAAAAATGTGACCGTCCACAGATAGAATATTTCAAGCAACTAGAAACATAAATTTTAATACAGAAAAAATTTGTTATGATCAAAGATATTTTAAGTTGTTTTTACTAATTTTTTGTAAGCAGTAAATTTATTGTAATAATTATAAGTAAATATAGTAGCTTGTGAGCAGTTATTAAATCGAAATTGGTCCGTTAAGAATCTTGAAATAAGTGGTAAATAATTACCCTTTCCCCAAAAATGCGGTTTCAGTGGTAAACAAACCAAAACTAACCTAAATTAACCTAAAGCAATCTAAATTAACCTAAACTAACTTAAATTAACCTTAACTAACGTCACCAGCTAGTTTTTATATCGAAGTCGAAGTATATTGTCAAAACCAGTTTTGGGCGCAATCAATTACATGTAATCCGATTATTTGTAACCAGATTACATGTAATCGCGATTAGATGTAATCCCGATCAAAAGTAATCGGATTACATGTAATCGCAATTATATTTTATTACGATTACATTTCTTTAATGTAATTGCAATTACATGTAATCCAATTACTTGTAATCGCGATTACATTTAATTTTATTACAGGGAATCTAATTACATGTAATCGTGATTACTTGTAATTAAATTACAAATTATTTTTGCTAGTATCCAGTAAGTACATAAAGATGCATAAGTAGGTAACTGCGGGTAACAAGGCCTGGCTAAAGGAGATCTTAAATAAAATGAAAAATACTACAGATAATAAACTTTTTTTATTAATAAATCAACTCCAAAAGTGTCAGTCAACCAACAAAAAAATTTAAATTGGAAATTAAAATGTTGGATTAGAAAATATTTAACATTTTTGAAAACTCTGTTCTTAGGCCTTATTTTACTATGGTAGGATATTAAGGCCTATAATAAAAAATCAACAAAAAATGACAGAAAAAAAAAAACAAAAACTAAAATTCTAAACAATATTTGGTAAGAATCTTCATCATTGTCATCAAAATCCAAGGAATAAACCGTACGCTAGCAGCTTCTTTTAAAACGCTTATTTGATATTTGACCAGAATATTTGTAAAGGCCGACTTATATAATACAACTGATTTGTTACAAATGCCTCTGTTTTTAAAATAATAGACTGCAGACATCACAAAACATGAAATTTTGATTTATTTAACTTTCTAATTTTCTATCATTATGTAATTTGTAAAGTTACTCTCAGTAGGTAAAGTTAAATGGGTTAAGCGGTATACTTTACAAGCAATGGCGATTGAAAAAATTGAAAAATATGGTTTTTATTTGTCTGTTACAGTCCTTTTTTTCTTATAGTATATCTGGGTAGTTATACAAATGAAGGAAGAAAATGGACTTCATTCCGGCATGAAATTTTTTTTCATGTATAAGCTTTGGCAAATAGTTTTATTTCAAGTTGACATTTTTAACACAATTTATTAAACTATTAAACAATTTATTAATTTTTATTATTTTTATTACTAAATTTTTAATTATTAAACAATTTATTAATTTTTATTATTTTTATTACTAAATTTTTAATTATTAAACAATTTATTATTTGTTTAATATATATTATATATTATATTAATAGTATATATATTAGTAGTTATATTAGTTACGTAGTGTATATAATATATATTACAAAAAAAATTTAAAAAAAAAATGGGAATTTATTATTTATTAAAAAATATTCGAAGTCATTTACGACAGTTTAATATGTATTATATATTATATTAGCAGTATATGTGTTAGTAGTTATATTAGTTATATAGTATATATTATACAAAAAAAAAAAAATGGGAATTAATTTTTTATTTAAAAATATACGGAGTCATTTACGACAGTATTCTAATGATATTTACCTAATTTATTTACATTATTTAAGTTTAATCCCGTTTTTGGAGCTGCCAGAAGACTCAGAATTCTTTAAAAATTCTTTAAAAGTCGGCCAAATAACGTTTTATAAAAAAAAAAAAAAAAAAAAAAAAAAAAAAAAAAAAAAAAACAGGTCATCTATTACAAGACAACATATTTACAACTCATGCAACTGAAAAATGTCTTATATCCACAGTATTTGTCACGAAAATGCTGACCAGGATATTGAGAAATTGACCAAGTACGATCTCGCTTACAACATTAACTGAATTAATTGATACAATCTCAAATTAAGTAAAACATGTACATTATTTTATTTATTATATTTCAATTAATTACCATGACAAACGATGATTTGATCGGAATATAAATTTTTTATATTTTTTAAGTGTTTTGGTTTGATAGGAGAATGATGAAAATTCGGAGGACAAAATTCGATAGAATATTTCTTAAAGAAAATATAAAAAAATTCAAAAATTATTTATACAATAAAAAAGTACCAATATTATGGATTACTACTAACGTAAAAGCCCCTATACCGGAACACGATCATATGTCGGAACGGTTTTGACATTTATGTATTAATGAAGTTATTTCTGAAAGAAACCTCTGATAAAAAAATTTTATTAATGGAATGATTATTTTTCAATTTAAATTCACCTCGCATCTAATGTTTCCTCACTTAATTTAAGAAATACACACATATATTAAACAATTGTTGTTGAATAGTGTATTTTTATTCCGATAGATGATCATAAAATTCATAAAGTTTTATCATAAAATTAAGTCAGACAAAAATTGTAGATCATATAATTTCTTCCGTCCAAAAATTTTTAAGAGTAATAGTTATCGAGCAATTGTAAGGAATAACACAAAAATTGAAAATTGAAAATTTTTTGCTCTTTTCCTTTCGATCTACGGACTTAAAATTTTTTTTTTACAGTAAAGCCATGGTATTGACTTGATTGAGCTTCAATTTCCTTTTTAAAATTTTTCTCGACGTTGAACTGTTCCGGAGATATCCAACTTTGAATGCAAAATGATCCTTTTTGGTTTAACCATCGATATCTCAGTAATCAGTGATCGGACAGAATATTGAAGGGCAGTTTTGGAATCTGGAATAAATTTACTACAAGGTTATGTCACCTATTTTAGGGGAAAAAAATTTTTCATCCGTAATTTTAACCTGAAAAATGTGAAAAAAAGGACTTTTTTCCTTGTTGTAAAAAATTGTTCGCATCCTTGCGAGAATTGTTGGGGAATCTAATGTTTGTACGAATTTTTACACCTCACTGTACTTCCAATAACCCTGCAAATCGGCAGATCGATCTATCGAATAGGTTTCCTAGACCGTTTGTTCAAAATTTCAGAAAAAAAATTAAAGGAGCAAAATACATTTTTATCCTTTGTTTTAGAATTTATTTCATAATAGACATTTGTTCCAATAATGGGTGTTTTTCTTCTAATGTGAATATCTCTTCTTCCGTTTCGATATGTCTGCTTCGAGTCTGTAAAAGGAAAATATTAATAAATCAAAATTTTTGGGTTATATTTTCTTAAAAACATATTTATTGGATTAAAAAAACTTGGTTTCATGCTTATTAAAAAAAAAAAATGGGTGTTTAATTTATTTATTCATTTTTATAAGCCAGTTTAATTACACATCTAAAAATAGTGTTCCGGTATGGGGGTTGTTACATTACAATGTAAATTTTTTTTATACATTCAGAAAAAATAATTATTTAGTCTGCTATGTTTTACTTTCGAGAGGCTACATGCCAGGAGACTGAGAATTTTACATTTTAAGTATTATTTTTTATAAAAAATATATTTCGAAACCGGGTTATTTTAAGTGGCCAGTTAGATGCAGTAATTGTTTACAGTTTCTGTCTAGAAAAAAATGTATTTTTCAAAGTATTAATATACAAAATAAGTTGGGCCGTCCAAAATTCCCTCGTGTTTGGATAACTACCCATTTATAGATATAGTCCATAATCAACTTGTACACACTTTTTTTATAGTTTTTAAAAAATATACGATTTTAAAATAAAAAATTCAGTGGAGATTATGTTTTCTTTTTTTATGTAAAAGTTCTTGCTTTATTTATAGCTTGTACTTTAAAACTTGACAATATTTAAATTAGTAGATTTACATGTAACAGTCTTGTGATAACATCTATTATTTACGTGACTTTAATAGCTCTATGTCGTTCCTCTACCAAACGACTTGTTTAATGTACTGAAAAATAAATTATAGAAAAAAACAATGCTTGCAAATTATACGTATATTGGTAAAATAACATATTTTTATGCAAATAATATAGCTAGTAACAATCAAGCTTTTTTTCTAATTGGAAAATTTATGGAATAGTTAAAATATGAAAATATCAAATCGACTGAGGACGGTTCTTTTAGAATGACTAAAAGACAATATATGTGGGTCGGAATAGCCTCCCGACCGGACCAGTTCCAGGCCGTTTATCTATTTATCTGATCTCTCATTTTCAATTCCATCTATTCCATGGGCGCCCATACCTATGGGCAGGGGGGGGGGCCATGGCCCCCCCCTAGCTAGCCAGGATTGGAAGAAAATTCGAAAAAAGGAGTTCGAAGAGAGCAAAACGACGTCGTTAATGGTATTTTTTGTGGGTTATATATAGTATAGCACTCGCGATTTGTGGGGGGAAAAAAAATCGAAAAAAAATGTGCCGAAATTTTCTCCGGAAGTTCACTTTTCACCCTTCGGCCCCCCCCCCCCTGGAATCCATCATATGGGCGCCCATGATCTATTCCCGTATGGCCCCGGAATCATACCAAGTTTACTAAGTACTGAACTGAAAGCTGACCCAACATTTCTTAGCAATTCAATGACTAAAATAGTTGATTAGTTAATATAGTTATTACTTATTAGTTATTAGTTGGTTATTAAAAATTAGTTATTAGTTAAATACTGAGATCTAACGTAATTTATAAGCCCATTAGACCCAAAGCTAACGCATGCGCAAGTTGGACTGTGGGCCCTAACCGAACGTTGGTCTTTTGTATCGTAACCTCACGTCTGGTCCCTGCATGTATCTGATGTCGGATTTTAAATCCAAACCGGGCATTGGAATGTCATTTTACTCATTTTTGTCAAAACTTATAAATGTTCCCTTTGAAATCTATAAAAATGAGTCACGGCACTTCATAAAATTAACGAAAATATCTGTATACATATTACTTATTTCCTTACGAAATTTCCAGTATTTTTTTTTTTCAAGTTGACTTATCCCAATGAAATTATTATTATTCAATATAAAATAGAGTAGATATTTGATTTTCATTGCAAATAGTTCTATCATTTTTCTTTTCGTTGAAACAAATTTTTATAGTTCATATCGTTCATACTTTTTAATAGATCGTTTTCAACTTTTTGTGCCACTTACAAATGTAGGCGAGCATATTTTCTTATTTTCCGTAATTTTTTTTTTATATATATATATACAGCTAAACTGTTTTTGACAGTTTGTCATTATTTTTCGTTACATTGGGTTCATATTTGATTTTCCTGCAAAATCTTTGTCAACCAAGAAAAATTACTTTTCTCTGATAACCGCGAAAGTATATTTTTTTTAATAGTAACAGCATAGCAACAGCACAAGCCGAGCCGCAATATATTTTTAAAAAATATTACCGAAGTAATAAACTATAGCATTACTAAAACTTAGCATAGTTTGTAATAATAGAATATTGTACAGCAGTGAGAAAGTTGCAAAAAGTAAGCGCAACATAATAAATTTATAATCAATGTTAAATGATTTTACTAAAAATTGCCAAATCTGCCTTACTTGCACGACCTTAAAGTTCCTATTTTATCTCAAAATAAAACGAATTATTCAAACTAATATGAAGCTTTTTACCCTACTGTATTACGAGATAAATCATTAAAAATAAAATGGAGATAAAAAAATTAAATTATTTTTTTAAATACCCCTGTCGCAGCATCCTGCATAACATAGTGAATTTCCGTTTATAAAAATTAGTTTTTCTCGGAAACCAGTTTATATTGAATAAAACTTCAAAAACCTTTTTTTTTGTGATTTTTTATCCTCTTTAAAATGGTGTAAAAAATGTCACAAAAGCTTTTGGATTAGGAAAAATTTTGGCAAAAGACTATTTTTTTTTTCACGAATAATGCCCAAAAAGCCATGTTCCGGGCATCGAACATATATGTCTGAATAACTCCTCCAAGATTTTTGGACTTCCAATGTTTTCACCAAATTTCATAAAAATAGAATCCTTCATACGAGAGTTATCGTGTTGATAGATAAATACATAAATGCATATATATTCAAAAAATAGATGTTTCTATAATAGTACCTACATGTTTTTTCGCACGCCAGTGGTTCAAAATCCCCTAAAAAGTTAAATTTTTAGGAATTTGAAAATTTTTTCACCTTTAAAAATTTAATTTCTTTTAAATGCATATATGCTATACTATATGAGATTCTCCAGGGTCTTGGGGACCCAAAAGCGCCAAAAATTAACTACTCAACCCATTTTGAAAATATTTATATCAGATCCACCAGTGTCCAAACTTTGGAAATTCACGCATTGAAAACAATTTTAAGCATTGTTTTTTACAGATTATATTTATAAAAAATAAGTGATTTTTTTTCAAGTGAGTTTTTAGTTTTTAATTTTTTACTTTTTAACATTTTATTTTTCGATTTTGAGATTTAAGATCTGTGTTGTATTTATTTCGTGTCGTAGGTAACTGAGAAATGATCAACCTGTGTGCTATTGAAGAACTGAGCTGTTTATTCAAAAATATGAAGTATGTAATTACAAATTTGTGTTTATGTAATAAATAATAATACAATGATAAATCAAAAACAATATTCAATTAAATACATGACAATCTGAAGACTGCACGGCGCAAAATTAAGTTTTAAAATTTTAGCAGCTGTAGCGCGACCATTTTGAAATATTTTTCTCTAAAAATATTTGCCGTGATAAAAAAATTTAGGCCATTGTTTTAGGATCACTGGTCTAATAGTTTTAGCATCCATACAATTACATTGGTTTATGTGTGTATGTGTTGTTACGAAGTACCCCCTTAACTCACATTAGTAAGTAACATGTGTGAACACGTAAATCGGGACATACACGCCGGGGTGACTGTTTTATTACGGACTCATTCAGCCGCACATAAAGAATGGGTAAAGTTTATACCATTCATCAAGATGGCATATAACGCTCATCATCACGAGGCCATCAACGGTACACCGGCCGAAGTCTCCCTTGGTCGCCCAATACACCACCCACTGGACCTACAATAGGACCTGGACCGAGTGCTACCGGACGTGAAGTGATCCATCCAGGAAATCGAAACGGCCTTGAAGAAGGCCCACCTAAAGGCAATTCTATTTTACAACTTATTTTTAAGCGAAATTCGCTTACCTTTTCGAACCTTCGCTTAGCGGAGGTGTCAACCGCTGCTTGTTTTATTAGAGTACACGTAGTGCCTTTTAATACGGCCCGACTTTAATATAGTACACGTTTAAATAGCACCCATTGAAACAGCGAGTATTTCCAGATTGCAATATAATTCCCATTAAAAATTGAGAGAAAATAACTGTTCAAGAGAGAGAAACGTTGTCCTCTACTGAGAAAAAAATATATTAAAAACAAAATATCAGATTGATTAAAATAATTTAATTAAAATATATATACAATAATTCATAATATTTACAACTTACAACTAATATTTACAACTTATATCTAATACCATACACAACTTACAACTAAACTAATACTAAGGACAATACAACTTATAACTAAAAATACACACAAAACGAAGATTTTACAATAACACTCAGAAAGTGGGCTAGTTCATGAGTCTTCGATCAGGGAAAAAGATCCGCTATTTGCCGGACGATACCAACATCATACAACCGCCAAAAACGCCAACGTACGACGATGCTCCAGACGCAGCAGATGCCAGTACCCTCAACAAACGATTTTACGTTCAGATTCTCCAGTTGACACACGATCTTGACACCTACCAGAAATGGAAGAATCAAAACATTTAATAAACAGATTAAATGATGTAGGAAATTTAATACAACACCTTCAACAGGAGGCTGACACATTAAACAGCATTAAAGAATAATCAGCCGGATTCCGCCGTGCCAGTCGAAACAAACGGTGCGACTCATCAGCAAGTGGAACAGTTAACGCGTGAACTTCATAACTTGCACCTTCAGGTTCAACGTCTTCATGTCGCTAACAAATAGTATCCACAAGGTGTAGTGCCTAAAATAAACAATAGTGTAGATGCCGAACATTTTTGGAAAACAGTCTGCATTACAAACCCATGTGCGTTTAAAGGACGGGAGACTTGAATTGTACACGTGTTTTGTGAGTTACAAAATCGTACAGATTTCACGGCAACGGTGCTTCCTAATGAACATGCAAACGGAAATACGCGTCCCGAGTTCAAATCGCGTCATGACAGTGGTTGCAATAGTTGGTCTTTCGATTCGGAAATTCGCTCTAAAATTGTATATTGTTTTAGTACCTAAATTGTCATCTTTAAAAAATCGTATTTTTAAAACATGAATATCAATATAACCGTTTTAGCATCGTCTCTGCATATATTTATATTAGTTTTTCTTTTACATTTCTAACTCAAGTCAGTTAAAAAAGAGCAGCAGATAGCTTTCTCTATGTATTCCTACTTTGCATATGTGCATTTTTATATTTTTTGACAAGAACGTATAAAATAACTGTTTGTAGATAATTCATCTTGAGACATTCACATATTGGTAGTTGTTAAGTAGTTATATTGGAAAAATAATTCCCCCATCATAGCACAGTAAATAAATAAATATAATATATTATATAGTTGGATATCTTTATCATATTGCTCGCACCAGTTATTTTCATTTTATTAGAACATAGAAAATAATGCAGCAAAAAGAGAGATAGAAGAATATATGAAATTATAGTATATACCACAGTTAAATGTAAGTAAAGGGAAATAAAAGAGTTTCCAACTTTTCAGCATTTTTCATCACTGATTACTTATAGAACCACCAAGTACTTTTTGTAAATATGTTACTTTGAAATGTTAGGATATACTAACTTTTTGTAAAGCAGGTTTTTCTAAGCGATAATTTTTGTTCTTTTCTGTACAATTGAATGGGCATTTGATTAACTTATTTTCGAGAAGGTGTCTTTTTTTGTTGAATTAAGTGACAATGTTTATGCCAATGGCTGCTTACAACGTATACAGGGAGCGGAGGTTTGGGTGGGCAGTTGCGGTCATTCTTTTTATTTTTAATTAAAAATAAAAGCGCAGTCGGTTTTGGAAACCGAGAAATCATTGACACCGTTTTGATCTACAAAACTGATAGATATAAAACCTTCAACCGGGCTACAAGGCTAGATGGAAGGCCTAAAACAAAAAATAAAAATTCTAAATTACTGTAGTCATTGCAACCCACAGACTGTATCCAGGACAGATCCGGTCCTGGATGTAGTCTAAAATTTAAATACTTATTTTTATTTTTGAGAAATGAACTGCTAACTGCAGAAAGTCCAAAAATCCAAAATTTTTCAAATGCGTTTTTTTGTGTCAAACTAAAGATGATGTATAGACGGATGATTTCCAACAGAAAGGGAACTTTTTTATCATCTGTTATGGCCACAGTAAGTAGTTCATTTATACTGCAGATAGATTACAAGTCTATACACCATCTTGAATTTAAAACAACAAAAAAATTTTTAAAATTTTGGACATCTTTCCTTTCTGCAGTTAGCAGTTTAAATAAGTTGCCCATTCTGAAAATATGATAACTAGAATGTGGACATTGGTTCGAACCAATTTTTTATAGTTTATGTATATGATATATATATATATATATATATATATATATATATATATATATATATATATATATATATATATATACGGATATATGTATGTATATATATATATATATATAGGGTGTAAGGGAAATAACTCTTATCCTTTTGAGGGGTGACGCGATTGTTAATTGCGAAAATATTCCTGCGGCTTTAATGTCTACAGGGTGCTACGAGTAACCCCTCTAAAAGTGGTCACTTATTTCTCTGACAACCTGTATATATATATATATATATATATATATATATATATATATATATATATATATATATATATATATATATATATATATATATATATATATATATATATATATATATATATATTGTGCTTCGATTGAGAGAAAGAAAAATGCGTATGTATTGGTCACACGGATATAAAAAAACGGATATAAAATATTTTTTGTGTAAACAAATCATGATATATGTATACAGGGTGGAATTTTAATAACTCTTATTCCTTTTGGTGAATTGCGATAAGATTTTACGATGATTTAGAACGGAATTTGTTGGAAACAGCGTAGCTTAAAACATATGTTGTTTCCAACAAATTCCGTTCTAAACCATCCTAAAATTTTATCGAAATTCACCAAAAGATATAAGAGTTATTAAAAAAGATATAAGAGTTATGTCAGCACTTCTTCATATTTTTCGCTATTCCAAATTTTGATCGTAAGTAACGTCGGGTCGTAGCCAAAAAATAACGAAATGAAGGTTTAAGTGAAGCAAGTTATGGGTATTCCAAACGAGTAGAAAAGCTATGACAGTACGGCGGCACACAACGTCGTCAAAATTATGGGAATACCTTGATCCAAGGTGTGTCCACACTTCACAGACTAATGAACACTATTATATTATACTACTAGACAGGGAGTAAAGCCAGTTTCTAGGCATTTTTTTTTTAAAGCAGGTAAGACGGGTGAGACGGGTGAAATTTAATGAAATAATATAATGTCAATTTTTGAGCAAATGCGACTATAATTATTACAGGACATAATTTGTATACGTACGTATTTTGAAAATAAAGCGAATACCACTTTTTTTTTCTTTCAAAGTTTTGCAGTTTCTTCTCAAAAAGGTAAAATTTTATTACCAATATTATATTTTTACAATAATTATTTGAAAACGTAATTAGGGTTACCGTCCATTATTACATATTACAGAATACTATTAAGGTCGGAACTTGGTCGTATGTGGTTGCCTCATTATACACATTTATATTATCAGTCTACATAATATAAAATATAATATGTTCACTGGTCTGTGCTACACTTTTAATGCCGTACTGTACTTAATGCTATAGAACACTACCGTGTCAAAAACGTGGGTACACCTTGGGCCAGGGTATCCCCATACTTTTGACGACGTAGTGTGCCGCCGTACTGTCATAGCTCTTCTACTCAAACGTATTTCGATTGTTAAAACGTATTTTTCGTTTTCGAAACTTATCGATACCGAATTACTTATCATAAATTGATTATAACTGGTTAACTTAGGCTCCATTAGTCCGATTGATTGGGTAAGTAATAACACATTTTAAAAAAAATTAATTTTCGTAACTTTTCGTAATGGTAAACTTTTAATGGTAAATATCTCGTGAATGATACATCGGCATCGTAGCGAAAAAATAACGAAATTTTTGAAGGCCTACGCGAACCAAGTTGTGGGTATTCTAAATATTTTGCGGCTATTAAAATGTAGTTTTCATTATCGAGAATTATCGATATCGAATTACTTTTTATACATTGGTTATAACTGATTAATTTTAGGCTCCACTAGTCCCACTGCTTTTATTAGCAATAGAATATTTTAAAAAAAATTTTTTCGTTGTCGTTAGTTTTCTTAATCGTAAATTTTTGGTATAGAAACTTGGGTTATACGAATTTACGTTGTACGAAAGTTTGCTGTATAGAATTCCTTAGAAAACTTAAAGAAAAACATAATAAAAGAAACTATCTTGTAAGAATGAGTGCGCCGTCTTACACGCTTTTATACTGCGTCATCTTACACGCCTGCCTATTACCAACAAAATCATCCTGTGGGGACCATCCACGCGTACTGACACGAATTAAACTGATCAAAGCTAGTTCGTGACTAACTTTATTAGCCACAGGAACATTTATAACTTTTAACTTGTTTCGACATAAACCGTGGTAACACATTCAAATTCGAGAAAAATAATATCAAATCGTACTAAAAATTTTAAAATTATCCAGAATATCGAGATTATGTCGTCAACCAATATTTTTGGTTCGTAATTACAGATACTCGAACACTTCAAAACACGATTAAAGTTGTATACAAATTTTGTTCCTGTTTCGAGAAAACAGGAGTCCGCACCCTTACCGACCGCGCCATCTTACACGACCCTATCGTACTAATAACAATAGTTTTTATTCAAAAACAATATTTTTTTATTATCTTATCACATTCACTTGCGATTAATTTTAATTTTTGGTGCGAATGTATACGTTTGAGAATACTTTTAAGATGATAATATTTCTTCTCGTCAGGTTTAAAGAGCATAGTCGGGTAAGGCAGGGAAAACGGCCCTTGACGCAAAATTGATTGTTTTTATAGGAAATAATACTTCTTAGCCCCATATACATTCCTGTTCAATTTCAACCCTTCATGGCCAATAGTTTATTAATAAATTAGAAGACAAAAATTTTTATCTAATATATATATATATATATATATATATATATATATATATATATATATATATATATATATATATATATATATATGTATATATATTGTGTACCCACTTTAGGCAAAGTAATAAAAGAAAATTAACGTTATATCCCTCTATCATAACAAATATTTTTAATTTTTTAATTTAACTAAATTTTTTTGGCATATGTTTTGACATATGTTTTGGCATATATTTTTATGGAAAGATTTTAGTTGGTAGGACATAATAATCAGGCTGCTGACATCATCCGGATTTGAGGACCGAATTAGGAAAGTTTTTTAAACTAGTTCGTTCAAACTCAAAAATGACCTGTTTTTTACGCCGTAATAATTGATTTTTCGATAGAAAAATGTTTGTATTAAGCAATGTGAAAATTTAGTTCCATTATTTTTAGTTATACCTATATGAAAAAATAAAATTTTTTGGAAAAATTAAGAAAAGTAATTGTTGAGAAAATAAGTGGTCTACTGTAAAGCAATAAATTAAAAAAATGTCAACTGTGATATAAAAATTTTCGTTTGTTATCTAAAGTAAACAATTTTCTATTTCTCTTACAATTATTTTAAAACATATAAATCTCACTTATTGTTAGTTGCAAAAACAAATACAGTTCAACTGCAGGTAATAGAGAGAATCACAAACTACAACACAATACATACATAACCTCCTCATTCCAAATAAAAAATTTTTTTTCAAATTTTTGATTTTTTGTAAATTTTTGTGTTTATTACTATTAAAAGAAATCAAAAAACCACTTTTTTTTTACTGAAAAAACTTGATGTCGACTATAGTAGACATTTGGAATAACGCTTACTCAATTGACATCTAAAACAATGTTAATTTCTTAAGAAATTATGGAAATAGTTGGCTAAGAAAATACAATAGATGAATGGTAAACATGTGTAATAACTACAAAATAATTATTGTAATGATAATGAACACATGAGGGTTTACACATTTATAAGAGGGTTCACTTTCCAAAATTTGGAAGCAGCCTTTTCCGCTAGAGGCACCTCATTGTCATAAACAACTTTTAAATTTTTCATGAAAGCAAAAAGTTGGTCTCTCGGCAAGATTACAATAGAAAAAACCATTGTTTTGTAATGATAGTGCATTCTTGTTCTTGGAAGT
Source organism: Brachynemurus nebulosus (assembly GCA_035578155.1). Taxonomy (NCBI): domain Eukaryota; kingdom Metazoa; phylum Arthropoda; class Insecta; order Neuroptera; family Myrmeleontidae; genus Brachynemurus; species Brachynemurus nebulosus. The sequence continues at coordinate 54,160,948 of JAPWDM010000004.1, read as the reverse complement.
CCCATTACGGACATTTTGATGGAGGCACGAAAAAACCTTTTTGTTTGCTCATTATTTGAAATTAGCGGGCACCCTTTTTTCAATATAGCTACGATTGGTTTTTTCTGTAACCAGATTGAAAATATCTTCAGAAATGTACTTACTACATAAACATATTTTTTTAGCGAATTTCCAAAAGTGAAACTGGAAATACGATATTACAGCAGGTGTCATGACGGGACCTAAGCCCGGGATCATAACAGAAATGTGTTTTGAGGTCCCTAGAATACGAAAATGATACTCACTAAAATTTATATATATATATATATATATATATATATATATATATATATATATATATATATATATATATATATATATATATATATATATATATATATATATATATATAATTATATATATATATATATAATTATATATATATATATATATCAATATATCAATATATATATATATATATATATCAATATATATATATATATATATATATATATATATATATATATATATACATATATATATATATATGTGTGTGTCGCCACGATAACTCTCGAACGAAACGTCTAATGCTTATGAAATTTTGTGTGCGGACTGGATTCTGAATTCGCTCGGCTAAGTTCGTTAGCCAGACACGTCGGATGCCCAGAAGTAGGTTTCCTGGCCATTTTTTATCATTCGATCCTATCATAAGACAGTTCGATTTTTACATCGTTGAAAAGGAAAAAAAAATTATGAAGAAAATATTCTTATAATTTTCTTTCTATTTTAAGTATTTTTCGAGAAAATGTAAATTTTCACCATTATATTAGTTTTCTTTCTTTGTTAGTCTAATAAGTAATTTATATTTATATCTCAGTTCTTTATGAAGTATAAAAATATTTCATTTTTTTATTAAAGAATTTTGTGAGAACAAGTGAAGTCTATTCACATACATGTGTTATCACACACATACATGTATAGAGTTTTCTTTCTCATTTATTGCATTATAATTAGCATGGTTCTATCTCAAGTTGAAAAATGAAAATTAAACAGATTTTCTAAGCTAATGTAATGAAGAATTTTTTTTTTTTTTATTGAATTTTTAAGTAAACAAGAAATTGAAGATCATGTTATGATATAATATTATTAAATATGAAACAAAACAAAATATGTACAATGTACATTTGTATGCACGGAAAAATATTTTGAATCGATTTTGAAAATTTTTTCCCTAATTAACAATGTTAAAAAATTTAACCATTTCAAATGGATTTAAGGTATTTTATGTGAGGTCAAGGTTTTCGGGACCTAAAAAGGCCAGAAATTAATTATCCAATCGATTTTAACAATTTTTTCACAGTTAGTAAGTTAAAGTATTTGAATTAATTAATTAAATGATGTCCGTAAGAAGCTTACGGACTGCCGTAAGTTATATAAGATCCTTAGAACCCTTTTCTTACTGTTAAGAGTACTAGACTTGTATGAGTTTCGCCAGGATTTACTGATCCCATAATTGTAAAAAATAAACTAAACGACCAATTTTAAAAATTTCTTCACTGATACAGAGCTAAACTATTTTAGATAGATTTAGAATACATTATGTAAGGTCCGCCAGGGTCCACAGGACCCAAAAGTGTCAAAAATAAACTAACTGACCGATTTTGAAAATTTTTTCACTGTTACAGAGCTAAACTATTTTAGATAAATATCGATTACGTTATGTAAGGTCCGCTTGGGTCCATAGGACCCAAAAGTGTCAAAAATAAACTGCCTGATCGATTTTGAAAATTTTTTCACTGTTACAGAGCTAAACTGTTTTAGATAAATATAGATTCCGTTATGTAAGGTCTGCCAGGATCCATAGGATCCAGAAGTGTCAAAAATAAACTAACTGACCGATTTTGAAAATTTTTTCACTGTTACAGAGCTAAACTATTTTAGATAAATATAAATTACGTTATGTAAGGTCTGCCAGGGTCCATGGGATCCAAAAGTTTCAAAAATAACCTAACCGACCGATTTCGAAAATTTTTTCACTGTTGGGAATCTAAGCTATTTTAGATAGACATACATTACGTTATTTAGGGTCCGCCAGGGTCCATGGGACCCAAAAGTGGTAAAAATAAACTAACCGACCGATTTTGAAAATTTTTTCACTGTTACAGAGCTAAACTATTTTAGATAAATATAGATTACCTTATGTAAAGTCTGCCAGGGTCCATCGGATCCAAAAGTGTCAAAAATAAACTAACCGACCGTTTTTGAAAATTTTTCCACTGTTACAGAGTTAAACTATTTTAGATAAATATAGATTACGTTATGTAAGGTCTGCCAGGGTCCATGGGATCCAAAAGTTTCAAAAATAACCTAACCGACCGATTTCGAAAATTTTTTCACTGTTGGGAATCTAAGCTATTTTAGATAGACATACATTACGTTATTTAGGGTCCGCCAGGGTCCATGGGACCCAAAAGTGGTTAAAATAAACTAACCGACCGATTTTGAAAATTTTTTCACTGTTACAGAGCTAAACTATTTTAGATAAATATAGATTACCTTATGTAAAGTCTGCCAGGGTCCATCGGATCCAAAAGTGTCAAAAATAAACTAACCGACCGATTTTGAAAATTTTTTCACTGTTGGGGAGCTAAGCTATTTTAGACACATATAGATTACGTTATGTAAGGTCTGACAGTGTCAGTGGGACCTAAAAGTGTCAAAAATAAAATAACTGACCGATTTTGAAACTTTTTTACTATTACCGAGGTAAACTATTTTAGATAGGTACAGGTTGTGTTATCTGAGATCCACAACTGTCCTGCGGATGCAAATGCGGCGTAGAATGCTACACAACGGGTTTTGAATATATATATATATATATATATATATATATATATATATATATATATATATATATTAGATAAAGTCCGCCTAGAATATACGGTCGAGCTGATTTTTTAATGAGGTCCACCGGGATCTTGCAGATCCGAAAACGCCAGTAATAAGCTATCGAACCGATGCTAAAAAATTTCTCACTGCTAGAGAACTAAATTATTTTAGATGGATACAACTATGCTGCACAAAATCCGTTCGGGTTCTTGGGTCCCCAAAAATACCAAAACTAATTACCCAGCCGATTTTAAAAATTCTTTTACTCTTAGAAAGCTAAAGTATTTTAAATAGGTACAGGTCTTAGATGAGATCCGCCAGTGCCCAAGATTTGGAAATTCGCTATGTTATGCAGATGCTGCGACAGGGGTATTTTAATTATTACGTAGCCGGTTTCCAAATGTCGACTATAGTAGACATAAAAGTTTCTGGCGTTACTATGACAACCAAACTCATGAAACATTCTAAACAAATATCTTATTTCCTTCTCTGGACATTCATAATAACATATTAACCCCCACATATTAAAAAATAATTTATTTAATGTACTAAAAAATTATTTACATTCACGAAGACGCTGAGAACTACCCTTTGTAGCGATGCGCTCTTTTCAAACTGCTGTGGAATATCGACAATGAACGTGGATCCAACTGAAACAAATTCTGTAATATGCTGTTATCTATGAGGAAGACACTGTTACTCCTGTCAGTGCTGTCAACCCACTCTAAAGCGATAATAAGAATTCGCTACGAAATGTTGTTTTATGTCGACTACTATCGACGGTTGGAACGAGGAGGATAATATAAATATACAGTCGTCCTTTTGTGCGGTAATGACGAATGAGCGCATCGATTCAAGCGATTCAAGCATACAGGTACACATCACACATAAACATACATAATGTGAAGTTATCCAAATACCTTTGTATTTTATAATTTTAAATATTTTTATTAAATTAAATTTGATTTAATTTTTACCGAAAGATGCAAATATGTATGTATAATATAGTGACATTATTAACGTAAAATAGGTATTAGTCATAAAGTAGATTGTATTCACTTATTGATTGTAAAAACCAAAAAGAAACTAAGATATTTTTAGAAAAAATTTAAATTTTTAGAAAAACAATGTATTCTTAATGATTATTACTTTTAAATAAAGTCTCTCAAATGACTTTTATATTATGTCATAATCAGTGATATACATGGATGGCCAACTATGTACTTATTTTTGAAGCAAGTATGTTGTAGACAACTGTGATCTATGACAACAGAAACCCCAATATAAACAATTGATAAGAGTGTGACAACAACACATTTAAGGTGATGCTATCTTTTTTTACTGCTGACTCAAAATTTGCATTTCTTTAACAAATGTATTTTGTCATTCATTAGATAAAGACAAAATATAGTTTAGAAATACAAATGACTGCTGTCATTTTGTTCTTTAATGACTATTTAACTTTTTAAACGATTTTTTAAGTTGCCTCTCTATGTATCTCTATGGTCATAATATAATATATTGACTCATTGTACAAAAATGTACATTGTTGTAAACATTGACTTAAAAATATACTGTACCTTAAAGAAAAAGTTCACCCCTGTAAATCCGGATGAATATCAGCAGCCTGATAATAATATTTAAATACAAATGCACGTCATGTCCGGTCACGTCCACATATCGTCACCTACATAATCAAACCTCGTAACTCCATTTTGGGGCCAAATGACTTTTTGATCTTATTCGATACGTTAAATACACACGCATTGATAACCCAAAACACGTAACTCTTAGCAAATAAATGACGTCAAAAAATCGTGAAGAGCAAACCTCGTAACTCCACTATTAGAAATTTCAAAGCGAGAATAACTCGTATCTCCCTAGTTTGTCGCTATTCAAAAAAGATCATTAAATTTAACTTTAATATCTGTTACCAGAAAATTTTAAAAATATTTTTAAATAGAACAGTGGTTGTTGTAAATACAAACTGATGTCTCATTCACACCGGACCGTGTAATATTTAGTGGTTAATGATAAGTAGCAAATAGAACGCATTATTATTAAATCTTTGACGGCCATTAGGAGTTAAGACGAAACGCCAAACTGATGTTTTGATAACTAATACACTTTATATAGATTTACTGACGCTGTACAGCGTACTGTTTTAGTTTGTCAGGATTGAGATGATGTTGATCAGCATCAATGACCGTTAAGGTATTACTGCGAATTTAGTGATATCAGCATATTTACTAGTCTTATTAGTTATTACTATGCGTCCTTGCTGCTTCCAAATAAGCAAGTAATCGCTAAACACTAAAAACGATCCGGTGTGAATGAAACATCATGTTTTGTTGAATGTGAAATAAAAGCAGTTAAAAACAGCGCAGAAGATCCACAAAAGCAAATTGTGAATAATGTATTATCAAATTCAAACGATAGACCATAGACGCCCTACGCTTTTAAATGCATTATATACACACTTTGTGTGATTGGTGACCTGTACACAATGTGTAATACTGTCAGTATTTACTGACAAAAATAATGAATCATCAGTAATACTGTCACTATTTCGAAATACTGACAGTATTATTGATCGTGTACGGACTGCATGGTAGTGTTAGACCGATAGTGTTGCTTGTAATATGTATCATAAATTTTTAAAGAGTGTTTATTGTTATAATTTATTACAATTTCTTTTATTATATCAGTAATAATGAGCAATCTTAGACATCAGGGCACATCCGCAGTTTTCGGCCATTTGAAGAAAATCGGGATGGTCATTTACACCAAAGAGGGCACGAATTTTCTGGGTGACTGATATATATTAGGGTGGTCCTTAAAAAACTAATATTTAAGAATTACTAGGGGCACCCGTTCATTTTGTTCCACAATATGAAAGAAAAAGACTTCCATAAAAATTTTAGATTTTTAAAAAATGTTTCCGGGGTCACTCCGAAGTTTTGAATTTTCAAAATAATCGAAGATTTTTTTAAATTTCTAAAAATTTAATAAAGTTTGTGAGCACCAAAGTGACATTTATTATGAATTAAATAATAAATTAGGACAATACATTAACTTTTAGTTACATATCACTCACTCATAGCTCATTAAATAGATGTTCCCAGACATCCGCTTTGCAGTGTCATTCAAGTTTTGGAAACATCTATTTAATGAGCTATGAGTGAGTGATATGTAACTAAAAGTTAATGTATTGTCCTAATTTATTATTTAATTCATAATAAATGTCACTTTGGTGCTCACAAACTTTATCAAATTTTTAGGAATTTAAAAAAATCTTCGATTATTTTGAAAATTCAAAACTTGACCCCTAAAACAGTTTTTAAAAATCTAAAATTTTTATGCAAGTCATTTTTCATATTGTGGAACAAAATGAACGGGTGCCCCTAGTAATTTTTAAATATTAGTTTTTTAAGGACCACCCTAATATATATATATATATATATATATATATATATATATATATATATATATATATAATATATATATATATATATATATATATATATATATATATATAAATATATATATATATATATATTATATATATATATATATATATATTAGGGTGGCCTAATTTAGTTTAATGAGGCTATTTAATGAGGCTATTCATGTGAACGGCCTGTTTACCAAACTACTACTATTTTTCAACTTTTATGAAATAATCTTTAATTGTGTTGAAGCGTTCCAGAACGTTTATTGTCTGCAAAAAAATGCGTTTATACTTTCCAGCCACCATATTGAATCCATTATTGTGTAAGGTCAATTTTGCCACTCATATTTGAAAAGCAGGGTTTATAACCTTTAATTTGAGCTATTATACACCTATTTTAAGCAACACGAATTTTGGTGGACAGCAAGGGGTCTCCCGTTCAGAAAGAATGCCCCCATATATATATATATATATATATATATATATATATATATATATATATATATATATATATATATATATATATATATATATATATATATGTATAAATGTTTATATCTATATATTATTATGTATATACGTATATATGTATGATTTCTCCTTACGAACAAGTGAAGTAGATAAGGTTTATTGCATTACAGTCTCAAAAATGAAGTAAATTTTTAGTTAATTTAGATTGAAAATCTGTGCAGAAACATCAAAAAGGAACTGTTAAATTTTGAACAAAAGAAAAAGCTATTTGTACTTTATTAATTAATTCCTTTAATTAAATAAAACTCTAACAAAAATTCTTGAATGAACGAAAGCCTATACAGTATTAATACTGCTGCTCTTATAATACGTTTAAAAAAAAAGAAAATTGAAATAAACCTTCCTACTTGACAAATATACATTTAGTTTACTTCTACATCATTTCTTTTAAAAATGTGTTTTAATTTTAAATTAATTATGTTCATACTTTTATAACTTCTCAAAACAAATAAATTCTTAAAAAAATTGCAGTATTATAAAATGATCAAAGATAGAAATCTCATATTTCTATATTTAACGATTTAAAGCTCAACTATGTTACGTATGGGACAACAGTAAGTAGATAGGTCTAAATATTTAAATTTATTTTTTTTGAATCCGAAGCGTCTTTAATTTGTACATATTACCATATTAATTATGTTATTTCTGTATTAATTATTTTTTTGGTATTATGGTGAATTCATACCACCAATTAGTATAACAAACCTATTGCAATGTAGGCATAGTAGTGATTCTTAAAATGGGAGTCAACTTATTTTTATTATTTTTTTTTTTTGGGGGGGGGGGGCAAAAATAATTAATTAAAGATCATATGCCCATTTCCAACACATTTCCTACCCATTCCTACATATTTCAGAGGTTTTGAAATTTTTAGAAGTGGGGGTCGCGCAGTGGCGTAGCTAGGCGTGGGCGACGTGGGTCCACGCCCACGGCCTTGCACTTAAGGGGCCTCGCGAGTGACTGTTTTTCGTCCTTTTTTTTCTTTTTCGATTTTCGCCTAATTTTTAAGAGAGAAATTTCAAAAAGAAAATTATGGGGGCCTCGCAAAAATTATCTTGCCCACTCCCCACTTTCTCCCCAGCGGCGTCGCGGACCAGAAAATTTGAGAATCACTGCTGCAGAGGCGCTGCTAACCTTACTGTAAAATATTAGTAGCCCGCCTTTGTACGTATTGCTAGATATCGTTCTATAATAAATACTGACATAAAAAGATTAGGAATTTTCATTGTTGTTCCACACTCTCTAAACATCCTGTGTAAAACTAATATGCAAAAAAAAAAATTAGGTAAGGGTAAAATACATCATACGAGCTTGCTACTAAAAGTTTAAATTTATGTATTCATGATCATATTGACTGTGGAATAATATGATTCTTGGTTCAGACTTGACATTTAACGCTGGTCGAAGTTCAACGACGATCTGGCTTGGTGTTCAACGGACAAACTTAATGAATCAGACCGAATTTAGCAAATCAACTGTCAACCAATCCTCAATATACAAATTTTTTAATATTAAGCAAGATCTTAAAAAAAGTTTATATTGTTCAATAACCGGAAAAAGTGGCTTATTTTTTACGAATATGTGTCTGACACTTATGAGTGAGAAAGAAGTTTTTTCCGCATGTTGTACACTATACTTTTTCTACATTCACATTTTCTTCGTAAAATTTACATTAATTAAAAAAAAAGACAGTATTACATTATTATTTAAATAAGTAGTAATTTTTTTATTAGTTAATAAATTATAATGTCAGTTGTAAGAAGTTTAAATTTTTGCCAACACATACCTTGGAAACAACCTAATAATAAATAAACAACATATTATTATTATGTTAATAGTGTAAATTTTCAAAACTATTTTTATTACTTAACTACCAAAGTTAACTCATGTTATGGAATCAACATATTAAAGTATATAAACTAAAAACAGTTTTTTAAATAAGAAAAAATTAAATCTTAATTAAAGACTTAATTTATTAGACACAATATTTTCCACAATATATATATATATATATATATATATATATATATATATATATATATATATATATATATATATATATATATTTATAAAAAATGAAACTAAAAATAAGATTCTAAACTACCGCATTATAAAATATTTTCTTTAATAAAGCTAATTTAAATATTACAGTAATCATTATTTACATCTAATACAGATAGGTATCATTAATTTCAAAACACATTCTGTTTTATTTAGTCGTGCCTCGTTTTATTTTATAAATTTTTTATTTTGATGTCCCTTGATATTTGTTCAGAAATTTTCAGTTTAAAAAAGGCATATTTTTCTACATTATAATCCAATACCCTAACTTAAAAACATATTCAATTACAAAAAAGAAAACGAAGTTATAAAAAGTTTTTTTTTAGCAATAACAGCACACATAGTTAAAAAAAGAATTGTATATATTTTCATTATTGAGTCAAAAAAAAAAAAAAAATGTCAGAGTATATACAATAAATTAAAATTTATTAAATATTAAAATTTTTCTCCTTCTGTGAGATTTTCGTCGTATAATTTAAAAAATATGTAATGTTAACTTACTTTAAAATAACATAAAAGTGAATTCCACCCCAGTGTATCAAATTATGTAACATTTGTTAATAGATTTCTACATTATTTTTAGTTTGATCATAAATACTTATAAAACATAAAAATTTATATATAATTCTGTATAACGCCAATGGGAAATGGCCGCTATATTGATACATAAAAGTTAGGACAGACTTAGGTTTTATCATAAATTAAGATCCACCTAGCCTTGTCCTAAATCGTCTGTGAATAGCGTCGAAAAATCAGCATATAATCATATATATATATATATATATATATATATATATATATATATATATATATATATATATATATATATATATATATATATGGTGTTCCCAATTTTTTCTAAGTGCGGCTCTAACTAAATTATGCATAAGTACCTTCTTACTATCAAAGGTACAAAACAATTTCATTAATTAAAATCCAATAAAATTTTACAAACATGTTTACTTCTAGTTACTATTTATTACAAACAAAACATAAATATGTACAGTGCCTCACAGCTAAAATCGGACAAAACTTTTGCATAACTTTTGACTATAAAATAATTATAAAATAGTTATTGATACTATTATGGTAATGATTCCTTGTAGCTGATCATGTCTCAGAGTTATTTCTCTTACACCCTATGTATATATATATATATATATATATATATATATATATATATATATATATATATATATATACATATATTATATATATATATATTATATATATATATATATATATATATATATATATATATATATATATCGGGTGTAAGAGAAATAACTCTGAGACATGATCAGCTACAAGAAATCATTACCATAATAGTATCAATAACTATTTTATAATTATTTTATAGTCAAAAGTTATGAAAAAGTTTTATCAGTGTAAAGATAAGTTGTAGGCACGGCATACACACATTATATTATGGATACAAGGCAATCTATTTAATTTTTTGATAGATGAATGTGACGTCATCCGGACCGATCTACTGAATGAGATATATGAATGTATACTCAAAAACTATCAAAAAAGAAATCAAAAATGTTGATTTATTCCATTTTATTTTATTTGCGCATTGGAATTTATTATTTAACCTGAAATTTAATGTTAAATAAAACCACCCCTCCGATATTTGTATGACTTATTATTGCATTATTGCATTATAAATAAATAAATATTTACAAAATAGTTTCGTTCAGTTTTCTTTCTTAATATGTTTATGCACAGATTAGTGTTTATGTTTGGAAACTTTCTGATCTAGTATTTTAATACGATTGTACAAGCGTATTTTGAAGTAGGTACAAATTCTTTACCTTCAGTGGTAAATCAATATGTGATAATTGATGAATAAATTATCAAAAAGATAATTTATAAAATTTTTATCGGTCTGTATACCGTTTTTATTTGTTAATCTAAAAATGAAATTAGTAAGTAAAGTGCAAAATAATCGTAAGAATATTTACTCTTTTTGCACACCAATCACCTTAAATTTCATCGTTTTTAATATTATACTGCGCTTTCGTTTCCTTTGTTTCATGCTTGTAATTATTACTTTTTATTAAATTTAATATTAAAAACGCATAATTTTAAAACCAAACCGTTCATAAATTTTCATAATTTCCGACGCTTGTCAGTTGTCTCTTATGCTATTTTTTCTGTTTTCTATTTTCTCTTTCAGTAACTGTATTAAGCTTGGGAAGATTTTTAGAAGATAAAGCACCTTTAGTTAAATGTCGTTTTTCTACTGGAGTATTTCGTAATTTATCTTTTAAACTAGAGTGGTCTGATTCTTCAAATTGATCAGAGAAAATTTTTGTTGTCGATAAATTAAAAACGACGTTTTCCCCACATGCTTTTACCCATTTTGCACAAATAATCCCATCAGACTGAAACGCAAAAAATTTAATTTTTTTATTATTTTCAGACTTTTTCCACTATAATTATTTTATATATTTACCGTAAATTTAACTATTTTAAATATGTTATAAACTTTTACAATTCAAAATACTTAAATAATTTAAATTCAAAATATTTAAACAATTTTGACATAAGTGAAATTATTTATCTCGGACAAAATGACGTCACAAAATGTATCTAATGGCGACTGTAAGCTGCTAATTACAATGCCTTCTATAATATTATAATATTTGTATGCCGTGAGTTGTAGGTAAGGAACCTTAAGAAGCATGTGCCCTTAACAAAACTGTTCAATAACTGCGATAAGAATTCAAGGATAACTTGTATTTAACTTTTCAGTTTTAGACACGCGGCTTGATAGTCGTTTTAATGGCTTTATCCAACCATAGGAAATCACAAAGCTTTACTGTCATTTTAAGTAAGAGCACGTGTGCTGTGCGTGATAAAATCTGTGTTTCCTGGAACCAGCGTTTCCTGCTAGAGAGGTCTTGTAAAACATCAAAAATTTAAAAAAACACGCTCAATAGGTCCTCGCCCTACCTCCTGAACAATGGCATGGCTCGTTAAGTGTGGATAAAGATAAGTTGGAGATAACGAAACTTCAGAAGCATGTGCCCTTAACAAAACTGTTCAATAACTGCGGTAAGAATTCAAGGATAATTTGTATTTAACTTTTCAGTTTACCTTTTTGTGACGGCGGTCATGTTTTTTGATTTTTGATATTTTGCGAAATCTTTCCATACTAATGAAAACACTGGTAATGAGCCTTAATCGCACACGTTTGCTTTTTTTAAGGGTGAGAGGAAGGCGTCGCCATATTTTATGGCTAAACAAGCCCACTAAGGTGGACGCAAGACCGAGTGTCACTAGAGCCCCTTGTATTTAAATCCCTAAATTAGCCTTACTTGGCCCAATTTTGCGAAATATTTTTAGACATATATTTATTAATTCAAAGACGTAGATTTCACAAATCTATGTCTCATTTTGATCCAAGGTCGCGTTTTGTGTGTTTTTATAGGTCATTTAGAAATTTTTTCAAATATCTTCTTCTAAACACCGTGTTTTGGAGAGCTGCATGCACTGTCTTATGGAGCTCGTAGAACCCTACATGCATATATATAATACGCTACCATGGCACCCCCGACCCAGGTTGGACCTTAGGCAGATTCACATATCTTATCTGGAGCGGTCCTTTAAGTATACACGCATTTTCATTTTAAATGTAAAATGGATTCAAATTTTTCATTTTAAATACAAAATGGAAAATGGTTTGAACGAACTTATTTAAAATAGAAAATGCAAAATGCCATTTTGTATTTTAAATACATATTTAAAATGAAATCATTTTAAATAGTTCCCAGCCTTGTCAACAATAGGCATATTTTTAAAACTTTTTTTTTTTTAAATTTTGTTCTAGTTATACTTTTAACTTCAATAATGTAAATAAACAATCATTTTAAGCTAATTTTACTTCACGCTCTGCTATTTATCACACTGTTATATCTTGATTACCATGAATACAAAGCAAATCTTCGGAAAATGAAACTTACCATTATAATTTAATTTTTCACTTCTGTATTTCTTTATTTTTTTAACTATTTTAAGAAACCACCTGCGTATACAGTACTTTTAGTTGTTGAGTACCATCCGTTATTTATAGAAGTGGTGTCTACAGAGTTCGTGCTCTACATATGTAATTCAAGGTTCCGAGAAATATATTTACTTGCGATTAAACGTCTAGCTTGCTTGGTTTTATTTTCAATTATCATGATTTTTACGACTCTAACCTAATTATTTATTGGCTTATATACAAAAATACAAATTTAATTGTTTGAGAAAAAAACAACGCGGAAAACATGTAATCTAGGTCAAATGTGGTATTTATCTAAGGACAGTTTTAAATAACGATAAGTAGTAAAATACCACAAGTATTCCAACTATTGTTTACATCAGTAGCTGCACATGACAGGGACAAAATGCAACCATGCTTTTCACTTATTTTTAGAGCACTCGAAAATTAAGCGCCGCTTTCAAAATCAAACTCGCTTTTAGTAATAACTATAAGAATTTAATTTAAAGTAGTTCATTAGTAGTAGCAGTAGTAGTTCATAAGTGAATGTCAATTTACTTAAGTTAGTAAAGCTGTAAGGTTGAAATAAACTAGGTGAACGTCTATCAAATTAAACTTAATAAAGTTAATTTAAAGTCTTCTAATTTTACGAGAATAGCCTAAAATTTCGCATATGTATTATTTTCGAATTAAATAAATTTGAGTAGACAATTAATTAAATCAATAATTTAAAGATATAAAATCAAGTTTTTTATTTCTTAAGGCTAACGGAAAGGAGATGAACGAGATTTAAAGTACCCATAAGGGAAAAGTTTTTTGTTACTCACCAAATTGCGTAACCGTTGGAGAGTTAGATCCGAAGTTATAGCTATTTATAGCGCACTATCTCGAGAAGCGCGCGCGGCTGCCCCTGAGCAGCTGCCGCTCAGTATAATATAATATAAGCGGTACGTCGACTTTCGCCGCTCTATTGTATTGTTCAAAATGTATGGCCTTGAATTATTGGAAGTTTTACATAGACTTTCGAACGTGCAATATCGAATATGAAAGAAACAAACTTGTAACTTTAAGCACCGTATTTTTTTGAAGGTACCTTTGCGATGGACACGATTACTAAAAAACTATCAATTCGATCAACACCAAACTTATACTACTTATTTACTATCATAATAGCTAGTTACTAATCGAAGAAACTTTTTTTTAGAAACATCTTTAAAAAGAATAACTTTTTGTTAAAATCGTTGCCAATTTTAAAAAATTTAAATTTTGACAGACCCTTGTTCAACGGCTAGACCAGGGGTGGGCAAACGGTCGATCGCGATCGACCGGTCGATTATGAACAGCTCGACAATCGATTGCAGATATTTTAAGTAATTTACTAGGTTAAATTAAAATCTTTTAATTTAAAATGTGTACTAATAATTTAGCAGACGATGAAACATGAATTTAAAATTAAACGTGAATCTATTCTACAACTGACATGACAAATTCCAAGGGAGTACTCTTGCCAGAAGAATTTTAACAAAAACCTCCGATGAGTGGCGTTCGAGTAGTCCAAAAACAGCTAAATTATTTAGGTAATACCCCAAAAATAGCCAAATATAATGTCGCTCCAAAAATACAGTCCACTATTAAAAAAAAAAATTTATCCCAGAAATTTATTAATTATTGCACATTACATTCCGTATTAAAATATTATTACTAGTGTCCGACCGAAACTAGTTTTTCAACCGAAATCGAAACTGAATTTCGGTCGTGAGTCTTACTATTTTATTTTAATTTCAATGTGTTTAAAAAACCCATCTTTGAGTAATAATTAGTTATTTAATAAAAATAAAGAAAAATTAATACATAAAAAATTTTTTACTTGCTATTTTTTATTTAAGTGACTCGGATCAGAGTCGAATTAACGCACTCTTACATGGGCGCCCATATGATAATTTGTAGGGGGTATGGGCTGGAACTTGGGTAAGGAATATTGGGTGCCGAAAACTGATTTGAAAGTAGCCCTAAAAATTCCAAAATTTCCGTATTTTCCCCAAAAATAACATAGGCGAGCAAAAAAAACCTCATTTCCCTTTCTCTGGGTCCGTTTTTCCGAAATGTTGCCCTAAATATAACACTGCCAAGCAAATAAAAAAAAACGTCGTTTTCTTTACTTCGGGTCCCTTTTTTCGAAATTTTACAGCAAACATTATAAACTAGGGGGTACCGCGAATTACGAATAGTGCGTATTTTTCACAAAAATAGCATTCACGCGAAAAAAAACGTCATTTTGCTTTCTTCCAGTTCCTTTTTGAAATTTTTCTCCATGATCAGCTAGGGGGCCACCGCCCTCCATGATCAGCTAGGGGGCCACAGCCCTCCATGATCAGTTAGGGGGCCACAGCCTTCCATGCCCCCGAGTATGGGCTCCCTTGCACTCTTGGGACCTAGACATTTTCTTCTTATCGGGCCCCTTTTCTCTCTGCCCCGAACCAGATTAACTTATGAGAGGTCCTGAGGCGTTTCTCAGTTGAAAGATTTTCACTACTACTTTTGTCAAAATTTCCCTGAAAAGTAGAATTGAAGAGCAAAAAAGAAAACATTTATTATTTCTATTCTACTCCTATTTTGAGAGATTCATTATTATTTTGTGCGGCTTCTATTGATTGTGTAAAAAACTGAATCAAATCGTAAATATTGATTCAAATATTCAAAATAAATGGTTTAACCGGGCCCTTCAAAGAATCGGAACTTAGACATTTGTCTCATTGGTCTATTCAGTGATCCGGCCCTGAGCGGTGTATATAATTATTGTCATGAAGTTTCCAACAAATCGTAGTAAAAATAAACTTTAGTATTAACAAGATTAATTAGTACTTATTTATTGAGAGTGAAAAACATGATCCGAATAAAGCCGATCATTTCATGAACGGGGTTTTGGTTTCGGTCGTAGTCTCGGCTGTTTTGCTGCCAAACCGAAACTCCAATTTTTCGCCGAAACTGGCCGAAACCGAAATTTTGGTCGGGTACTAATTATTACAATGAAAATTTGGAATTATGGTAACCCTATATTTCCTTATTGGGCATTTGACATGATAGATACTTTATTTGTTTTAATTTAACTCATTTCTCGGAGTCGATCGCGCATAAATAAGAAAAAAATGTCGATCATATCAGTATTAAGTTTGCTTACCCCTGGGCTAGACAATAAATTATATTAACAAAATTTTTCTGAAATTCTGATTTTGGATGAACCGTTCTCAGTTTATCATCTCCATCGTAAGTGATGCCCAAAAAAGGCGTTCCTGCAAATAGAGCTGTAGTTCCACTATTTTCAAATATTTTTCTATGAAAAAAAAATTAAACGAGTATTTCAAGACATGTATTAATCGATGTTGTTAACAGATTTTAAATAAATATTTAGCTTGCTGTTGAGAAAATATCGAAGAAAATGTTATTTCGCCCGCTACAACTGTATATAACCCCTTACAGCAGCCATTTATTCCTCTTTATAGTGTATCGCAGGGCTGCATTGCACCTGCTGCACCATGACACGGAACGGATTCGCATTGGAAAATCACTTTAAGTAAATATGAAAAATCTACATTACTCATTATCATCAATTTTATTTATCATTCAGTATCATTATTGCATTTTTAATATATCTATTAAATAAATAACACCAAGTTATTTGGATCGACAACAAATTGAAATTATATTACAAAACTAATCTTGTTTGCCGCCACTGTATACGTATCTGTAGTAAATACCCATGTCAAGTTAGGAATTGAAAATTTCAATTAGAGAAATTTTATGTAGGTATAAACACAATTGTGATTGTAGATCACAATTCACCTGGCTGATGGTGGACGGTGTATTTAACTGTCACCTATCGTGTAGATGTCCCGACAGACACTTAGGCCAGGCGCACATTGAACTGCGTCCCGCAGTAAACGCAGGGCAGGGCAGAACAGAGCAGAGCAGGGCAGAGCAGGAAAACACGTGTGGTCGGGCGCACATTGAGACGCAGTTAACGCAGGCAGGGCAACGCAGTTTCTGTGACTCTTGTTGTAGAACGAGATAGGACGAATTTAAAAGCAGAGTAGAGAAAAGAAGCACTATTTTTCTTTAATTTCTTCAGTTGTTTTCATTTCGACGAAATAAAACCAACTAAAACTCAAGAACAATGTCACATTCACGAGTGCCACAAAGGTCTCGTGCGACGCGACGCAGTGCTGCTCTGCTCTGCTCTGCGTTTCAATTCGCGCTGTCCCGTTCTACAACAAGAGCCACAAAAAATGTGCTGCCCTGCCTGCGTTAATTGCGTCTCAATGAGCGCCCGGCCTTATGTATGCATGCTTGTAATGCATGAGCTTTACCTGTATGATATAATTGATATGAACAAATAATAGCCAAATATCTATATGTATGAAATGTTGAATGTTTTTACCAAGTTTTAACTGCAGTATTTGTTCATCATTTCATATAAGCACTGATTATTTATTTTCCCAACTATGCAACATTTAGAATGATGCATGAGAAAGAATCGTATAATAAAAGCTCGTATAATAACATATGATAATAAATTGTCAGTTTTTTTTTTAAATTATACTTACTGTTAATATGAAATGTGTTTTTCCGACCACTTCGTCGTCTACCATGTAATTCAGATACATATCAACACTTTCTTATTGTTAGTGTGAGAACAGATCGTGGCTGGCGCCCGTCCCACTGCCCGTGAGTTCTACCGCACGAACAATTCAATATATGTATTTAAATATACGTATTCAGACCAATACGATCTAGTTTTTCCGAGCAAATTGACGGGCAATCTGTCTGCCGGCACTTTACAAACTGTGAAGAGGCTGATGATAAAATACTTAACAAAAAAAATATATATATATATTCAAGTGGCCAAACCCTTGAAAGATTTTTTTTTACTTTCTAACAAACTGTTGAGTAAAAAATCTAAACATATAAATGCTTTTATCTATGACTACCATGAAATTGCTTGTTTATTGTACAAAATACTATCTGAGTAAAGTACGTTCTACATACAGCCATATCCAGCTGTACAAAAAGTGGCTCTTTACATGCATGTATACGTAAAATACCAAAGCTTACTACACTTTTATTAATTCTTAAATACATATTACATATATTGTACAGTGATATACATATTATATTAGAATCGGTACAAAACTTTTACCTAGCAACTGAATGTTTACGTTTGTTTTTAATAAATTTCAAATATTACACTACAACTCTAAGAACAAAGTAAAGGTAATAAAATTTTGAAAAATATATGATTGGTTAAAAAAGATGACAATTAAAGTAAAAGTAATATTTTTATGAATGTTGCTGCAAGAGGGCAGTTTCGTACTGAAAATAATTTATTTCATTTTTTGCTATAGTGTAAATCCAACTTGTAAAATTTTATTACGTTACTTTTTTGTTAGAGTTGTAATACAGTACTACATAATTTTAATGTATTTATAGATTTGTACTTTATTGTGAATTTCATGTTAGTCGTAGATAAAGTATAGTGCGTAACTCGGTTGTAAGGCATATTAAACACTCGGGCAATTACGCACCCGCCGCTGTGCGGTTCTTGCGTAACTTTTTCACTCGTGTGTAATATTCAACTTACAACCTCAATTACGTAATATACAGCTGAACTCTTTTTTATGCGGTCTTTTTATGCGATTTTTTTTATGCGGTTTGTAAAAGATGGTCATTAAAATGCATAATGTGAATCAAAATCACGAGACAGTAAGAAACTTAAACAATTACTATAATAACTTTCTTTGATAAAAATACTTTTTAACGGCCTTTATTTTAACGGTTTTTATTTTTCAAGTATAGGCATTTAATCAATACATTGCATAAGAACACAAGTTATTGCATCATTTAATTTTGTTACAGATGTATTTTTTAAAATTTTCATAATATTATAAAATTGAAATAAAATGTTTCTATGTGTAAATTAATGCTTTATCTTGTTTATAGAACCAACTTCTAACGAAATGTCTAAGTTTTGAGCGTTTTGAGTGATGTTTTTTCGATGAGACTTTTTTTATGCGGTCCCGACCAACCGTATAAAAAAAGTTTTGGTTAAAACGAATCTTGTTGGGTCTATAATAAAGTTTTATGACTGAACCTAAATCACAGCAGGAGAGATCGTGTACTCTTTGCAAAACGAAAAAAAGGTCCTCTCAAAATCAATACATGTGTAATATACTAATGTATTATTTTTATGTGTGTACCTGGTGTTACAAATTATTCATCTAGTAAAAATTGAACAACTAAAATGAATATATTTGTAATAAATTTCATATACGTGATTTACTTACTTTAATTAATTATATTTGTATAAACAGTATTAAGAAAATCTACTAAAATCAAATTAATGAATTGTTGCTAATAATTTGGCAAGATAATTATGTATTTTATTTGTTAAAGGAGGTAATATTATTTTTGAATTTAATATTAGGTAAATATTAGGTAAAGGGCATCACATTCACAGATGTATCAACAGAAACTGCCTGAAGAAAGAGTCAATCAGAAATGGAACTCTTTTTAGTGGAACAAAGGTTCCCATTAAAAATTAATTTTAGTTTTAATTGGTTCGATACTGAAGTATCCGACCAAAAGTATACAACAGGAAACAGGACTTTCAAATAAATCAATTGGCAAAATATTAGATATATTCCGAAATATTTTAGAAGTTTGGTTAATCGAGACCAGTTCGAAGATAGGCGGTGTAAACAAGACAGTTGAAATTGATGAAAGCGCGTTCGGGAAAAGAAAATTTAATAGAGGGCATATAATTAAAACAAAATGGATAGTGGCTCTTTGTTCAGGCAGTTTCTATTGATACATCTGTGAATGTGATGCCTTTTACCTAATATAAAATGTTAATGTTAATGTTAAAAGTATATTATATAGTAATAACTGAATTATTAAAAAAAACTTACCGTTAGATTGAATTCTCTGTATACTCCCACACGAATTGCAATTTTTCTGTCTCGGATTTAAATGGTGGTTTAATAAAAAATTCATTAAGCTAACTTGATTTAGGTAATTATTGCACTTTATTAAATTTTGAAAAAGCTCTATTTTCTGATATGAATAACTCAGCAATGCTAACACCGCAATAGTTACTATCAAAGTGTTTCTTTTATTAAAATACTTAAAAAAGGACATCTACCTGTTGTATAAAAATTTTTGATTTCCCAGCAATTATAATATTTTTACATGTGTATCATATTTATGTGGTTGGTGGCATAGAGTATATTCTACATTACGAGTTTCCACATTCTGAGTTAAGAATAATAAATTTAAAATACAATCCTTATATGAAATATTGTAAATTACCACATTACTTATTTAATTTATAATGTAATTGCAGAGGTGGATTCCAAAAGGCGCTGAGTCATTTTTTGTCTAATGTGAGATTTTAGTTGATGCAGAATGTTCAAGCCCAGCTCTACACGATTTTCGTAGTGCCACCCTTCAAAATGAGCTTAGTCTACTGTAAAATGAATGATGAAAAATGGAATGTTTTCCAAAAAAGCGCTAAGTCAGTGACAGTTTTATTTCAAAACGCTCTAAGTCAAATTTACTTGTAAACCATTGCATTTTTTTTCCAATACTAGCTGGTATTTTTTTCCAAATTTGCATATAGACAGATTTTCTGTTATGTCAAACATATGAAATAGCTAATAATGCACTGTTTAAAATGTTTTTTGAATAAAATATATCTGTATTTAAACAAACTAGGTTTATTTTAACCAACTCAACCCAACTTTTTAAAGGTTTTTTTTTTTCTATATAATCTATTGAAAATTATATGTATGAATAAGAACAAATAAATAACATCAATAATAATTATTATCTAAGAACTTGAAAATAATTTAAACAGATTACTACATTTGCCTACCTAGACAGTTTTTTACATTTCCTGAAAAATTGCAAAAAGTGACTTAGCGCGTTTTGGAATCCACCTCTTCAATTGTTTGATAATTTACAGCAAATTATTGATTAGGTATATTTCGGAAAACTTCAACTAAGAATTCAAAAATAGGTACTAATTCAATTTAAAAATAATATTACCTCCATTAACAAATAAAATACATAATTATCTTGCCAAATTATTAGCAACAATTCATTAATTTGATTTAGCAGTTTTTCTTAATACTACTTATACAATTATAATTAATTAAAGTAAGTTAATTACGTATATGAAATTTATTACAAATATTTTAGTAGGTCAATTTTTACTAGATGAATAATTTGTAACACCTGGTACGCACATAAAAATAATACATTAGTATACCTACACATGTATTGATTTTCAAAGGGACTGTTTTCGTTTTGCAAAAAGTAAACGATCTCTCCTGCTGTGATTTGGGTTCAATCATAAAACTTTATTATACACCCAACAAGATTCGATTTAGCCAAAGTTTTTTTGTACAATCTGGATCGAACTATACTTTTTATAGCTATTTATGTTAGGGTTAAGTGGGGTAAGTGCACCCCCATTTGTTGATAGTTAACTTTCAGACCATTATTGTATCAATGTTATTAATCGCATCTGATTGTTTATCAGCGTTATCAACTACCTGGTCTTTAAACTTGATAATGAACTGTAATTATTTTTTTTGAAATGTGTACATATAACGCACTTGCCCCATGGTTTGGGGCAAGTGCGTTATGCTTACGTAACTGTACAAAAAAATTTTAAATATCTCTTTATCTTAAGGGAGAAGTTCAAATAAAAAAGCAACTTTTTTATTTACGATTATTTTGCTTGTTGAAATTTTTTTTCAAATTAGGGAGGGTTTCAAATAGAAAATTTGGTTTTTGAAACATTCATTCTTCTAAAAATTATAACACCCAATTTTTTATTTAAAAAAAAATGTTTATAAATAGTTACAATTGTTCAAATGGAAAAAGCATACTTCACTTTATGCGCAATATGTTTATGAACAAAATAAAAAAAAATTAAGTCTCTATCTTTTCTAGAACTAGAGATATGATTTTCCTTGTCGGAAGAAACACAACTTTCGGGAAACGGTAAAAAACAAAAATAATAAGAAAAGAAGCGGTTTACTCACTGTTTATTAAAACGTCTACAAAGGCATAAAAATAAAAAAAACATTATCTCAGTGGATACTATAACTCATGTACACACCAAGACTAAATTATACTGATCAAATCGCGAGATAGGGCGAGCATTATCTGCAAAGGAGCAGCAACTTGGCTGTGCAGCGGCTCACAAATAAATATTTTTCTACTTGAAAGAAAAATTTTTTTGGCCATGTTTTATATATCACCGTGTTTGTAAAGAACCACAGAACAAAATAAAAACAAAAAGCGAGATTCGAAAAAAATTAGTTTATTAGCCGATTCTGGCGTGAACTCCCCCCTTAAGTGATAAATTACCTTTTATTATACATATTAGTAGTCTTCATAATCTTTGTTAAACATGCTATAACATGTTAAATATGTTATTTCGAAGAAAAAAATTAAAAAATCGAGAAAAAATTGATGAAATTCGTCGATAACAAATAACAAGGCCAAGAGCATGTTATTTGTTAAATTGAAATCGAGAACTGGTTTAAAACTATAAAATAACTGTCGTAACTGTCAAATATGTAATAATTAACAGTCAAATATGTAATAATTGCAAATAAGTCGTTCATGATTTTTATCTATTTCGAAGAATAACATAAATAGCATTTAACAAGTTTAACAAATTTAACAAAGATTATGAAGACTACTATTATATTATATTATAATTGAGAGGTATACTAATATCATCTAATGCAGTCTCCAAGGCCGCTGCTGAATACTGTGTGCTTCTGGCAGTTTTTCTTTTGTAATTTCGTACCATTTCTACCTAAAATAAATAATTATGGGCAAAAACAAGCAGAATTTACATCAAATAACACAGTGGGGTAAATGCGATCCCTTTAGCGCTACATCATATATATAATACATTAACAGCGCACTTACCACAATCCAAAAGACGCACTTGCCCCGTAGGAAAAATGTTGGGGTAAGTGCGCTCCCTTTAGTGTTTCTAAAATAACAGAATAAAAGAGAAAATCTTCTCAATTAATTAAAATTTACCTTAATAACAACTAAAAATATTAAATAAAAAATATAAAAGTATTATAATAGACTCTATTAAAAATTTATTGAAAATGCACTCAGCAACTCGTTGTTAAACCATAAAACACATTGTTGGAAAATATAGCCGTTACTACGCTATATAATTGACAGAAGTGCCAAATTAAGGTTGACCTATTTCTCTTGAGTGTTAGCGTATATTTTAAAATTGATTTTAAATCACCTTATAGTTAGTTGGAAATTCTATTTGACGCGAAGGCACTTGTCCCAGGTGCGCACTTACCCCACTTTATCCTATTTTTGAATATATTTTTTTTGTGCTTTTTTTTATGCGGTCCCATCCACCGCACAAAAAAAGGATCAACTGTACTAGGTACTACTATGTAGTGCAATTAAAATAATACACAATTTTAAGTTCATTAAATAGGTCACGTGCTCTAAATTTTATTTATAATTTTGTTTCATCTTTTTGGTATGACAATAGGTAAATACATATTTAAATACAGTAAAACTTCGCTATTTCGACCTAATGCGAACCACGGCCCGTGCTAATTAGCGAAAGTTCAGAATTATGGGAAACTTTTAAAATCACGTGTAATCCTGACTTTTACGGACATCGTGTACTTAATTTAGATAAATTTCAAAACTTAAGTGTATGTAATAATTTAAATCGAAAAATTCAGTAATAAATAATATATTTAAAAATGAAAAATTTTAATAACTATGTTTAATTTTAATAAAAATTTACTACAAAATGTATACTACACACTAATTTACTATATAAATTTTTTCTTTCAGTCTGAATTATAGAAGTTCCGAATTAGTGAAGTTCGAAATAACGAGGTTTTATTGTAATATTTAAAATTTAGTTTACTAAATGAAAGGTTACGGTAAAGATTTTTGTACTTATTTAAAATATTTAAAATTTTATTATGAAAAATATACCTCTGTACTATTTCCATATTTTTTAATAAAATCAATACCCCTGCCACAGCATCTGCGTAATATAGCGAATTTCCTCCTATTACTTATTTTAGTTTAAAAAATAATTTTTCAAAAGACTACAAGACATAATAATTAATAACAGTCAGATTCTACGTCCGTTTTTCAGACTTTTGTCTAATACAGACGCCACCTAGAGTTATTTTTTTTATCTACAAAAACATCAGTCTACAGAATTCAATTTAATAGTTAGGAAAATAATTCAAACATCATTAAAAAAAAATACCTTAAATAGGTTTAAAAAAAATCAAAACGATACTCTTTATTAAATTACGTAAGATCTGACACTGACTATTTAAAAGTGGTCAAGTGAGAGTATGCTAGTAAATGCAATAACAGATATGCTGAATTTATAAGGATTTTCTTGTACTACAAAATCTTAAAAATGTGGGAACCTGTACTTTTTTTTAGTTATTTGTGTTTTATTTTTTCGCACAAAATTTTAAAAATACTCTATTTTCTAAAAAGTCGGTGGCAACCCTAGTCACAGATATACCTATAAAAAGTTATTCTACTAAAAAAAACCAACCATAAAACCTATCGGTCTAGCAAGTACTTAACACAATTCTAAATGAAAATTTAATAATAAATTAATTAAAAAATAAAAAAGAATGGTGGATTACCTTTAAAGATACAGTTGTTGTAAATAGTACCTATGTAAAAATTTTATTACATTTTTTCAAAAAACTGTATATTGTAAAATTTTCTTTACACATGTGTTAAAATATATAAATGTTTGCCTTTAATTTGTTAATTTAACTGTTTTTAAATGATTCGCCTTAAAATTTTTTTAATACTTCCAAAACGAAATGTATGATAGAATGTGAGCATATTTCAAAATTAGATTTTTTTTTATTGACAAAAAAATTGAATGTTCAAAATTATTTATGAACTAGAATGCTCTGCTTACACCTTTTTAATTATTATTTATTATCAAACAGGCAGAAAGTTACGTTAAAATATTATTGTTTCAATGTGATTTAACGTAATTTTTATGCAGTTGTAACAAACTCTTAATAATTTTAGTAAGGTGTAAACATAATCTAAATTCTGACCATGGTCTGACATAAAACAAGTATTCTTGATAATTTTTCTATAAAAAAATGAAACAGATATATTACAAAAATTTATTCAACATATTTCCTTATTTTTCTGAAAACGTAATTTACTTAGAGCAATGGTCCAAAAACATTTTTTACTTAATTTGCCTTTTTCTTTCGCTTGGGGTAAAAAAATTTTGATAAATTGCTTAATTTTGGCAAAAGCTCATTTCGTTGACAAAAAATTCCCGAAAAATCTACTTTTGGGCTTCCGACGTGTCTGGCTAACGAACTCATCCAACGATTTGGGAAATCGAATTCGCACACAAAATTTCATAAACATCAAACGTTTCATTCGAGAGTTATCGCGCGGATATATATATATATATATATATATATATATATATATATATATATATATATATCCGCGTAACCTTGCATACGACAGTCCAACTTCAGAACCACTTATTATGACATTATTACCCACTGTCAGTGTGTTAATATTAAAAATGAGTGTATGTTAACTAGTATGTAATTTAAGAGGGTGACTCACCCCCTCTCCAGTGTTGCTCAAACTGAATTTTGAAATCGAAAATTTCATTCCTACGTTATTCTAAATGTCTTAAACTATTTTCCATGAAGAAGAACTTCTTGAACTACCCAAGTAGTACGACTATTCGACACAGTCACCCCCTAGTTAACTACCCCTAGACTTAATATTAGGACATTGAGCAAAAACAGGTCAATTAGATTTTTAGACGTAGATTTCAAATCTCTAAACAAAATTTTTATATTGTTTAATTTTCACTCCCTTTTTGCAAAATTAACCCCTAAATTTTAACCCCCAACCACCCCTGTTGACGTAATTTGAACGAATTTAATATCAATAGATAGCTCTTTAAAAAAGAGCAACATCGCTAATTTAAACTTTTGCTCTATCTCTTACCGTTTTCGAGATTTTTAAAAAATTAAATTTTTACCCCAATTTTTGGAGGACGATTTCAACCCTTCAAACCGTTTTTCCGCCGATAAAAAAAATACGTGTCGCTTATTTTTTAGTGTTCTACAATATATCTAAGTTTGATCGAAATCGATAGGTCCGGCCTCGAGCCCTTTACTTGTAAGACAAAAGTGTTTCTTGCAATTTCTTCCAAACAATTTTTCCAAAGTAGAGAAATTATTCCGTAATTTCCGTCGAAACATGTTTTTCATACATGACGATGCACAATCACATTTACCGCACTTGCCATAAGAGAATATTTAATTCAAAAATTTGTTAGTCGACAGTTGACAGTACCCATTCAGTGGCTACCGCGGACTCCAAATTTAGGTCCTTATGACTTCTTCATTTGGGGAGCTTTAAAAACAAAAGTGTACATTAAAAAAGGAAATTAATAACGCTGAACAACTGTAGAACAAAATTCAAAATATGAAACGCACTACGAAAAAACAATGATATTTTAGGAAGGCTACATTTCAGTGTTATACGTCGTGCTGATCTTTGCATCAATGAAGGTGGAGACCAGATTGAACACTTATTGTAAAAATTTTTATTTTTATGCTCATGACCAACTAAATTCTGTAATAAAACTAAACTAGCTCGTAACAATATCGGTTATCAGTTTTGCGCTTTCTTCGCAAAGCGCAAAAGCGTACTTTCCACTAAGATTGTAGAAAACAATATTAAAGGTTTATTCAATTTTTTTTTTTTTTTTTTAATTCATCTAAAATTGTATATGGGGTTTTTGTACAGTTTTTCTTGAAAGAAAGAAAAATCGATAATAAGGTCAGCCTCTGCTAATTAAATTTTAATTGCCTATATTGCATTGTTTGTTTTCTAAATAGGTCGAACTATTTTTCTAGCTTTTTGAGAAAACATAATTTTTCATTGTTTGATGTTGTCAATTAAACTACATATTGTATGTAAGAACAGAAATTCACATATATTATGTTTAATCTTTGTTATATGTATTTGTGTTAAAGCGACATCTTTTCATTTTACTTACTAACTTTGTAAAATTTGTTATTCCCTTATTATGCACTAATCCCTATTACTGATTGTTAAATTTGAAAGAATTCGACTATTTTAATAATTTCTTTCTTTAAATCTATCAGTGAATATCTTTTTAAAATCGATAACTAATTTTTAACATTTTTTAGCTTATTTCCGAAAATTCGGCTATTACAGGCACTGTCATGGTGCAACAGTGACAGAAATTTTTTTGGGGTCCCTGGAACTCGAAAATGATACTCACTGAAATTTATATATATATACGCTAACTCAAGAACGAAACATCTTATTTTTACGAAATTGGTGAAAACGTTGGAAGCCCCAAATCGTACCAATTCGTTAGCCAGACATGGCCGATCCCCTGAACATGGTTTTTTGAGCATTTTTCTACACCATTACAAAGAGGAGGAAAAATCACATAAAAAAGATTTTTTGTATCTCTTGGGTACAAATTTGTGGGTACAGTTGAGGATACATATTTGATGAAAAACTTATTTTTAAAGTATTTCTTAATAATATTAATAGATTTGCGCGTTACTTTATGGTATTCCATATTTGTAAATAATAAACAAATATTTTACTTTGCAAATACCACTTTTTTTTACCACCACAAAATACCACAAAAAGTGGTATTTTGCAAAGTGAAATATTTGTTTTTTATTTACAAAGTATTTCTTGTTTCAAACACCATTTTAATAATATGATAAAGGACGAAATTTAAGACAAGAAATCGTGTAAGCATAAACTCACTTTAAGCCTCGATGACACTGAGCGAGTTTACTCACTACTAGCCGACAAGTTTAGTGGCAAGTCAGCCAGTGCGATAGTAATGATGACACAGAAAACTTTTCACTCGCTCAGAAGCCAACTAGCTAACGAGTTTTAAACCACGTATTGTAAATATAATCTTGTTTTTTTCTTATATTTGTTCAACTTTTTGGGGTATTCTAACGTTAAAAAATAAAGTGGAATGTAAATAATATTGTGGATATTTTTTATTTTTAATATCATATTTCTCACGTCTTTTTTCCATGGTTTTACCCACAATTTTCTATCATTTCTTTTTGCATTTCTTTTTAACTCCTTTTTGATGATATGAGCTAAAATAACAACTTCTACAGGAACTAGTTCCGTCGACTAGACAACTGTAGGATTTTATTTATTTTTTATGAAACAATTACCGGAATATTCCCAACTAGTTCACTAGCACAGAACACTAGACTAGAAGCAGTGTACATATTTCATAATAACTACTGTGCCAGCTGTTGCCGGCAAATGACGTGCATACCGCTACCTCTACCATGCGATTATGATACATACAACAAAACACATCATTGTATGTACACAAACATGCGAATGCATTAGTGTAATATCGCGGTGAATGACTACGCAGCTTGCATATATATATTATATACTATCATGGCCGATCTTTGTAACTAACAACCATTAATTAAAAATAAATTTATTTATTTTAAGAAAGATATCGCTTTATTTTGAGAATTTTTTGTTCAATCGAATTTTTACATTTAAATACGACACACTTTATATTTTTTTCTGTTTAAATTTCACGAGTTGATTAAAAAAAAGCTATGACATAAGAACGATGTGAACGATGTGACGAGCAGTAACAGAGTAAATCAGAAGCAGTGTAAATTGCAGCTCATTGCAGTAGTTAGACTTTAAGAGAACGGCCGCACAGTAGAACCCCAATTTTCCGGACTACTTTTTGACGGTGTTTAGAACTGTGTAGTTTGGGGTCCTACTGTATCTACTGTATGAACTAACCTTTGACCAGGCACGTACCAAGTACATGTATCAAAATTTGTTGTTGACACTTGACCCCCCAGTCGCTTATACTGTTGGCCTTGACATTCCTAAGAGATGACTAGAGTTGGGAGAACAGTGGTCCCGAACAGAATCGCCATATAAAATATTTTGAATTGGGGGGCTATAAATTTTATTAGAAGGCTGAGGATTTTCCCCTGGATTTGATGACTAGCCTAAGGAAGCTTTAAAGAACAAATCAGTAAAAATTAAAATTACCCATTTTTCATAATATAATATATAATTTTAATTTTAAAAATAATTTAAAAAAATTAATGTTGTATAAATAAAATAAGTGGTCGACTGTAATAGAAATTAATTTAAACGAATTCAAAACATTTATATTGTAAACAATATCTCTATTTCCGTTGTGATTATTTTAATAATATGTACATGTCACCTTCTTTATACCTGCTTTAACGTAAACAAAATTGATTGTGTTAGTAGATTGTATCACTCTAGTAGGTCGCTCACAAGACTGAACATGGTTTTGTTTTTGCATTAGAAAAATATAAAGATATGTATGTACATATAACAAGCAAAATGATTCATAATATTGGCAATTAAAAAACACAAACAGACACAAAATAACATTAACGATGTGGTATTAATAGTAAAACGTCGTAAAACTGATTTTTTAACAGATTGATAATATTTTTACGTTTTATGGCAGCCCTCCAGTTCTATTCGTAGCCCCCCAGTACAAAATATTTTATATGGCGACTCTGTTAGGGACCTTTTGTTCCCATCTCTGGAGATGACCCATCACCCGCAACCAAATTAAGTTAACCCATTATGCATCATCACAATTTAGTCATCACAATTTAGATTTGTGTTAAGCCATTATTCGCCAGTACTAAAATAGTTTTTTTAATGCAAACCTAACGCATGCGCAGACTGAATTTTAGAGCACAACGCATGCGCAGACTGAATTTTAGAGCGCAACGCATGCGCAGACTGAATTTTAGAGCACAACGCATGCGCAGACTGAATTTTAGACTACAAATTGAGAACTGGGGTACACTACCGCGTCAAAAGTGTGGGGAATACCCTGACTCAGGGTAGGCCTCAAACTTTTGACACCGTACTCTACTTAAATTTTTCGTACACTGCCGTGTCAAAAGTGTGGACCCCCTGACCAAAAAGGTGTCCGATCACTTTTTGAAGCGTACTGTGCTCATTTTGTGTACGTACAATCCTTGGCCTTTAACCTCACTTAATGGCGTCATCTTAAACGAAAATTGGGAGGTCGCTAACGATAAATTTTGTGGGAGCACTGTACTAAGCGCTAGATTTTAAGCCCCAATCATGATTTTAAAACTAACTTCAGACTCCAGGGTCCAGACTCCAGAGTCCAGAATTCTGACCGCTTGTATATTAAGAATATGTTATGTATACACCCTGTATAATCTACTAGAAATATGACTTCTTAAAGATGTCTTAAAGGAGTCATATTTAAGATGTCAGATAACATTATCAGAAAGATATCTTTATGAATTCATAAATATATCTTATGCGTCGATTTAGGAGCTGTTTAAGACTTCATAAATATGATGTCTTAAAGAATTCATATTTATGACTTCAGAATTAGCTCATATTTCTGATGTCTTAAAAAAATATCCTATAAATATATTATTATTTTTTCTATAGAAACCAGTAATAAAAATAATTTAAACAATATTAGGACACCTAAATGAATTCATAAAGAAGTCTTATTTAAGACATCAGAAATATGGTGTCTTAAACCATTCTTATTTCTGACTACTTTATGAATTCATATTTCTGATGTCTTAAACAGTTCTTATTTCTGACCACTTTTTGAACTAGTATTTGTGATGTCTTAAATAGTTCTTAATTCTGATTGTTTTATGAACTCATATTTTGGATGTCTTAAAAAGCTCTTATTTCTGACTACTTTATGAATTTATATTTCTGATGTCTTAAATAATTCTTATTTCTGAATACTTTATGAATTTATATTTCTGATGTCTTAAATAATTCTTATTTCTGAATACTTTATGAATTTATATTTCTGATGTCTTAAACAGTTCTTATTTCTGGCTGTTTTATGAACTCATATTTTGGATGTCTTAAACAGCTCTTATTTTTGATTACTTTTTGAACTCATATTTCTGATGTCTTAAACAGTTCTTATTTCTGACTACTTTTTGAACTCATATTTCTGATGTCTTAAACAGCTCTTATTTCTGACTTCATTATTAAGACTTGTTAATTAGTTCATATTTCGGATGTAAGGAAAAAACAAAAAACAAAAGAACAATGTAATGTATTAAAATTAATATTTTTATTGACAACGTTAACAACACAATGTCTAAAAGAAAACCATTTCAATACTTATTCAAAAGTCAAAAAAATAGAAGATTAAAACAGGAGAGAAATTTAGCACAAGATGGAAATGATGGTGATGGTGATACTAAACAAAAATAAAATATGGTAGCTCAAAGAAAATTATTTAAAGTGAAAATGAATTGAGTAAGTGTTTTTAACTGTTTCTATTGTGACTAGTGTACAAATTGTGACATTCCTGATAAAATATGGGAGTAAATTTAATCTTAAATGTTAATTTTTTAAATACATTTAATATACGTTGTACATATACAGTTATGTAAATAAATAAAATTAACTAAATTAATTATATTTCTTTTATTTCGTAAATTACGCTTAATATTTTCAACGAATTCTTGGTATAGTCCTCTTAAAGTCATCTTTTTTAAGACGTCAGAAATATGAGCTGTTTAAGACATCAGAAATATGAGCTGATTCTGAAGTCAGAAATATGAATTCTTTAAGACGTCAGAAATATGAAGTATTTAAGATATTATAATTCTGAAGTCAGAAATATGACTTCTTAATAATGAATTCTCAATTTAGATATCTTTTTTCAGACATCAAAAATATGAGCTGTTTAAGACATCGCAAATCTGAAGTCAGAAAAAAGAATTATTTACATATTTAAGACTCCATAAACTGTTCCTAAATCGACGCATAAGATATCTTTATGAATTCATAAAGAGATCTTTCTGAACTTGTTTTCTGACGTCCAAATCAGAAATATGAATTTTTTATGAATTCATTAAGACGTCAGAATGTTGACTGGGTTACTAGCTAACAAGCCTACACGCGAGGAAGTAGCGAGTAAAGTAGCCCGGCTTTCAACTTTTGTCGCAGCTTCTTTATAAGCTGTTAGTTGACTAATGAACATGATGACACTGGGCGAGTTTACTAGCAGTTTGTAAACTCGCCGGCTAGTAGCGAGTAAACTCACTCACAAGTAAAGGTCCCGAGGCCGGACCTATCGATTTTGATGAAACTTAAATATGTTGTAGAACACTAAAAACTAAGGGACACGTATTTTTTTTTATCTGCGGAAAAACGGTTTGAAGGGGTGAAATCGCCCTCCAAAAATTGGGGTAAAAATTTAATTTTTCAAATATCTCGAAAACAGTAAGAGATAGAGCAAAAGTTTAAATTGCCGATATTACTCTTTTTTAAAGAGCTATCTATTGATATGCAATTTGTTCAAATTACATCAACAGGGGTGGTTGGGGGTTAAAATTTGGGGGTTAATTTTGCAAAAAGTGGGAGAAAAATACACAATATAAAAATTTTGTTTACAGATTTGAAATCTACGTTAAAAAATCTAATTGACCTATTTTTGCTCAATATTCTAATATCAAGTCTAGGGGTAGTTAACTAGAGGGTGACTATGTCGAATAATCGTACAATTTGGGTATTTCAAGAAGTTCTTCTTCATGGAAAATAGCTTAACACAATTAGAATAACGTAGAAATGAAATTCTCGAATTCAAAATTGAGTTTGAGCAACATTGGAGAGGGGGTGAGTCACCCTCTTAAATTACATACTAGTTTATATACACTAATTTTTTTTGCTATTAACACACTGATAATGGGTAAAATAATGTCACAATAAGTGGTTCTGAAGTTGGACTAAAATGAAATTCTCGAATTTAAAATTGAGTTTGAGCAACATTGGAGAGGGGGTGAGTCACCCTCTTAAATTACATACTAGTTTACATACACTAATTTTTGCAATTAACACACTGACAGGGGGTAATAATGTCACAATAGATGGTTCTGAAGTTAGGCTATCGTATGTAAGAGTTTTATTAGGTTTCGTTATTTTAGGTTAGGTTATGTAATTTTCGGTATCGATAATTTTCGATAAGGAAAACTATAATATCCATTAAAAAACAAACCTAATAAAGACCTTAGATATGATAGTTCAACTTCAGAACCACTTATTGTGACATTATTTTACCCACTATCAGTGTGTTAATAGCAAAAATTAGTGTATATAAACTAGTATGTAATTTAAGAGGGTGACTCACCCCCTCTCCAATGTTGCTCAAACTCAATTTTGAATTCGAAAATTTCATTTCTACGTTATTCTAATTGTCTTAAGCTATTTTCCATGAAGAAGAACTTCTTGAAATAACCAAATTGTACGACTATTCGACATAGTCACCCTCTAGTTAACTACCCCTAGACTTAATATTAGGGCATTGAGCAAAAATAGGTCAATTAGATTTTTTGACGTAGATTTCAAATCTGTAAACAAAATTTCTATATTGTTTATTTTTCACCCCCTTTTTGCAAAATTAACCCCCAAATTTTAACCCCCAACCACCCCTGTTGATGTAATTTGAACAAATTGCATATCAATAGATAGCTCTTTAAAAAAGAGCAATATCGTCAATTTAAACTTTTGCTCTATCTCTTACTGTTTTCGAGATATTTGAAAAATTAAATTTTTACCCCAATTTTTGGAGGGCGATTTCACCCCTTCAAACCGTTTTTCCGCAGGTAAAAAAAAATACGTGTCCCTTAGTTTTTAGTGTTCTACAATATATTTAAGTTTCATCGAAATCGATAGGTCCGGCCTCGGGACCTTTACTTGTCAGTGTCATCAAGACTTTAAAAATTGTATTAACCTCTTTTACAAGTACGAGGAAGCTATGTGCCACACCCCATTTATAGTGTATTTTTATTATTATAGCGTCACATATATTATTAAACAGACTTTTTTTTGTTTATTTATTACGAGTTCCAGAAAGCCTTATACAGCTAAAAAAATTACAATTTATGTGATTTGCTTGTGTATACCTAAATATTTGAAAATACTACAGTGGTTCATATACCTATACATTATGAAATACTTTTTGAAAGCAAATGACTGATATAAAGTAACAATTTCGTAGACAATAAATTACTGTCATATTGTGTACATACTAACAGTACTATTACGATACATGTGACAGTACTACGATAATATAGTAAAAAAGAAATGTGTGTGTATATTGTTATCTCTGTCACTCTGTAGGCTATATCATACTTAGAGAACGACAACAATGTACTAATACTAAAAATTATCCTAACCAAATCACATTTTCTTGATAATATTTTATGCCACATACAAATACATTTTATGCCACATACAAACAGTTTGTATTTTTTATTGTTGGAAAAATCAAAACAAAAATTTTATGTCATTTCAATATATTTAATATAATTTTTTTTAATTTTTTGATGAAGTTAACTGATGCTCCAGAATGTTTACAATTCGCCTTGTTTTAAACTTTTAATTCTAATGAAACAGTAACAAGAGCTTAAAAGTTTAAGTGTGGCAATCGTCAAATTATCCTTAACCCTAACTTATTTTACTTAATATCACAAAAAATTCTAATTGTTTAATAAAAATTCTAAAAGTCTAATTGCTTTACAGTTGTCTAGTTGTTCTACAGTCATCTTAAAAACTTTTTCTAATATTGACTTAAAATTTCTTAAGTAAATAATCGATCCAAATTGTATTTTTCCTAGGAAAGTCATGTGGTAGTTTTAATTTATTCCATCGTATATGATTTTTGGAGTGCTTTTTTTTGGTGGGGGAGAGGAGAGGACTCCTCATGGACAATATAAAGGGCCTTGAAATTGGGAACGCAAGTGGACGGTGGTGTAGTTGGCTTTAGCTCATTTGTCAAACGAAGTGTCTAGTCGTCCGCTAAACGGACGAATAAAATAACTTAGTCGTCCGCTAAACGGATGAATAAAGTAACTTAGTCGTCCGTAAAGTATTGACTTTTCGCGTAAGTATTGATCGTATTGATTTTTAATAATGTTATTAGTTCTTGAATAAATGAAAGTAATTTAGAATCATATTTAAAAAATCAAATTGAAAAACCAGGTGGTGAGGTTGGTTTTAGTTAGGTTAGTTTATTTAGTTTTGACAATATACCTCGATTTTTGATATAAAAACTAGGTGGTGAGGTTGGTTTTGGTTAGGTTAGTTTAGTTAGTTTTGACAATATACTTTGATTTTTGATATGAAAACTAGGTGGTGAGGTTAGTTAAGGTTAGGTTAGTTTTGACAATATACTTCGATTTTTGATATAAAAAACTAGGTAGTGAGGTTAGTTAAGGTTACCCTTTGCCCGAAGGTTAGATTAGTTTTGACCATATACTTCGACTTTGATATAAAAACTAGGTGGTAAAAATAGTTAAGGTTAGGTCAGTTTAGTTATTTTTGACAATATACTTCGACTTTGCTGAAAAAAAACTAGGTGGTGAGGTTAATTAAGGTTACCCTTGGCCCGAATACCCTAACCTAATCAAAAGCAACCTCACCACCTAGTTTTTATATCAAAAATCGAGGTATATTGTCAAATCTAACTAAATTAACCTAACCGAAACCAACCTCACCACCTAGTTTTCCAATTCGATTTTTTAAATATGATTCTAAATGACTTTCATTTATTTAAGAACTAATAACATTATTAAAAATCGATACTTACGCGAAAAGTCAATGCTTTACGGACGACTAAGTTATTTTATTCATCCGTTTAGCGGACGACTAAGTTATTTTATTCGTCCGTTTAGCGGACGACTAGCAACAGCCTTTGTGAAACTGCCTGTAAAATGAAAAGACGCACAAGACAAAATTACATTTGCACAGAATTTAATTATAATTCACTTTTGGAAATACTTTCCTTTTAGTATTGAAGATGGAAAAACAGTTGTAGCCAGTCTACATTGTATTCAACTTAAAACTAGGAGGAACTCATTAAATGATAGCCCTTAATAATAAATTCGAGTTCTGGAGCGGAAAAAGTGGATTTTGGCGGAGACAGCCGTAATACATCAATTTTCAACTAGCGCTTGAGACCGAACGATTCGAAAAACTTAAATAACAAAATTTGCAGGAAATTGTATGTATTTTCATTTTGAATAGGAAGGTTATTTACGAAAAGTTGATAGTTTTCGAGTTATATGCAAAAAACCGTCAAAAGTGAGATTTTCTACCTTTTTTTACATTTTTTGAAATATTGCGTCATGAAATTTTGTTAGCAAACCTCGAATCCGAATTCAACACCCCAAGAAATATTTAGAATGCAACACATCAAAACTACCCGACAACTTTCCGCTAGGAGTCCTTTTAAATACAAATTGACTGTATTAAAATTAGAAAAATCATTATGCGAGTTTTTAACATTGTAATTTCAAAGATAGGAATTAACAAGTCATTAAACAGTGAAACACATTTTCAGTTGTTATCTCGATCACATAAATGATGTCGGTAGCGAAAGTGTCAATATCTTTTTTAATTGAAAAAGTTATTTCAGCCGCCAATTCCGGGCTACGAAAAAATTTCATAGGTCTACAAAAAGGTGTGTGAAATCATATACATATGTATTACCTACCATTAGGTACTAGTTTAGCTCAGTTAGTAAAGCAAGTTTTTCCATATATGTAGTATACATATTATTATACTAGCAACGTATCTAGCCTATGAGAGGAATTGGTCGCCAACAAAGAGAGAGAAAAATACAAAAATAGTGTACCATTTCTGTTCTGCGCATGTCTAGCGGTTCACATGAAAGGTAATAAATAAACTCATTCATATTTTTAATATTTTATTGTTTGAATTTTTAACTTACGAATGACAATTTTATTTATCTAAATAATAAATAAACACATTTATTGCTTATTAGATAAAATTTACTTTGTAATTTATACTCGTACTTGATAATGATAACCTAAGTGGCTAAAATGGAGGCATTTTTAAAATGGCCAGCGCATGCGGACCATGAAAATAGGTATACTAAATAAAAAGAGAGAGTGATATCGTCTGTACTCTAATGTTTGCGACCAAAAGTGCAAATTGATAGCAATATTGGTATAATACATATATGGTTGTTTCCCCGTCTCTTACTATT
This sequence comes from Brachynemurus nebulosus, assembly GCA_035578155.1. Classification (NCBI taxonomy): domain Eukaryota; kingdom Metazoa; phylum Arthropoda; class Insecta; order Neuroptera; family Myrmeleontidae; genus Brachynemurus; species Brachynemurus nebulosus. The sequence goes on along the minus strand of JAPWDM010000004.1, from coordinate 54,123,796 downwards.
TGGTGGGAGCAAATCAAAAAGACCAAAATTATCCTTTGTGTAGCATTAATTACAGTAGATACGTCGTCTTTTAATGTTCAGTTATTATGAATTTCGAAAAAACAGTAATTTTTTTTATCATACGTAATCGTAGGGTAAGTATAAAATTGAATTTTTGCGTCTACTATAGGCAGGGCCGGATTTACGCTCGGGACACTATGAAAAATGCCACACCTGCTTTTTCGTAAAACAAAAATTTTAGAATAATTTCTTAATAACTTCCCTTTTCCTATCAAAAAATAAGTGACGAGCAAAAACAAAAAAAGCAACTCCCATTTCCTATTTTCCAATAGGAAACTGTAGGCCGGTCAGTATCTTGAATTGAAAGTCGTAAATAATTACTCAACTATGTCTATAATCGTGAGTCTGGCAAAAATATTGTAGATAAAACGGTTATCTACAAGTTTTATCTGAAACTTTTCTTGCATAGTATTTGGACGCCAAATAACCTTCTACCGGCCCTGGAAACTAGACCATATTATGTATACATTAAATACTTTTTGAAGATGGTGGTGTACTAGATAATTATCGCTTTATAGTTATCAAAACAACAATTTTGGATTTTTTTCGGTCTGTCTGTATGTCTGTGAACGCATCACCTAAAAATTACTGAATGAATTTTGATGAAATTTAATGTGATGATAACATTATCTGGATCAATATACATATAACATACTTTTTTACTGCGGAAAAGTTTCTCATTGCCACGTCATAATAAAAAAACCTGTTCGTGAGAGGATTACGCAAAAACGTAATAGAGGGACCTAATATAGGTAATATACTCACAACAACGTATTCAAATATGTATAAGAGAAACCAACGACAACTGCAAATGACTCATTCTCATAAATTTATGTTTTAGACAAACTCGTAATATAGCTATCTCTCACAAGATCTACTATCTAATATATTGAAAAAGGATAGTAGAAATTATAATATCTTTTATATGTATGTGACAAAACTTTATTTTTGAAATGAGTCATTTTCTTTATATATAAATTTGATTTTATATATTTTAATACAATAGATATATTTCTAAACCGACACGTGACGCGAACGACGTCGCGGACACAGATAGTAATAATGAACGCACAATTCAAAGAAAAAAATATTTAGTTCCATCAATCATCTGAGCTTAATATAAGTAAAAACAACAATAAACAGCAACTTGTACGTACAATCGTCGTCAAACTTCCAACTAATCTTCAAACTTCATCACTTTATTATGATAAATAAAATGAGTGATTATTATAGACCGGATGAAATAATTTTTCACAGGACCGGCTTAACGATTTCAGTGTAATACTGTTAGACTGTTTGTATTTATGTATGAGTCTGCTACAACAGAAATAACAAAATCCTGAAAATTTATTGAAATTCAACATAGAGAAGCAAAAACTTTTTAGAAAAATTTTATTATGTGAGGTTTATATCAAAAATAAAAAGGGGCCCCAAATTTTGTTGAATTAAAGTTTTGCAATATTTATTTGTCTAACTAGCTGGCAGGTACATATAAAACAAAATTTATTGTCTTCTTTCCCACAGGCGGCTGTCTTTCAGTATCAATTGATAAACAAACTCCTTATCTCTTTTTAACTTTTTAAAATTTAATATATGTACCTTGTTTACAAATTTTTAAAATTTTTAGTTTTCTACATAGGTACATACACATACAATGTACATCAAGCAATATTTAATCTAGTTGTCCATTTCATTCGAACGCATAAACAAAACATTTTGATGACATCGTACGTGTCTTACGTATAAATATGTACGTATGTATTATTTGTATTTAACCACAGATACTATTGATATTAGAATATCTGTATGGACCATACAATAGAAGTTTTTTAGATATTATTTTTTTGAAGCAAAATCGTCATATTTATTAACACCTTTTATAATCTACAAACACAGAATACCTACAAACTATCGATGGTAATGAATATTTTTTAAATTTTATGTGATTTTTGTTGTAATTTGAGAGTATTTATTAATAAATGTTCTAAAAATATTTATACTAACAAATATAACATCAGTTAATCTAGAAAAATTTTAAATCCCGTCTTGTTTAACCATCCATATTCGTCAACACTTTAGTCACTTTTCATTTTCATATAGATTGTGTATATAAGTGTATTCCCACTATTTATTCAATGCTCAAAAGTATATACAAAAAAAATATTAGTTAGCAAAAATGAAATAAATACCTACATAATATTTTATTAGATAACACATTATTAACGTTACATCTTTTTTTCTTAATACGTATACTTTTATTTGTGTATAGTTTGTTGGCAAGATATACTAGTTTTGTATGAACATTTTTTAAGGAAAAATTAGTAATATTTTCTAAAACATATTATGTTAATTCGATTTAATTTAATCAGTTTATGTATGTAGGTATGTAAAGGAACATTATTTGCTCCAGCAGACTCATACATAAATACAAACAGTCTAACAGTATTACACTGAAATCGTTAAGCCGGTCCTGTGAAAAATTATTTTATCCGGACTATAGTGATTATAATTTGCTTTTATATTATGAAACAATAAGAGTACAACTTACTTTTGATCAATCTAAACATTTCAAACAGTACGTAATTTGTATTGTGGTCTGTGACAATTATTAGATTTCCATTATCTTTCTTCTCTTTTGAGAAAAATATACATTTTATACGTTCCCAGCACACCCACCTTTATTAAATTATTTTAATGTAGCCAATAAACACTTAAATTACACTTTCGGAATTCTTATTTTGGAATAACTCAGCTTGCCGCACGGGTCTATAAAGTGTGATCCGTGAAATCTAAAAATGCGGGCCGTGGTCTTAAAAATTATAAGATAGAGTTTATTTTCTAATCCAATTTTTATGAACTATAAAGTTTTTCCAAAAATGATATGCAGTCTGAACCAATCGAATTATGAAATAGTTATTTGTGTAATAAAAGCGCAAAGTGGTACATTGCCACTTAATTGAGAGTGTTGACGCGCTCCGCCTGGCAGCGTCGCGCGTCATTTTCATGAGAGCGGCAATGTTACTTTGTGCTTGAATTACACAAATAATTTTTTTTCTACAATCTTGTAAAATGTATTAGTTTTATTTAAAATATACTCGAAAATATAATAATGGAAGTTTTCCCGAAAAATATGACTGACGAGTAAAAATCCTTTCTATTCTGTTCTTCCGTTTTGTGGAAGCCTCTTTTGTGTGGGGACCTCTGACACGTACCCCCAGTGCCCTTATGCAAATCCAGCTCTGTAGACAAAAGCGTAAATTTTAACATAGCTTATAATAATTTTTAAAGCTTAATATCTAATAAAAGAATTGAGTTTCAGGTGGAGCAATTACTGATCTCAAAGGAAAAATTAGGAGCAACTTAGCCTATTAAAAAAGCAAAAAGATTTCTTAAGTTCCGACTCCAATTTCTTTCCGGTAGTTAACTATAAATGTTGTGACGTAGATACTGGTTTTAAAAACTATTAGGAAGAATATTTTTATTTTATTGTGTTCTGTAGGAACTTTAAGTTCATATAAAATTTAGCTAACAGTTTAATTAATAATAAATAATTAAACAAAATAATAACTAAACAAACTGTCTGCTGTTACTCTAACCGAAACTGAACCGAACCATTAATAATAACCGGGGAAAATGATTATTCCTTCGGTATTTACTACATTGACCATTTGATGCGGTTATTATTAAAACGTACTAGTAATTATTAATACAAACTGGATTTATTATACTGACCATGACATATACATTGGATACACAAAAACAATCTTAAAAGTTTTGATTTGTGAGATAAAGTATACAATACCAAGAAAAATAAAACGAAACAACAAGTAGTCACTTGATAATGCAAAGAAAATAAGAACTGTATTAAATTATCTACTGAATTTTAGATGAGCTATTGTTTCATTTTGATTCGTAGAACTTTTCTGTTCAAATATTAAAAATATTATTTCTTCTTTTAACCTATGTTCTGCTATATACATTACTTTAATAAAAGAACTTTGTCTCCATCTTTGAACGATGGAGAGAGAAAAAACATAAAAACGTGTATTACAGAAAACCAATCGAAGTTTTGATGAAATAGAATTTTCAAGAGACATACGATTTACTTTTGTAGAAATCTTATGCATAGAGGATTTAATTTCTGCTGCAAAAAAGGTACTATGGAATTTAGTACACAGACAGACACTATTTACCCTGAGTTAACACAATCTTATCCCGATTTAAGGTTCCTATAAGATACAAAACCAGTTAATTAATCACAGAATTTGATGAAATTTGGTATGCAGATACTATTTACTATAAATGCATGTAATAATATTTTTAATAATACATAGGATAGTTTTATCTCGATTGAAGGTTCCCGGTGTCGACGAAATTTAGTACACAGAAAGACGCTACTTATCCTGATTTGCCTCCTTGAATCGGGATAAAACTATCCTATGTATTATTAAAATTATTAATATATGCATTCATAATAAATTTTCATAACCATTTCAACACATTTTTATAATAATAATATTAATTTTTAGTTAAGTTACATATAGATGTAGAAATATTCTATATAAATATAAATATAAATTCTCTGTCAAAATACTGTACCAGTTTTGTCATTATAGATTACGACCATAATGGTGTTAATACATATCACTCGCGACCTTACGTTTTATATCTTATCCGTTTTAATAATGTGTGGCTGGCCACAGGGCCGGATTTACCCTACCTGCCGTCCTGGGCACCGTGAACAATGCCGCCCCTGCTTTTCCCCAAAAAGAAAAAAAAGACATTCATTTCTTAATAACTTTTTAATTTTTTCCTACAAAAAATAACTAATGAGCAAAAGAAAAAAAGGCCAAATTCCAAATTTTTCCGCCCAGAGCACTATCCCCGCGTGCCCCATTCCATTCAATATCCCCTAGTGTAAATCCAGCACTACGTAGCGCAGAGGAAAGGAGCAAAGTTCATAATTTTATTGTTTTTACAAGGCTACAAGTATTCTACTACATCGACTATTCCTTAACCTAAAATAATATGTTTCTAAGAATTACCCTAAAATTTTGGGATAAACATGTTTTACTGTTTTTACAAATATTAGTTTTTTCCAAAATTTGCCGCCCTGGTCCCGGGCCCATGTGGCCCATGCCTAAATCCGGCCCTGGCTGCCCATACAAATAAAGTGAATGCTTTGACAAATGGTCGCGTATCTTATTTTTCAGATGTGGCGTTATACGCGCCAATGTATGTATATGTTATATAGGTACAATCAAACTCTTGAAACAAACTTTACCAACATTATATGCTTATCCTTCTTGTATCGTTATTAACTTTTTTTTATTTCTTTGTTTTAAGACAAATAAAGGAAAAATAATAAAATATTTACGTAGAAAAAAATCTCTTTGATTATAAAAATTTATGTTTCCTTATTCTTATTTTTCAATGCTCCAACTTGATTTACAAGTGTTACATGACAAAAGTCAGATAACTCTCAAGAAGATTGACTCTAAGTAGCGCAACAAAGGAATCCTTTTAAATAAATCTTTATCAATAAAAAGCTCGTTTAAGAATTTATTATCTAATAACCATTTTGAAGTATATTAGTAATATAAAAATTTTCCAGATACCTTTTAAAGGTGGTTGGCGTGTTAAGAATTAAGTAACTACTAAATTTCAAAATAATCTACCAATTCTTTTTTTATTTTAATTTGAAATTACTTGCAAAAGTTGTATAACTCGGTATTGACAATTTTTTAAAAAGTATTTTAAATTATTCATATACCTCTAATATAGTATTAAAAATACTTTTTAAAAAAAAATACATTCATAATAGGCGAAAAAAAATGTTTTTTTTTTTTTATTTATGTTCAAAATTTTCCACTAAAACAAACAGTACTTTATAATATGGTACTAGGGCTTGGAATACCGGTATCTTTTTATAATACCGGTATTTATTCGGTATTAAAATTTAAAATACCGGAATTCCGGTATTTCGGTATTTTTTCGGTATTGAATGAAAATGGTATAGAAAAAAATAAAAATATTAAAAAACACTCTTAATGAAAATCGTTTTTGTATAAGTAGGTAATATGTTTTACTGAAAATGATTGATAACAGTAATAATAACAAATTCCATCATTTTTAGATTTTAAAAATCTTACTAAAACTAAATACAAAATATAAAATAGTAAAACAAAGTAAACGGGATAACAACAAACAATAATTAGATATAAATTTTCTTGGATTCTACTGCGCATTTAATTTAAAGAGAACTGCAAGAGCGAAAAATCACAGCTTAAATAGTTCAAAGACATGGTACCAATTCTAAAATAATTTTAAAAAAATACATGGACATCAGTTTTTAAATTTCACCCTTTTATTTACACAGAGCAAGGAATTTTTTTAATACCATTATTACAATTAACAATATTATTCTACAATAGTAAAATATTTTACCCAAACATTGGTAATTTGGTATTTTTTTCGACAGAAAAATACTTAATAATATGTATTCCATAATTGTAAAAACTATGTATAAAAACATATGAACATACAAGGTATTTGGTCATTTAGACATGTGGAAAACATTAAACAAAATTGAAGAAATACATATTGTAATAATTTATGATCTACGCTTATACTGCTATATACAAAATACTCTATAACGATTCAATACCAATAGTAAATCTAAGGTAAAAATATTTAAAATCTGTAATTATATAAAGTATCTGATTTTGCTAATACCGAAACCGAAATACCGGTATTTGAAATTTTGATACCGGTTTTATAAAACGTATAAAAATGTCCGGTATTCCGGTTTTTCGGTAGTACCGAAATACCGGTATCCATGCTCTATATGGTACTCATAGTAAACAATTGATCATAGTACTTAAACACTGCTTGTAAATATTTTTTTATCATTTTTTCAAAATTTTATTTTTGAAATTAAATCGAAAAGATAAGAACAAAATTCGAGAACTTTAAATCACATGGGATCGTATTATACTTATACAAAAGTTTTTCTAAATTTTGTTAAACAAAAATCACTGTTGGTTGCAAAGAAATTTGCTACTATTAAAGCATCAATTTTCAGCAAATTACAATTATCAGCTTTTATAAATCCAACTTCTGTTGTTAATATTGTATAAAATAACACAAAACGCAATGAAAAACCAATAAAATGACAAATACTTACATTTTGACAAGTACTGAGCGGTGACGTACTCCATATTTTTATATTGTTATTTCTGATTACGTCATCATTAATGTACATTCTGTAATTTTTTGGGCGATATTATTTGTAAAAGGTAATATTTGGTTTGTAACTCTTATTTAACTTAAAAATAATCATTAAAAATTGAAACAATCCTTTTATATTATAAGACTACAATCAAATACCCAATTGAAAAATAGTGGAGAACGGTGCTATATCGTACAGCGAGGCTAAAGCCTACACCCACTTTTCGTGTCTAGATTTCAAGCTAGACGAGTCCAATCGGTGTCGCAACCTAGCGCCTGATCGCGGAAAATCACAGGATTGACTTCGTTCTGCTGTACATATAAATGCCAATGTGACGGTGAAAAAACTTGTTTTTATTATTTCTCTTATAATTTAGGGGCACTGTCAAATAAGAGTTGGGTGGAGAACCTTTACTTATAAGCTAGTAACTATAAGATCATAAGAAACTACTTTTCTTAAGCTCTCTCTTGATCACTAGTGATGACTAGCTAGGCGACGGAATTTGAGGTTAGGTTATGAAACTCCCACGAGATACAGCATGGAGTTAACCGTATAGAAGTGTACGACTTAGCCCCAAATGGTTTAATATGGCAACATTAATAGATTGTAGTTGATACAGAAAATATCATAAACTTTATAGTTTTAGTGCTGTCGAGTCTGCAGATAACTTTATTTGTGATTTATGTTTAAATGTATAAACTTTAAATAAAATACTTTCGTTCTATAAACTTTATCACTTTTTTTGATAAAAGTTAACCTAACACTCCTGATACTTTTGGAAGTTGAACTAGGGTTTCCGATCTCTGGCCAAAAAATCGATCTTGTGGATCGATTCGAATCGTCAAACCAAAAATCGATTGAAGAAAAAATCAGGTTACAAAAGATCGATCTGACGAAAATCGATTCAATTTTTGTACTTACAGAAAATAAAAGATATATAAAAGTTTTAATTAAGTTTCTTTTTGGGTCATCATAAATCAGTTCCAAAAAAAATTTTAATTTCCTTTGAAGATGAACTGCTGAATTTAATATGAATAAAATGGTTTCCAGTTTGCGCTAAAAGTATCACATGAACCCAAAATTTGACTCAATTTTTTATAAATGAATCATAAAAGTGGTAAAATTATTCAACAACATAAATAGTTAAAATATATTCTACAATAATTTTGAAAAAATATATTTTTACTAAAAATATTCAAATTTCATTTCGAAAAGATCGATCTCCGATCCCGTAAATTTTTCACGATCTCTGTATAGATTTGGTATCCAAAGAATCGACTCGAAAAATCGAAGATCAGCTCTCCAAAAATCGATTTTCGATAAAATCGAATCCAAATCGGAAACCCTAAGTTGAACTAAATATACCGATAATACAAGTTACGTTATGATGTTTCTTAGTTGAGTCGACAATAAGTAATAAAATGTGTTTTGTACAATAATTTATTGCATTATACTGTTATTTACTTCCTTAATAAGATGATTTTTTACTGCACGGTATAGCTCCTCCTACTGTACGGACTAGCCCCGACTCCCGGGGCTATTTCGTACAGAGACACTTTTTTTGTAATTTAATTTATATATATGTAAAAAGTGGAATAATTCAAATTTATTTGTGTGAAATCAATATCCAATGGTACAAATTATATATTCCTAATTTTCTTATAATTTTATACTCGATATTAGCTGAGCAATAACAGCTCTCCCTTAAGTGTACGGTATAGCCCCGCTCTCCTCTAATTTCATAGGAAAAAATTAACCTTCAACCCAAAAAAAATTTAAAAATTACTAAAATATTAAACGTCAAAGTTTGTTAATTTTATCCTTTGAATATTTCTCAAGAGCTAAAATTTGTTAAAACAAGCCAATAAATAGTTTGTTTTTTTTTTTTATTTATCTCACAATTATATGCTACGGTGACTTTATAATATAACTGATAAGAGCGTAACTAGAGCATGGATACCGATATTTCAGTACTACCGAAAAACCGGAATACCGGACGTTTTTATACGTTTTATAAAACCGGTATCAAAATTTCAAATGCCGGTATTTCGGTTTCGGTATTAGCAAAATCAGATACTTTATATAATTAGTACATATTTTAAATATTTTTACGTTAGAATTGCTATTGGTATTGAATGGATATAGAGTATTTTGTATATAGCAGTATAAGTATGGATCATAAATTATTTCAATATCTTCAATTTTGTTTAATGTTTGCCAGATGTCCAGATGACCAAATACCTTATATTCATTCATATGTTTTTATACATACAGAACATTTTCTGTCGAAAAAAAATAGCAAATTACCTGTGTTTGGGTAAAATATTTTACTATTGTTGAATACTATTGTTAATTCTAATGGTATTTAAAAAATTCCTTACTCTGTGTAATAAAAGGGGGAAATTTAAAAATTGATGTCCATGTATTTTTTTAAAATTTTTTTTGAATTGCACGTCTTTGGACTATTTAAACTCTGATTTTTCGCTCTTGCAGTTCGTGTGTATATCTCTTTAAATTAAATGTGCAGTAGAATCGAAGAAAATTTATATTTTATTATTTTATGTTGTTATTCCGTTTACTTTGTTTTACTATTTTGTATTTTGTATTTAGTTTTAGTTAGATTTTTAAAATCTAAAAATGATGGAGTTTGTTATTATTAGTGTTATCAGTTATTTTCAGTAAAACATATTACCTACTTATACAAAAACGATTTTCATTAAGAGTGTTTTTTAATATTTTCCTTTTTTCCTATACCATTTTCATTCAATACCGAAAAAATACCGGAATTCCGGTATTTTAAATTTTAATACCGAATAAATACCGGTATTATAAAAGGACACCGGTATTCCAAGCCCTAAGTGTAACCATTAGTAGGTCTAATTTTTGATTGACTAACACAGGCCAATTTCATTGGATTTATATACCTTGTTACTGGGTTACTACGATTACTCATTCAAAATTTGGCCTGGACATGGCGGATTTGTTTCAAATGGCCACACTGTTATCAAGAATATTATAATCACTGTAAATAAATACTAAAAAATAATGTATCCAAAAATCATTCCTTACCCCATGGCAACTTTTGTCACCGTGACATTTTTGTCACTCCTGTGTAATTTGTTTGTTAGAAAGAGAACCAAGAGAGAGTTAACTCCCTCTCTAACACACAGATCAGATAGGAGTGATTAAATGTCACGGTGACAAAAGCTGACATGGGGTAAGGAATGATTTTTGGGTGCGAGTGGGGTTAATCTTTAGAATAGATAGGTACTCTATTGCGCCAACTATCTTAACTTTTATTTAATTTGTGTGAATTAAAAAACATAATTTTTCAGGTGGGCCAGTAATATTTGTGATTGCGTGGGCGACTGCAAAGAGCTTCACAGTATCCGATCAAACCGATCCCGTTGAGGTAAGTATTTTTTTACACTCTTTTTTATAACCCATTTATATACAATAAACAAAAACAGTAAGTGCTACGTAAAATAAAATTTGTACCAATTAGGGCTTATATTACGTTTATTTTTTATTATGTAGTTTTACCATACACAGTTAAACCTTTAAAATACACAATTAAACCTTTAAATTTATTCTTGAATTAAGTGGTTATTATGGCCATTTTCACGAGAATATACACTCAAATCACGGGACCAAGGAAATCATAATCGTTCTTATTATTTTATTAATTAATTTATTTTTTTTGATTAAAATTGGGGTACTGCTGCCGGTGGATGACGCGGTCAGCAGCACCCGGCGGCATCGCCAGCGACGGGCATGCACCGTCATAAACAGTGGAAACAAAATATACACAGAACAGACAGGGACACATAAATGCAATAGACAACGGACAAACACATAAATTAAAACAAAATAACGGGCAGACCGTGCCATCCCAGGGTCTAGTGAAACGCTCGTTTAAGGAAGGACATGACGCACTAGGCGATAAGATATAGGGTCCTGTCCTCAAATGGGCAAAATTGCGTTCTTCACACCATTGGTCACAGACACAAAACTCAGTGGTGCAGAGCAATTTCACAGATAGTCATATCTTCAAACAATGCAAAAAAAGAAAGACTACACGGAACAGAAATAATTAAAACAACACCACCAAGGATGTAAGGAGCCTCTGGTGGCATAACAAAAGATAAAAAAGGTTAAAACAAGCACAAGGCGATTAAAAACAAACAGTTAACGTAAACTTTGATGAAAAAGTAAAACAACAATTTCACAAAGTTCCAGTCGAGTCAATTGCTCTGTGACACGATCCTGGTCCCCATAACTCCGATAGTCCCGAAGCGGCTTCGTCAACTCATAGGAACTCATCCGTGTAAGGAACAAATGACGTCTGCTTACTAAGTGAGTAACTTACAACCTTTCAGTCAGACGTCGGGGTTCAACTTACACGGGAGACCGGTACTTGACTCAGTGACGTTCGTCCGAATCGGGGCTACAGGGAACAAGGCAATGCCACAGAGTATCACAGACAAAATCTGACCAAGACTGTTTTCACCATTCCGACGGGGCGGAAGCGGCCACATCGACGCCCAGGACCGCATCCATATGAGGGACGACGACGTCCACTTACTGGGCGAGCTCGCTCAAGCTGTTCGGTTAGACGTCGACTCAGCGAAAGAGTGCGTCGAGTACCACATTCCTACCCGTCGAAATAAAAAAGACAAAGATCGAGAAGTATCAAAGTAAATATATATCACAGATGTGTAACACCAGTGTGCACAAACCAGTGTACACTATAAAGAGTAAAAACAATAATATCACAGCACGAAATCTATCACAGATCAGACTACCACAAATCACAGCATAAAAATACCGCTAATCGACTGGGCGGAACACGACTCACGACTTTGAAAATCACACACATACGGATACTAAACGCACACGAACTGTTGCCAGACATCCGGGCGAGAAGCTATTGCACAATCAGACGGTGGTGTTTCTCTCATACGGTGGATATCTCTGTCGGTCATACGACGTTCGTCCTCGTCGAAAAAAATACCAGAGCCTCGTCAGCCTGCTAGCCGAAGCTAACAGTTGCCCGCCGGGCACGAACGGGGACGTGAAGGTTGGATTTTAGCCCAGCATTATTATTATTATTATTATTATTATTATTTTTGATTAAAATTAGGGTACTGCTGCCGGTGGATGGCGCGGTCAGTAGCACCCGGCGACATCGCCTACTAAGGGCATGCGCCGCCAAAACTCAGTAAAGATAAAAACAACACATAAAGACAGGAACACATAAATGCAATAGACAATGGACAACATACACATATTAAAATTCAACGATGAGCCCTGCCATCCCAGGGCCTAAAAAGTACGGACAGTCCTTGGTGGCGGTACGCTAAGGGCTAGCCAGAGCGTCCGGTCACCAAGGTCTGAAATCCAACGATGAATCTCCGAGGTGTAAAGGGCTCGGAGTGGAAAATACTGACTAGAAATATCACCCAAGAAATATCACAAGAAAAGGAAAATCTTATTACGTCACTGGGGAGCCACAGGCCGACCAGTGCCGCAATAAGTAGTTAAAAACGATATCGCTGAAGGATCACAACAGCAAGCCTACAGCGGCACAACAAAATATCACAGATAAGAACAAAAATTGATGTACCACCTCGGGTGGAAAAGGCCCTCAGTGGTACATCGTTAAAACAAAACAAATTAATCATCGTTTAAACAAAAATTAATCTTATTAAAAAAACAAAAACAACAATATCAGAGCTTTCCGATTATTTTTTTGCTCTGTGACACGATTCCGCTCCCCATAGTCTCGACAATTCCGAAATGACTTCGTCAACACCTAGGAGCTCACACGTGTAGGGACAGTGACATCTGATTACTGAGCAACATGTACTGTTCTGTCAGATACTGATTACTGGGTACATGTGCCGTTCTATCAGATGTCGGGGTCAACCTACACGGGAGACCGGTAGGATGACTAGGCCACGTTCGTCCGAGTCGAGGCTACAGAGAACGGGACAATGCCACAGAGTATCACAGTATATCTGACTTATGTCCCTATGACCCCGACGGGGCAAAAGCAGTCCAGGACGCTCAAGCTCGCATCCGTATGAGGGAAGACGACATCTCCTTACTAAGCGAGCTCGCTCAAGCCGTTCGGGCAGATGTCGACTCATACGCCTGGATGACACGAACGAGTGCGTCGAGTACCGCATTCCTACCCGTCGAAGTCACAGGAACAAAAAATCAACGAAATATCACAGATGGTGTATCACGGTTATGCTCACTGGGGTGCACCGTCCAGTGAACACAGAGATAAAAACAAGAGAACAAAAAAAATTAAAAACAAAAGTACAACTATCACAGTTAGGAAAGACAAGAGACAAAAAAAAATCACAGTTAATATCACCAATTCGACTAATCCGAATTCGAGTCACGATTTCGGTATTCACACACATATGGATACTAAACACATTCGACGCTACACCCAGACATCAGGGCGAGATTAACAAGCATTAAGCAGACGATGGTATTTCTCACATATGGTGGAAACCTCTGTCGATCCTACGACGTTCGTCCTCGTCGAAAAAAAGAACTATCGAGGTTTACACCTCTAGATCCGGCACCTTTCGTGAAAACGGTGGTACCTCGAGAAGGAATGGTGCCGATCTTGGGTAGTCAGAGGCTAATGGAATCCGAAGATTACTGTATTGCGCATAAACTACCCCTGGGACCCTTAGCCTCCTTGACACCAATGGGGGATAAATATCCCTCACGGGTGCCAAGGGTAGCTGCTATCAGTGCCCTCACCACCATTATTATTATTATTATTATTTTTTTTTTTAATTAAAATTGGGGTACTGCTGCCGGTGGATGGCGCGGTCAGCAGCACCCGGCGGCATCGCCTACTAAGGACATGCGCCGCCATACACGATATAAATAAAAACAACACATAAAGATAGGGACACATAAATGCACTAGACAACGGACAAACATACACATAATAAAATCCATCGATGGGCTCTGCCATCCCAGGGCTTGAAAAGAGCGGACAGTCCTTGGTGACGGTACGATAAGTACTAGACAGAGCGTCCGGTCACCAAGGCCTGGAAGCCATCGCTGGAACTCCCTCCGAGGTGTAAAGGACCCCGGAGTGGAGAGAACCGACTAGAAAACACACAGAGACTAGAAAAAGTATCACAAATGTTATCACAGAAAAAACTTATTGCGTCACTGGCAGGCCACAAGCCGACCAGTGAAGCAATAAGGAGTTAAAACAATACCGCTGTAGAGCCAGAACAACAGGCCTACAGCGGCATAACAAAATATCACAGAATAGGAAACAAATGGTGTACCACCTCGGGTGTAAAGAGCCCTCGGTGATACATCGTTAAAAAACAATAACAAAAACAAACAACAGGTATAAATAACAACAGTACCACTAAGGGTGTAAAAGGCCCTTAGTGGCATAACGACAATACTAAAAGTACCCTGCCAGACCAGCTGGAACAGGGTATGGTTAATAAATAAGACGAACACAATACCATTTTTACACATAGATTAAAAAGCTGTAAGTAAAAATATAACTGTCGGGGGAGAATCAAGAGACGACTTTGATAAAATATGAGATGTAAAGCCCCTAAAGCCTCTGATGAAGATGCGAATTTCTGAGAAATTCAAGCATCTTTCTTTCAGAGGCAGCATCGTAAGATAAAACTTCGGCTACATTATTCGGGAGCTGCAACCTCTGGCGCAATGGCTCAAAGGTTACACATTCCTCAACTATATGCCTCACGGTCAGCGCCGTTCCGCAGGCAGCGCACCTTGGCTGATCCTCACCGGCGAGAAAATGACGATGTGTTGCCGTGTGGCCCAAGCGTAAACGCGTCAGGGCCACACTCTCTCGCCGGCTCAGATTTACAGGTGCCGGAGTTCTTCGGACCTCAGGTTTCACTTGTCTGAGCTTTGCCGTGAGGTTGATCCACTCACGTTGCTATTTATGTTCGATCGCGGATCGTATGCTCACTCTCAGATCCTCTGGGCGTATGGCAATGTCCTGTGGCTCACCGACTTCGGCTGCATGACGTGCTGCCTGGTCGGCGAGTTCATTGCCCGGTATCCCCACATGTCCGGGAATCCAGAAGAAGGTAATAGACTTCTGGCGGAGCATGTAGAGACACGTTCGGATATTCTGCACCAGTGGATCGATGGTATGAGAGTGGCAGATCGCTTGCAACGCGCTCAACGAGTCGGAACAAATGAGGAATGCGCTGTCTTCGGATGTTTGACAGAATCGCAGGGCGTGCAAAATCGCAAATAATTCCGCAGTATACACAGTGGCCTGGGGAGGAAGTGTCCAAGCGTGAGGGTCGTCATGAATGACGATGGCACTTCCCACACCCGTAGCTGTTTTTGAGCCATCTGTGTATATGCAGAAAGAGTCAAGTTCGCTAATGACCTCGTAGAAGCGGGATCGATATTCGAATGAACTGGTCTCCTCCTTGTTGAGACCAGTCAGGTCGAAACGACACCTTACGTTAGGGATCAGCCAAGGAGGTACTTCCATAGGACGTTTGGGAAGTACCTTGGCGAACTGTAAGTGCAGACTCTCTAATAACTCCTGCGTTCGAACGGCCACTGGTCGACTTATGGTGGGACGTCGACCATAGAGCCCCTGTAAACGATATCTGAACAGAGTCGGGTAGTTTATATGTGAAGGTGTTGCATATACCCCCGCTGCGTAATTGAGCAAGAGACGCTCACGTCTCAGTCGCAGCGGAGGAAGACCCGACTCTACGCAGAGGCTCATAGAAGGGCTCGTTCGAAATGCTCCCGTAGCCAGTCGTATGCCTGCATGGTGAACAGGATCTAGGAGTAAAAGCGCAGACGCCCGGGCGGAGGAGTAAGCAATGCTGCCGTAATCAATCCTAGTCAGAACTAGCGATTGATACAGGCGAAGCAACGACTCCCGGCCCGCACCCCACGATGCACCAGCCAAGCACTTAAGCATGTTGATTGTCCTGCGACAACTCGCAGCTAAGGCTTGGATGTGTGGGCGCCACGTAAGTTGTTTGTCGAATATGAGTCCTAGAAACCTGATGCTATCAACGCACTGAAGGTTGTATCCTTTTAAAGTGAGGACAAGATCCGGATGTGCGTTGCGCTTTCTGCAGAAGTGAACCACCGATGTTTTTTGTGGAGAGAAGCGAAAACCAAGAGCTTCTGCAGAAGTCACCACTTCGTTGATGCCTTGTTGCAGCCGTTGTTGAATATCCTCGATGGAATCGGCTGCATAGAAGATTGTGAGGTCATCAACGTACAAGCAACGACGAATTGGGGCTGAAGCTGCAATATGACTGACTGCGATGGAAAACAAGGTGACACTAATGGTGGAGCCTTGAGGAACACCATTCTCCTGGGAGTGGGCCTCGGACTCAGTGTCACCTACCCGGACACGAAACGTGCGGTCAGTCAGAAAACTTTTTACGAACTGAGGGAGGTTACCTCTTAAACCCCAGTCGTGCAGCTTCTTGAGAATGCCATACCTCCAGGTCATATCATAAGCTTTCTCCAGATCGAAAAACACAGCCACAAGGTGTTTTCGTTGGAGAAAGGCGACTTGAATGGCATTCTCGAGGCGAACAAGATGGTCCGTAGTCGAATGGTATCGGCGGAACCCACATTGGTATTTAGGTATAAGGTTGTGGGATTCCAGCCACCAGACGAGACGGTTGTTCACCATTTTTTCCAATACCTTGCTGAAACAGCAAGTCAAGGATATTGGACGGTAGCTAGTTAGTTCCGATGAATCTTTACCCTCTTTTAGCAGCGGAATGATGGTAGCTTCCCGCCACTGCGGAGGGTAAACGCCTTGCCTAAATATTTCGTTGTAAAGATCCAGTAACCTACACTTACCAGGATAAGGCAGGTTCCGGATCATGGCGTATGGGATCTCATCAGGTCCAGGGGAAGTATCCCCAGATCCCCGAAGCGCCTCCAGTAATTCTTGCATAGAAAACGGTTGGTTATACTGGAGGGATTCATCTGAGAAAAAATCAAGATCGTTTTGTTCGTGTTCGATCTTGATCCGCAGGAAGCCCGGGTCATAATTCTGGGAGCCACTGACGCGCTCAAAGTGCTTAGCTAAGCAGTTAGCTATTTCCGCGCGTTCAGTGATGTTCCGACCGTCGACGACGAGAAGGGAGGGCATAGGTGAACGGGAATATTTCCCAGTAATGGCCCTCACTCTTCTCCATACCTCTGAGGTGGTCGTGGAGGTATTTATGGCCGAAACATATTGCTCC
This sequence comes from Brachynemurus nebulosus, assembly GCA_035578155.1. Lineage (NCBI taxonomy): Eukaryota > Metazoa > Arthropoda > Insecta > Neuroptera > Myrmeleontidae > Brachynemurus > Brachynemurus nebulosus. The sequence continues at coordinate 54,106,225 of JAPWDM010000004.1, read as the reverse complement.
CATGATAGCCTCTTTTGTTCTTTAATTGTGCGTTTACAGCGTGCTTGAGCACGCTTGCAGGCTATCACATTTTCCTGCGTGGGGCGACGTCTGAGTTCGTTGTACGCCCGCTTTTTCTCTGCAACTGCTACACTCACGACTTCATTCCACCATGGTACTTGACATTTGGGTGGAATGCTGGACGACTTCGATATACTATGATATGCTGCTTCAAAGACACTGGAGGACATTTTCTCCACATCATCTTCTACGTCTCCAGTCAGCTCGGGTGTACGGAATGAATCAGCGTACATTTCCCAATCAGCTTGACGGAGACGCCATCTCGGCGAAGACGATTGTGGAGTCATCGGCGTGGTACTATTCAATATAATGGGAATATGGTCACTACCGTATGAATCAGACGCCAGCGTCCATTCATAACGGTGTGCCATGACCGGTGAGCCAAGTGATAAGTCGATAGCCGACAGCTCACCGGTTCTTGCATTGATGAAAGTACCTTGACCGGTATTCAACAAGACCGTTTCAGACTCGTCTAGAAACCGTTCTATGAGTCTTCCACGGGCGTCTCTTGTGCTACAGCCCCACATGAGGTTGTGAGCATTAAAATCTCCTAGTAACAAAAATGGACGTGGTAACTGTAAGGTAAGCTCGGTCAGGGTTTCGACATTCCAGTCGAAATCTGGTAAGTAGACCGAGCATACTGTGAACTGTGGCGGTTTTAGAAATTGTATTGCAACTGCTTGTAGGGGGGTGTTTAATGGGTGGTCCCGGAAGGGGGCGCCATCTTTTATAATGATGGCAACACCCCCCCTCGCCCTGATGTCTGGCTGTACGTTGTGCCGGCGGATATGGTAATTTTTTATTGAAAATTGTTCCGCCGGCCGTAAATGTGTCTCTTGGAGGCACACGCACATAGGCGTGTGCTCAGCCAGAAGCATCTGCAATTCACAGTAATGATGTTTTACACCATTACAGTTCCATTGTATAATAGCCATTTCTGTTACTACTTGGGTTGCTCCCTAGGAAGTGTGGCTACTTCCTAGGTTTCCCCTTGGGCCAGCCTTTTTTTCTTTTTATCGTTTTCACCTCGGCATCTGAGTTATCGGACTCTGTGGCCGAGGTGTTGGTATAGGCGTCGGACGTCGGGCGCTTAACACCCGACCGTACCGACGCGGTCGTACTTTCCGAGTCGCTCATTGGTGTTGTGATTGAACGACTCGGGAGGGGGGTGACCGGGCGTTCGGGTGTGCCCGGTCGGGACGGCGCCGTTGACCGCTGGGGTAACGGGGCCATAATGGGTGGAGGCGGCATTGATTCCGCCTCCGAGGTGGATGTTGTTGGTCCCTTCTTCGGGGACCGTTGTTGAGCCACCTCCTTCTCCCCCTCACTACGGCGCCTTCTCGGAGGCGAAGCCTTCTTCGTTGACGTCTTCTTTTTGGGGGAAGACGTCACAGTACGTACGACTGGTCCCTGAGGGGTGGTTGTTATCACCCTTTTAGTCTCAGGGACCTTGGCTGACACGACAGCGGCTGTGGTGGGTGTGGAAACAGGTACACCCACTGAGCGCATTAAACTCTCTTGCATAATTTGCATGCATTCTTGCATTTTGCGCATCGATTCTCTTAATTCTTTAATTTCAGAATTTTTTTCAGCCGCTGTAGGGGCGGGGGCCGCAGCAGCGCGTGCGTAACCATCCAAAGCCGAGCGTCGGGGCATGTTGCCCAAAAGCTTTCGACGTGCCTCTGGATATGATAATCGTTCCAGGGCTCTCAGCTCTTGGATGGCTGACTCTTGTTTAAATATGGGGCAATTTCTCGACTTTGCCGAATGATTGCCCCCACAATTCACGCATTTCATTGGTTCGCCGCACGGTCGTCCTTCGTGTAACGGCTTACCGCACACGCAGACCTGCTGCTCTACGTTGCAACGCTGTGAGATGTGTCCGTATCTTTGACAGTGATAGCACCTCATAGGTGCTGGAATATACGGCCGCACATCCACTTTGTTGAACAGGCCAATTACTACTTGTTTCGGTAGAGTGGTACTATTAAACGTTAACAAAATTAAGAGGGATTCTGGGTGTTTGTTCCCCCTATTGTACCTCAATCTTTTGGCCTCAATTACCCCCTGTGGAGACATCTCCGACACTATCTCTTCCAGGGTACAATACGCGAGGGAAGGGTGTATTATTACTCCCTTGGAGTAATTTAACACACCGTGAGGTGTCACTTCCACCGCGAATTGTCCTAATGTTTTCAGGCTTTGAATTTTTGCTGACTGTGCCGGTGAGGATGCCTCCACGAGCAACCCTTTGCCCGATAGTTTGGCATCTTTTACTTGCCCAATATCGCTTTGTACTAACTTACTTAAAAGGAAGGGACTGGTCTTGCTAAAGTCACCTTCCTTCGGTTTAATTACGAGGAACTTTATATACGTAATTTGCACTCTTGGGGCGTTCAAGTCAAATGGACGCCCACGACGGTTCCCTTTTGTTTTCTTGCTGGGAGTAGGGATACCCCCCGTAGCTTTAGCAACTACACCACCGGCTGGCGGTGTGGTTACATTCGAAGGGGTAGCGGCTGCAACCCCGCTACCATTGCTCCCGCCGGTTGTTGGTGGCGAAGCGACGTTCGCGTCCGTGTTTTTGGGCCCGGACTCGCCCGTAATTAATTAATTTCGTCACCCATACAAATGAACACAATAAATCCCCCACCCTCCACGGAGCCTCATAAGGGACGTGGGACTCCCACGCCAGGGATACGGGAATGAGGGGCCCTAGGGACGAAGCCCATTGCCCCAGTGACACGCACGACCCCGGGGCGCTCGAATTTACTGCGGCCGGTGCATAACCGCAGCCACGGTCTATGCCTGAAGCCAGGGCCGAAGTGACGTGTTGTTCCACCGTACTCGCAAGTAACGGCTTCCCTCAGTCACCAGGATCCCCTTTTCCAGGCAACGCCGCTAAGCCACACACGAGCTAGTGTGGGTCCCTAAGATGACTTGAAGTTGGGACAACAAAGAAGAACGAAAACAAAACAAAACCAAAAACAAAAAGCAAACAAAAGATAAAAGAAAACCTGAAACAAAAGAAATAAAAATAACGAAAAACAAAAAGAATAAAAACGAAACGAAATAAAAAGATAGGTTAAGAAATGAACGATCGAGGATTTCTCCTCTAGATCCGGCATCTTTTGTGAAAACGGTGGTACCTCGAGAAGGAACGGTGCCGATCTTGGGTAGTCAGAGGCTAATGGAATCCGAAGAGTAAGCTTATCAATAAATAAAAGCTTATCACTTCAGCTTATGATAAGAAAATGGAAGCAAAATATTTTATACCTCATTTCAGATACAATTGATCATGAGTTTTCGTTAAAAAAAATTAAATAACTCTTATATTCGAAACAAATCAATCTTCTGTTCTTTTCTAAAAACAAACTGCAAATTTAAAATTTACGTAAATGCAATAATGAAAGAGATTAAGCCAAGAAAACGGAAATTATTTAAATTCAAAGTGACGAAGCATGGCTAAATTTAACTGAAATGAACCATATCAAACTACCTAGGAGGAATTACCTTTACTAAATTACGAAACTCACGCCAGCGAAGCCGCGAGTAATAGTTAGTATAATATAAATTATGTGTCCCATTAGTATAGTTATATTATGATAAACCTGACACTAGCGCACCGACCATTTTTTTTTTAAATAGTCGAATTTTTCATTCGGAAATTCCCTAAAATACTACACTTCAAAATTTCTGTAAAAGCACGTAGCGAATTATAATAATACTACATTTTCTCGTAATATCATCAATTGGCAATAATTCTTGTTTTTATAATTTAAGTACCTACAGTTATTATAATAAAACGGTTTTGACAATATGACTGCAACATACATAGCAGATGTAGGTTTGTATAGAATAGAATTTTCGTATGTCTTTACTTTTTCGTATAAATGGAAAAGTAAAGTTTCAATATTTCAGTTTTAAATTAGCAACTTTTCAAAAGGACAAGTTTTGTTTGTTTTGTATTAAATATTTACAAGTCATCGTGAGTAGCTAATGAATGTTATTTTCTGTAACTTCTTAAACAGTTTTCATGTGTAAAAAAAATACATTATGAGAGTTTATTTTCGTAAAAAGTATTTTTTAAGTTTATAGAAATAAAAGTCATCACATTTTACCAAAAATAAGGGAATGATTGTCATTATATCTTATCATTATATATAAGGAAATTGTTCCCTGGTAAAAGTAACAGTATCTCTAAAAAATTATATAATATCGACAATAAATACCTAATACAATTTATTATTTATTAAAACAAAAATGTTTTCAATAATTGAGTAATTCGTAATCGTGTATTGAATGGCGGACAAATGCCCATTCTCGATTGCATATACTTAATTTCAATTCTTAAAGATTATGTTTTTTTCACTTTCCTTTAATGTTGTTGGTGGGTAGTTAGAACGATTTTTCAAAGGCTTTTAATGAAAACTCTCTAGATATTTATTTAATTCAGTACCAGTAATACCAGCCTATTCCGATCAAAATTGACCACCTCAATTCTGAGAAAAACGATTTCAAAGTTTTGTAATTTTAACATGGACTCTTATGGCAAGTTGACATTTTTTTAAATAAAATTAAAACGTGGCATTTAATATGTTATAAAATACAAAGTTACAAACCATATATAATAAAAAATAAAAATTATTGACCACGCCATTTTTGAAATATAATTTATAAAGATCATTTTATAACGCTTTTCAACGTTTTTGCAACACTTTTTTAACAACGCTTTTATATTGCTACAACATAAGCGCGCGGAAATTCAAACAAGTGGTATACAAATATAATAATTGAAGAATATTAATATATTATGTATTTAATTTTTGATAGAAGAAAATTTCATCGCTTAGATATACTTTTGTAACTGACTGTCACGGAGCAACTACGTTAAATAGACAAACAGACAAAAATTCGAAAAAAGGATTGTTTTCAATTCGAGAACCCCAAAGTGATCGACTCTCGCAGTTTTTCAAAATTACCTTTAAATTACAGTTATAGGCGCGTTGAAATTTTATAATAGTATATAAATAAAGCTCTCTATCAATCACAATTCACAACAAAATCACTCTCATAGACTTATTTTATACTAATATACTAATTTCATTAGAATAGAACACTATGCTGGAATATTCCCGTTAATGATTAAGAAGCAAAAAGATGTAAATTTCTTTGAGAATCGCGTGTTTTTTTAATATTTTTTGTTGGATTGCATTATTAAGGGGACATGAATAAAAAATAATCGCCTTATAAGCACTCAAAAACCATTTTTACTTACTGCAAGATTAAACACAAATGTGGCTCTAGTTTTACTGAAATTCATTATACAATTTTACTTTAATTTATTACCTATTTATTAATAAGTTATTACTAACAATGTTTTTTTTTTCATTTTCACGCAAAATCTGCTACTCGAAATGGAAACATTTAAGGTTGTGGAACATCATGTAAGTTACTTATTATTTTTGTAAAACATTTGAGTTTATTATAATATTTTTAGGGAATTTCTAAACGGAAATTGAACTCTTATAAAAGGTGTCATGATAAGACTTGAGATGAGAATTTTTACCAAAATTCAAAAAAAAATCATGTTAACCGATTTTTTTAAAAAATAAACATTCTTCGTCAAAAAAATTTTGCAAAAAATTCAAAGCACTTTTCCAAATTTTCCTTACACCGTGATGAAGCACATGAAATAGCTTTTGAGCCATATGCTATGTAAACGGGTTTTCGAGATACTTTCCATGTATGTAAACTATATTCAATGTAATCATTTTTTTGTTATTTTTAGACTGTAAAAAAATTTATACGATATTTTGAGGTATCCACATTTTGTGATTTTGAACATAACTTTAAATTATTATAACTCCGACAAAATAGAAGATAATTGAATAATATTCAAGTACATAGCTTAGCACATCTTAAATTTATTTTTTGCACAGGGAAATTAAATTTGATGAACATCCTATTTTTAGATGATCGATTTATAGTCTAAGAGCTGGCTACATAAAAAAGTTTGTTATCGCTACATGGCTGATTTATTTTGTAAAAGGATCCTTTTTTATAGCTAAGTTCAAATAATCTTGTCTGCCAGCGCAATCCCGTGGCTTAACGCAGGAACGGCCGCTTAAATAGTTAAATTTCGATATTAAAAATTTTATAAGATGCAAGTGTTATAACTATGGAAACAGTTTTATTTTCAAATTATTATTATTATTATTTTCAATTTATTATTTTTTATTAATTTTTTTCAATTTTATTCATCAGTTTTTTCGGTTGAAAAAGTAACTTACTCATAGTCGGACCCTAGGTTCATTTTTCGGGCTATGGATGCTTACGAATCCTCAGTTTTTAGCCTCAGATTCTCGAACTGCATCCGAGATCACAAAAATAACACTTACGGTCCTTGCCAAGTAATATTTATAATTATATACTATTATTGCATCTGAAAAGTACCTGATACAGTTACAATATTGTCTGTTTAAGGATCTTTTTTTATGATATTCATCAAAAAAAATTCAATATATGAATTTTTTCATAACATTCAATCAATCGACATGTAAGTATGTGATGTATTGTATTTTTTATTTCACAATCTTAAGCCACTTTCTCGCTGTCTGCCGACACTTTCGTCACTAAAAAACTCTCTGTCAACAATTTTCCGCGCTTTCTAAGAATAAATTGAAGATAATAATACCTAATAATAATAATTTGAAAATAAAAACTGTTTCCATAGTTATAACACATGCATCTTATAAAATTTTTAATACCGAAAATTAGCTATTTAAGCGGTTGTTCCTGCGTTAAGCCACGGGATTGCGCTGGCAGACAAGATTATTTGAACTTAGCTACAAAAAAGGATCCTTTTACAAAAGAAATCAGCCATGTAGCGATAACAAGCTTTTTTATGTAGCCAGCTCTCAATCTATTATACAATGAATTTGTATTTATGAAATTGCTCAGTTGTCATAATATTTATTTATGGCACTTTATGGACAGTAGCATAGCGTATAATTATAGACAGGATACACACTGTCTACCTATATTTTACAAACTGAATCATCTTTGACAGTTTCTATTGTCAAACTGGAACTCGAACTCAGGATTCCCTGATAACCGGTCAGGTACTTTTACCACTAAGCTATCCGATCCTATATTCAAGAGCCACTCCAGTTTGACAACGTATCAATCACATATTTTTTTCTCTCTTGGTTGCGAAAAGCAGGTACTTTAATTTCAATATTGTCGATGTTCTTGTGAACATAACTGACGTATGGCGAACTTTGGTTCGCATTTAGACAGACGTCAATATTTATATGGTCAGTTATATTCTGGACACGGCCAGCCGATCCAGTTTGACAATTTTTCAATCACTATGTGATTTTTAATTAAAACAATGGTTTGGTTATGTATTATACCAAAGTTAGTCGTGTGTTCAAGTTCAGTTTAGCTGAACATTATAAGTGACCATATTATTGACGTATGTCTGAATACAAACAAAAATTCACCATACGTTAATAACGTTCACAACCACATCGACAATACTGAAATTAAAATTATCAATATTGCCATTGGTTTTAATTGATTTCTAATGTTTATTATTTTTACTTTGTAACATTCATTCAGTTGTTTTTATGTTTCCTAATACATAAATTTTTATCAAGTTTTTTCCTAATTTATAGTACTAATTTATTAAATATTTAAGAAAATAAATTTCGAAGACCCAAAATCAATGTTTCTAGAATTTTTAACTGTTAATAATTTTTCTCAATTAACGTTTGTTATAAAACAGAAATAACTAAAATTTAGATTAAACAACTTGGGTCCTGTGAAGTTGGCGCACCGAATGTGATAAATTTAAATTTTTTTTAGTGTTCTGGCATCCTTATGAATAGTTCTAGAGTTCCCTATACACATTTTAAATAGTTCCGATGATTTAGTACCAAAAATTCAATTTTAAAATTAGGTGTGCCAACTTCACGCAGCGCACCGAATCGTAAAAATCAATTATTTTTTTTAGAGTTCTGGTATCCTTATAAATAGTTCTAGAGTTACCTATACATATTTTAAATAGTTCCGGTGATTTAGTACCAAAATATCAAATTAGAAAATTGGGTGTGCCAACTTCACGCAGCGCACCGAATGGTAAAAATCAATTCTTTTTTAGAGTTCTAGCATCGTTATAAATAGTTCTAGAGTTCCCTATACATATTTTAAATAGTTCCGATAATTTAGTACCAAAAAACCAAACTCAAAAATTTGGTGTGCCAACTTTACGCAGCGCATCGAATCGTAAAAATTAATTTTTTTAGAGTTCTAGCATCCTTTTAAATAGTTTTAGAGTTCCCTATACATATTTTAAATAGTTCCGATGATTTAGTACCAAAAAATCAAATTCAAAAATTGGGTGTGCCAACTTCACTCAGCGCACCGAATTGTAAAAATCAATTATTTTTTTAGAGTTCTGGCATCCTTATGAATAGTTCTAGAGTTCCCTATAAATATTTCAAATAGTTCCGATGATTAAGTACCAAAAATAAACTTACATGTGTATTAAAATTAAATTTTTATATAGGTAAATTTTTATAAGTTCTGATTGGTCTAATGAGAGTTCTGAATGATGCTCCAAGAGTGCTACAGAAAAACGCTTCAAAAAAACATTTATGTAAAAATAGCGTTATTTTAAAAAGAAATTATCTTACACGAAAAAGTCACATGACTTTTCTGCAGCACTTTTGAAGCGCTATTTAGAGCTCAGCCTAGATTAACCAAAACCTGTAAAAAAGGATTTCCACATAAAAAATGGATATCAGAATTTCCAAAACCAATTGTTTACTTAGAATTATCTGAACTACAACAATCAATATTTGTATGTTAGAAGTAAACTTAGTTAAGAAATGAGTTTTTCTGGCATTAATCTTCGGAACTATTTAAAATATGTGTAGGGAACTCTAGAACTAATTATAAGGATGCCAGAACTCGAAAAAAATTTGAATGTTCTGACATTCGGTGTGCCAATTTCTCAGAGCCGTTAACTTTTCATTGTTAAGAATATCGTTAACTTTCAAAGTAACTGCCTATTTTATACTCAAGCGTCATACCGTTTTTCTGTAGAACTCTTGGAGCATCATTCAGAACTCTTATTAGACCGACCAGGAACTTGGAAAAAAATTTCACATAAAATTTCATTGTCATATATTTGATTTTCAAAAACCGATTTTATACTCCTAATTACCAGAACTATTGATATTTTTGGTAGAGAACTCTAGGACTATTAGTAAGCTAACTAGCTGAAGTTAAATTTTTGGTACTTAATCATCGAAACTATTTAAAATATGTATAGGAAACACTAGAACTATTCATAAGGATGCTAGAGCTCTAAAAAAATAATTGATTTTTATGATTCGGTGCGCTGCGTGAAGTTGGTACACCCAATTTTTGAAACTGATTTTTTGATATTTAATCATCAAAACTATTTAAAATATATATTGCGAACTCTGAAACTATTCATAAGAATGCCAGAACTCTAAAAAATAATTGATTTTTATGAAAGTTCTCTAAAAAAAGTTATAGTTAAAAATAGCCTTAAATTCAATGTAATTATTTTACACGAAGGTGCCATAACATTTTTCTGTAGACCTCTTGGAGCACTAGTAGATAGGCTAGGACAGTTCTATGACACAGTAAAACCTCAATTATCCGGACTACTTTTTTGACCGTGTTAAGAACCGTGTAGTTTGGGGTCCTACTGTACCTAGTGTATGAATTGACCTTTGACCTGGCACGTACATGTATTAGAAAATTTGTTTTTGACATTTGACCCCAACACTCGCTCATACTGCTGGCCTTGAAATTCCTAAGAGGTGAGTCATCACCACCAACCGAATTAATTTATGTTAACTCATTATGCGTCATCACAATTTACTTATAACAATTTCATTTTGTGTTAACCCATTACCAGCCAAGCCTAACGCATGCGCAGACTGAATTTAAGTACACGACGCATGCGCAGACTGAATTTTAGGTTACAATTTGATAGATGGGGTACACTACCGCGTCAAAATGTGGGGAATACCCTAACTCGGGGGTGGCCCCAAATTTTTGACGCCGTACTGTACTTAAATTTTTGGTACACTACCGTGTCAAAAGTGTGGGCCCCCCTGACCAAAAAGGTATCCGATCACTTTTTGAAACGTACTGTACGTGCAAACCTTGGCCCCAAAACGCGCTTGCCTTAATTACGTCATCTTAAACGAACTATCACGTCAAAAAATGTGGGGAATACCCTAACTCGGGGGTGGCCCCAAATTTTTGACGCCGTACTGTACTTAAATTTTTGGTACACTACCATGTCAAAAGTGTGGACCCCCTGACCAAAAAGGTGTCCGATCACTTTTTGAAGCGTACTGTGCTTATTACGTGCAAATCTTGGCCTCACTTAACTGCGTCATCTTAAATTGGGTGCAGTCGCTAACGATAAATTTTGTCGGGGGCGCACTGTACCAAGCGCTAGATTTTAAGATTAGACTCCGGGGTCCAGATTTCTGACCGCTACTGTACTGTAAATCGAGTGTCTACTGTACTTTTCAACAAGTTTAAGCCTGTTTTCAGCAAAGTCAGCACTTTTTTAATTTGTTTATTTATATAAGTTTTAATTTAAAAAAAAAATGTTTATTTAAGATTTTGATGACTCAGCAATTTCTTTGTTTGGATTTCAAATACGAAATAGTCTTCTTGGAATTTTTAATTTATGGCCTGATTGTTGAATTATAATTATAGTATGATTCATACAAGCGGGGATTTTTGTTATATTTGTTTATTTATATAATAATTTTGGATCATGTAATAATTTTAAAATTGTTTATTTAAGATTGGGAGGCCGCTAAATTTTGTGGGGGCACTGTACCAAGCGCTACCGCAAAACTAACTTCAGACTCCAGGGTCCAGATGTCTGACCGCTACTGTACTGCCGGAAATTTGGGTGTCAACTGTAACTCAGGGGTTTTTTTGTATCTTTAACCTTGGAAAATTCCAGGAATTTTTATCAGTTTTAACATAAACAAACAACTAATAATTAAATGTTTGTTTTAGCTGAATTATGATCGTAAGACTCATATAAGGAGTTTTTTTGGTATAAGAAAGATGACGTCATGGAATATTAATGAGTTAAAAAATTGTTTAGTAAAAAATATCACCCATTGTAGGCCTCAAGCAAGAAATTATTTTTTTATCCGTTTTAATACTTTAACATTTAACCTACAGTGACCAATTTTTTAGTTAACTAACAGAAGTTCTTGAAATTTTAACAAGTTACAAAAAATATTACTTCTTATGGTGCACAACATTTTTGAATTTGACTGTAGCACAAAACTGTTTCTATATCAAACGAAAATTATCTGAAATAATTCAGTATGTACATATTATGTATAGACTCTGTATATTAAAAATATTTTATGTATACACTCTGTATATTGAGAATAAGAAAGAAAATTTGTATATAATTTTAATTTTTATGAATACTAGTAAACGAATTGTATAGCCATTTATGAATAAGTATTAAATCTAATTATAAAATAATTTATAAATATTGCAAAAAATTTGTTTAATCAGCAAAATCAATGTATATCATTTTAATACTGATACATATTTATATTAGGGTATAATAGTATTGTAATTAACATTTTTAAACAGAATAAAAGTTTTTGGTTTTAAATTACTATAAGTTAAACACGTCGCTTAATATAAAAATGATAACAGCATTGAGTTTTACTAAATTTTTAAGTCTGTAAAATCAAAATTTTTTATAGACTAGAACATTTTGAATTTGCTACTCTATCATTAACATACAAATAATATCATGTGTATATAACGGGTGTATATTTAGTATTTTTAATAAATATTTTAGTATACAGGGTGTATCATGAAATATGCTTTTCAATTAGAATAATTTTCATAAGATTTTTGTTAATACTCTTATAGGTTAACGAAAGAAACTTTTTGCTGTAAAAAAATAGGGGAATGCAGGGTAATAATTAAATAAAACGCACATATTTTTTTTTTAAATTTTATTTATAGAATAAATGTATACAAAAAATTAAATTGCTTAAATCTATATATTACTTAAAATCTATTTATTTTCCATATAAAAATTTTTTAAAAGAATACAATTTTCTAATGAACAAATTTTATCTGAATGAAGCATACAGCGTCTTGAATAATATTCATCTCGCAGAATGGAAATCTTCGGTACATCAAATATTTCTTCCAAATTCAAAATCCACGGCTGGTTTTCGGTACCATCAAACAAACTTGATATCCATTTCTTCTTTTCACCACCCTTGACGTATATAACATCATACTTCTTTAATATAGGTTTCAATATGGTATGAAGTTTTTTGTATGGAATAAATCCATACGACCAAGGTATTCCATGCCAATTTCGGTAAAGCCAACTGGCTACTCGTTGATATTTCTTCGGCAACTCGTTGAAATCAAACGGTGCGTCGAATATAAGATGTAATATATCATCCGAATTTTCTGCAGCAATACCAACTTCTTTAAAATAAAATTCGTTGTTAGCTCCTTGATAGCCTTGTATGTCAAGAAACGCCATTTTTTACTGCCACCGTAGAACTGAAATTATTCACACAATCCACAACTTTACATAGAATAATTAAAAGTGGTGGGGGTAGTTAGTTAATTTGTGGAACGTATTCGAAAATGGCTATTAATAGCTATTGCTAGTTTACCATCAAATTACAAACTGTTAATAATATTTAGCACATTTGTGAGTACCAGGTTCTTTTCACTTTAAGACCTAGTGATTTAAGGAATGCTAAATTTTCAGGTGAAATATGTTGTTGCTCAAAAGTTTTACGTTTAATGATCTTAGGTTTCGAAAGTCCTTTGCTAGGTTCTCTAGCGGTGGACTGCGCTGAATTGTAAATTAACATGGTTCCAAAATGTAATTGTTTTACCACGAAAGTATAATTTTCAACCAAAGAGATGTTAACTCTTTGACAACCACCGGTAAATAGATAATATTTTATGTAAGTTCAACTATTTTATACCCTTCAACCATGATAAGGTGTATAAGCTGGAGTATAACTCAGCAAATTATATAGCGGTGATGACGTAACACACAAATGCGGTGGTTGTGTTGTGGTTGTGGCGGTGGCGGTGTTTGTGTGGTGGTGGCGGTGGTGTTTCTGTGGCGGTGGCGGTGGTCTTTGTGTGGTGGCGGCGGTGGTGTTTGTGTGGCGGTGGTATTTGTATGGTGGTTTCGGTGGTTGTGTGGTGGTTGTGGGGGTGGCGGGGTAGCAGCGGTGTTTGCGGCTGACGTGCACAACTTTATCATTAATTCAATCGAAGCAGCAATTTACTGTAGACAATAAATCGGTGGTGACATCTCGCGGTGTTTGTTGAACGCAATATCTAAATTAATCAATCTGGTGACGTTCCTGTTCCCTGCTCTTATAATGGAAGATTATTAAATATCGATTTTAGATAAAATATTGGAAAATTTCGGTTACAAAATACTATAAATACAACTGAATTATTAACCGGATGTCATTTGTTGGTTAAGTTCCAGAAGGTAAACAACAACAGCAACATGCCGAATTGTGGTATTTGTAAATTTCAACCGTCACAGTGTAAGTGTGCCTTCTACGAGTACTGTGATAGGTGTCGAAATGAAAAACGAATTTGCATGTGTTGTAAACGATGTATGATGCCATTTCCAAACTGTGTTTGCAATTATATAAACTGTACCACATGTAAAAGCCGCTGCAATTGCAAGTAATTTAGTAAAATCAATCATCTGATTGCCACATAATACATATTGACCAATTCCACGGTTGCTCAAACCAACGTAAACATTTATTTATAACGCAATGACCAACGATGTAATGAGGCATAATGGATATTTTGTGTAACAGTGGAATTGGTCAATATCGATCAAATATCGATTTTTTATAAAATATTGGATTATTTGGTTTCAGTCAAAATACTATAAATACAACGGAATTATTAACCGGATGTCATTTGTTGGTTAAGTTCCAGAAAGTAAACAAAAACAACATGCCGATTTGTGGTATTTGTAAATTTCAACCACCACAGTGTAAGTGTTCCTTCCCCGAGTATTGTGATAGGTGTCGAAACGAAAAACGAATTTGCATGTGTTGTAAACGATGTATGATGCCATTTCCAAACTGTGTTTGCAATTATGTAAACTGTCCCACATGTAAAAGCCGCTGCAATTGCGAATAATTTAGTAAAATCAATCACCTGATTGCCACATCATAAGTATTGACCAATTCCACGGTTGTTAAAACAAACATTAGCATTTATTTAGTAATGAGGTATAACGTATATTTTGAGTAACAGTGGAATTGACCAATACCTATTAATCAGTATTAAAGTTTTTGTTGAATGCTCAAAATATACATTATACCTCATTACTAAATAAATGTTAATGTTTATTTGATATTTTCCATTGGTTGTGGTGTATAAACACTGATCATATGAAGGTGTGGTTGCTTTAGAGTAACTTAAATTGTAGCTGTGTGGGAATAAACATATCGGTGGGGTAAAATGAGCAACTCAAATTTTGTAGTTGTGTTGGGGTGGTGGTGGTGGTGGTGGTGGTGGTTTTGTGTGGGTGGCAACTCATAATTTATTTAAGCGACGTGCTGTAACAGAAATTGGCAGTGTATTGGCAAAAATGTCTGAACAACACGGTGTTAAGTATAAGTGATCTGTGGACCACTTTTACTGCCACTGATACAACAATGGATCCGGTTTTGGAGAAGTTGAATAAACTTGGTGCTGGTAAACCATTCAAATCGCTATCTACACTCAAACCATATGAAACGTGGAAAATTCTTGATGTACGACGCATGGAAACTCGATATGGGCCAGCGGTTGCGGTGGAACTTGCAGAGGCTCAAGTGTTCCTTCCAAAACGATTCGCGGATTTGGATGAGCAGACCATTCAATGTTTACGTACAGGACAATATTTTATTACATATAAAGGAACTGATTCTAGTGGTTTTTTACATATTGTGGAATTTAGTAAATAGCTATCACATGTATGATGTTAGATGTAAGATTAAGGTAACTGTCAGATATGAAAATGAATTGATTAATTTTAATATTGTAAACGTATATTTCATTAAAAAATAAATTATTTTACGTATAAATTCTTATATTGTTCTTATTTTACAACACACTAGAACCTCGCAAATTATATCTTGAATTATGATAAGACTCTCAGTAGGTATGGACCCAGTTGGCAACGCAATGTAATTGCCTATATTTAGGAGCAAGTATTTTAATGTTGGTGTTGAGTCACCTGACACTTGCATATAGCTCTTCATTCATTTTTCTGAACTAATTTCCAAACCGAAAGAGCGTAATGGGGGCAAAATGTGTAAGCCGGATGTCAGCAGCTACTTCATGGAGTAAAATGAGCAACTCAGATGTGGTGGTTGCGGTGGCGGTGGTGGTGGTGGTGGTGGCGGCGGTGGTGGTGGCGGTGGTGGTGGTGGTGGAGTATATAAGTAATCGCTAACACAATTCTGAATTAATCTTGTAAGACTAGTTGAGCTTTACACATCTATTATAATGTTCGAGTGTACGCGGTGCTATAAAAGCTTCTCGCGGAAAGATTCTCTTTCACGTCATATAAGAAATACACATATGCGGGAATTTTCACCAAAAAGGTTTAAAAATAGTTACTCTCTTGATCCGCTAAAAAGACAAACATTAGACACGGCTGATGACTTATCTAGTTATGATACCGGGAGGAATGATGTTGATGATGAATTTCTAAACAATAAAGTTGAAGAAAGGGTCAATCCACTTGAACAAAGAACTGAAGCTGCATCAAAAGCAATTCAAACTAAATTTAATAATTTAAGAAATCAAAATAATGTTTACACACCCAGCGATGAGTCTAATAACAGGGTTTTAACCACTTCTGATAGTGGAACTGTTATCATTCCCAAGTTAACTACAGCTTTGCAAACCCTTTTGGATATTTTATTAATCAAAGAAACTCAAAATAAAGGTGAGGATTCTAATGAACGAATAGCAATAAAACGTCCAGTCAATTCAACGGACCGAGAGCAACTTGCTAAGCGTATCAAATACAACGACTCGGAAAATGCTAATGGGCACTCGAAAAAAATAAAATACTGGCATAACCCTAATACTTTAATAGATGAATTACGACGTTTATACGAAACTTCAGAGACTGGTGAAAAAATACTCAATATTATTCGGAGTTTAGAGGAAAATAAAAACATATTGTTTAACGCTGACGATAGTGAAGCTTTAATCGAAGAGTTAGATGTTGTAAGAGAAAATACTGTCGGTCAAGAAATATTCTCTATACTTCGTGAACTTCAAAAGGCTGATGTTATTGAGCCACTAGGTGATTATCTGGATGAAACTGATAAAGAAGATGCTAGCGATTGTGATGATGATTAATTTAGATATTGCGTTCAACAAACACCGCGCGATGTCACCACCGATTTATTGTCTACAGTAAATTGCTGCTTCGATTGAATTAATGATAAAGTTGTGCACGTCAGCCGCAAACACCGCTGCTACCCCGCCACCCCCACAACCACCACACAACCACCGAAACCACCATACAAATACCACCGCCACACAAACACCACCGCCGCCACCACACAAACACCACCGCCACCACCACACAAACACCGCCACCGCCACAACCACAACACAACCACCGCATTTGTGTGTTACGTCATCACCGCTATATAATTTGCTGAGTTATACTCCAGCTTATACACCTTATCATGGTTGAAGGGTATAAAATAGTTGAACTTACATAAAATATTATCTATTTACCGGTGGTTGTCAAAGAGTTAACATCTCTTTGGTTGAAAATTATACTTTCGTGGTAAAACAATTACATTTTGGAACCATGTTAATTTACAATTCAGCGCAGTCCACCGCTAGAGAACCTAGCAAAGGACTTTCGAAACCTAAGATCATTAAACGTAAAACTTTTGAGCAACAACATATTTCACCTGAAAATTTAGCATTCCTTAAATCACTAGGTCTTAAAGTGAAAAGAACCTGGTACTCACAAATGTGCTAAATATTATTAACAGTTTGTAATTTGATGGTAAACTAGCAATAGCTATTAATAGCCATTTTCGAATACGTTCCACAAATTAACTAACTACCCCCACCACTTTTAATTATTCTATATAAAGTTGTGGATTGTGTGAATAATTTCAGTTCTACGGTGGCAGTAAAAATGGCGTTTCTTGACATACAAGGCTATCAAGGAGCTAACAACGAATTTTATTTTAAAGAAGTTGGTATTGCTGCAGAAAATTCGGATAATATATTACATCTTATATTCGACGCACCGTTTGATTTCAACGAGTTGCCGAAGAAATATCAACGAGTAGCCAGTTGGCTTTACCGAAATTGGCATGGGATACCTTGGTCGTATGGATTTATTCCATACAAAAAACTTCATACCATATTGAAACCTATATTAAAGAAGTTTGATGTTATATACGTCAAGGGTGGTGAAAAGAAGAAATGGATATCAAGTTTGTTTGATGGTACCGAAAACCAGCCGTGGATTTTGAATTTGGAAGAAATATTTGATGTACCGAAGATTTCCATTCTGCGAGATGAATATTATTCAAGACGCTGTATGCTTCATTCAGATAAAATTTGTTCATTAGAAAATTGTATTCTTTTAAAAAATTTTTATATGGAAAATAAATAGATTTTAAGTAATATATAGATTTAAGCAATTTAATTTTTTGTATACATTTATTCTATAAATAAAATTTAAAAAAAAAATATGTGCGTTTTATTTAATTATTACCCTGCATTCCCCTATTTTTTTACAGCAAAAAGTTTCTTTCGTTAACCTATAAGAGTATTAACAAAAATCTTATGAAAATTATTCTAATTGAAAAGCATATTTCATGATACACCCTGTATACTAAAATATTTATTAAAAATACTAAATATACACCCGTTATATACACATGATATTATTTGTATGTTAATGATAGAGTAGCAAATTCAAAATGTTCTAGTCTATAAAAAATTTTGATTTTACAGACTTAAAAATTTAGTAAAACTCAATGCTGTTATCATTTTTATATTAAGCGACGTGTTTAACTTATAGTAATTTAAAACCAAAAACTTTTATTCTGTTTAAAAATGTTAATTACAATACTATTATACCCTAATATAAATATGTATCAGTATTAAAATGATATACATTGATTTTGCTGATTAAACAAATTTTTTGCAATATTTATAAATTATTTTATAATTAGATTTAATACTTATTCATAAATGGCTATACAATTCGTTTACTAGTATTCATAAAAATTAAAATTATATACAAATTTTCTTTCTTATTCTCAATATACAGAGTGTATACATAAAATATTTTTAATATACAGAGTCTATACATAATATGTACATACTGAATTATTTCAGATAATTTTCGTTTGATATAGAAACAGTTTTGTGCTACAGTCAAATTCAAAAATGTTGTGCACCATAAGAAGTAATATTTTTTGTAACTTGTTAAAATTTCAAGAACTTCTGTTAGTTAACTAAAAAATTGGTCACTGTAGGTTAAATGTTAAAGTATTAAAACGGATAAAAAAATAATTTCTTGCTTGAGGCCTACAATGGGTGATATTTTTTACTAAACAATTTTTTAACTCATTAATATTCCATGACGTCATCTTTCTTATACCAAAAAAACTCCTTATATGAGTCTTACGATCATAATTCAGCTAAAACAAACATTTAATTATTAGTTGTTTGTTTATGTTAAAACTGATAAAAATTCCTGGAATTTTCCAAGGTTAAAGATACAAAAAAACCCCTGAGTTACAGTTGACACCCAAATTTCCGGCAGTACAGTAGCGGTCAGACATCTGGACCCTGGAGTCTGAAGTTAGTTTTGCGGTAGCGCTTGGTACAGTGCCCCCACAAAATTTAGCGGCCTCCCAATCTTAAATAAACAATTTTAAAATTATTACATGATCCAAAATTATTATATAAATAAACAAATATAACAAAAATCCCCGCTTGTATGAATCATACTATAATTATAATTCAACAATCAGGCCATAAATTAAAAATTCCAAGAAGACTATTTCGTATTTGAAATCCAAACAAAGAAATTGCTGAGTCATCAAAATCTTAAATAAACATTTTTTTTTTAAATTAAAACTTATATAAATAAACAAATTAAAAAAGTGCTGACTTTGCTGAAAACAGGCTTAAACTTGTTGAAAAGTACAGTAGACACTCGATTTACAGTACAGTAGCGGTCAGAAATCTGGACCCCGGAGTCTAATCTTAAAATCTAGCGCTTGGTACAGTGCGCCCCCGACAAAATTTATCGTTAGCGACTGCACCCAATTTAAGATGACGCAGTTAAGTGAGGCCAAGATTTGCACGTAATAAGCACAGTACGCTTCAAAAAGTGATCGGACACCTTTTTGGTCAGGGGGTCCACACTTTTGACATGGTAGTGTACCAAAAATTTAAGTACAGTACGGCGTCAAAAATTTGGGGCCACCCCCGAGTTAGGGTATTCCCCACATTTTTTGACGTGATAGTTCGTTTAAGATGACGTAATTAAGGCAAGCGCGTTTTGGGGCCAAGGTTTGCACGTACAGTACGTTTCAAAAAGTGATCGGATACCTTTTTGGTCAGGGGGGCCCACACTTTTGACACGGTAGTGTACCAAAAATTTAAGTACAGTACGGCGTCAAAAATTTGGGGCCACCCCCGAGTTAGGGTATTCCCCACATTTTGACGCGGTAGTGTACCCCATCTATCAAATTGTAACCTAAAATTCAGTCTGCGCATGCGTCGTGTACTTAAATTCAGTCTGCGCATGCGTTAGGCTTGGCTGGTAATGGGTTAACACAAAATGAAATTGTTATAAGTAAATTGTGATGACGCATAATGAGTTAACATAAATTAATTCGGTTGCTGGTGATGACTCATGTGTTTGGAATTTCAAGGCCAACAGTAAGAGTGAGTGTTGTGGTCAAATGTCAACAACAAATTTTAAATACATGTACGTGCCAGGTCAAAGGTCAATTCATACACTAGGTACAGTAGGACCCCAAACTACACGGTTCTTAACACGGTCAAAAAAGTAGTCCGGATAATTGAGGTTTTACTGTGTCATAGAACTGTCCTAGCCTATCTACTAGCACTATTCAGAACCTTCATCAAACCAACTGGAATTTGGAAAAAAATATTCCATATCAAATTTCATTGTTAGATATTTGATTTTTAAAACTCGATTTTATATTATTAATTACCAGAACTATTGATATTTTTGATACAGAGCTCGAGAACTGTCCATAAAGATGCCAGAACTCTAACAAAATAATTGATTTTTACGATTAGGTGCGCTGTGTGAAATTAGCACATCTAAGTAGTAGTTCTTGGAGAGAATGGGGACCTCCTCCCCTCCTCCCGATTTTTTGAGCGACCTCGGGAGGAGGCAGAACTACCGGGGCGGTTCTAGAAGTCTCCGGCGGTGGGTGGAGAAAATTTGGTCTCCAACCTAACAACATCTAGTGAAATTTTGTCCAACCTAAGTGAACCTAAGGGAACATGATCTAACCTAACAGATCCCAACAAAATTTTGTCTAACGTAACCTAACCTAACCTAACAAAATTTTTTCTAACCTAAACGAACCTAAGAATTCAAAAATTCCCCAACAGATGGCGCAGCCGCCTTCGAGCTCTGTAAATTCAGTACAAGATGTCGCTGCTAGTCTGGATACTAGCGATCCCTGTGCGTAAGTTTGAAAAATTGTCAACAGATGGCGCAACCACCTTCGAGCCTCGTAAATTCACTACTAGATGTCGCTGCTAGTCTGGATAATAGCGATCCCTGTGCGTAAGTTTGAAAAATTGTCAACAGATGGCGCAACCACCTAAATTCACTACTAGATGTCGCTGTTAGTCTGGATAATAGCGATCCCTGTGTGTCTGAACCTCCGGGGACTCTATATCTTTATTTCATATTTTTATCTCAAAACAGGTAAACTTGTATAAATTGTCAGCTGACGTCATTAGAAGGTATACTAATATTAATAGCACAGATTTCTGTCTAATATGCGAAAATGAAGCAGCAGGTTTTAACCTGTATGGCTACATAAAGTGTGATAACTGACGTCATCATACTATTTTTCTGGTATAAAAAGGCCGCGACAGAATATCTTCAATTACAACTTTGTTCGAAACTTTAGTGAAAACATTAAATCTTATTGTTGTAAATTTCAATTGTTGTGTTAAAACTAATTATTGTCAACAATGGAATCCATTACTGCTGGTGCTTCATCTGGAAACAGAGACTTAATTCAAAAAATGGTGGGAAATTTTGTCTGAATTGAACCATTGGTTCCATCAAACGGTGGATTAAACTTTCTGATATGGAGATTGGAAAAATATATAAAATAATGGGCGCAAGTCAGTTACCGTCAAAATTCGATTCATCAAAAATGAAGACAGTTTTGCAATTAGAAATTGGATACATATCATTGCCGGCGAAATTCGATAATTTAAATGAGCAGATGTTCGCGTGGCTTCAGAACAATCCACAATTGGGTATCATAAATAATGGACTAATCGGACTAACTCATAAATTGCAATTCAAAACATTGGATCTTCTTGAAATCGCAATTCAAAACGTTGGATCTTCTTGAAATTTTTAAAGTCTATTGGCGGATAAGCATGGGTAGAAATGCCCCCGCACGAATTCCGTTTGTTTTTTTTCTGCTAAATGCTTTCGACATAAGATTAAAATTTACTGAGTTTCAACCCTTAAAAACTCACACTTTGGGGGTAAAAAATGAATGATCGGCTGATCGAGAAATTTTAAGATTTGAGTCCACCATTTTCCTTTTTTTTCGAAAACTACGGAATCACAAACGTTCTTATGAACATATTCAAAATTTGCAAACGATTTCCAATCGATTGAGTACCCGGAAACCTATACCTATCTCGAAAAAAATATTCTCGGACATTTAATTTTTTTAGCTATGATGCACCCGGAAAAAAATTCTGGAAAAATTATATGTTCTATCAATCATAGTGAGGAGCCTGTAGAAATATTTTGGTGATTGTACAACGAACATAACCTCGAAAAAAAAATCTTTTTGGACATTTTATTTTTTTTAACTGTGACGCACCCGGAGAAAAAATCTGAAAAAATTATATGTTGTATAGGTCATAGTAGGAAGCCTGCAAAAAAATTTTGGTGATTGTACCATAGCTACAAGTTGATGAAAAAAAAAATATTGAAAAATTAAACAATTTTTTTTGGGGGGGTTATAATTTTTTTTGAAGCTGATAATTTTTTCTGAGATACACTATAGAGGTATCTAAAACATATAAAAATTCCAGCCAAATCCGTCAAGCCACTAAAAAGTTATAATTTTTTTTTGATTTTCAAAAAATAATTTTTTACCCCCAAAGGGTGAGTTTTTAAGGGTTGAAACTCAGTAAATTTTAATCTTATGTCGAAAGCAGTTAGCAGAAAAAAAAACCAACACAATTCGTGCGGGGGCATTTCTACAGATGCTTATCCGCCAATAGCCTTTAAAAAATTGCGATATTTTTGTAAGAAATCTTATTTTTGTTTACATGTTAAAAGTGATTATTGTACCTATTTTTTTAAACTATACTTAATAAAAAAAAATTTTTAAAAGAAAAACCTATCTTTTTATTTACATTCATCCCTAAAAAATAAATCAAACTAATTTTCTTAATATCGTACCCTAAACTTGATTCGAATATAAAAATTCACATAAATTTATGTATAACCATTTGATATTATTAGCATTGTGTAATTTAAATATATGACTATGAGTAAAAAAGTTAGTTTTTATTCATATGCCGATTTTTGCTAGCAAAAAGTAATATGTTTGAAATTGATATCAAATTTTATAAAAAAAATTTTTATTTTCAGTTACGGTACACGATATATATTCTCATAATTTTACAAAAATGTATCACTCTGTATATTTTTTGATAGCGACATTTAATATTAGAATACATATTACTCAGCTAAAAAAAAATTGTTACTTACTTACGTTATAAATATCTATAACTAGTTGCAGAGTTTTTGAGGTATCAAAGTCCAACAAAAAGGAAAGATGTATTTTTAGTAAGAGATATACATATTTTATTATATTAAGAAGATAAAATACTTTTGCAATAAAGATGGATATAGAGTAATTATGTCTAAACTCCCCCTATTAGTTGTTATATCTCTCACTCAGGTAATATTGAATGATACATACAATTTATAAAAATACACTACGTTGTAAAAAAAAGTAATCGATTTTGAAATAGTTTGCTTATTTATATAGTAATGCAATTATGTACCTACTTAAATAAGTAATTTTAAATTAAATAAATTTCCTATGAATGTTTTTCAATATGGGAACCATTTTTTCCGTCGTAAAAATATTTTGTATAATGTTATTAAGTACTCCCTTATCGAAGCTGTCCAGATCTCTTTTATGTTTTACATGTTTTTTTCTTTCTCTTTCAGCAAAAAAGCTTCCGATCCATCATTTTTTTTTTTTGCTTCACTAGCTATTCTAGTTAAAGTTGCCAGCAATATACCCGTAGCTGCAGTAACACGATTTTTAACTTGAGTTAATGGGATTTTCACACCATCACTTTCACTTTTCATAAACACTAACACATTTAAAATGATAAGTTTTGCCTGTGGACTTAACATTTTATTTTTAATACTCGTATTCATTTCCATATTTAAATTAATTAAATATCAATAGATAAAAATCCGATTAAAATAGAGGGTATAAAAAAGTATAATAATAATCAAGAATACGATAAATTAAAAAAAAATTGTTAAAATATCGAAAATTGTATCTCGCAGGTAAAGCACTTGACTAGCCAAAGCTAAGTAAAAGTACTGATTCTAAAAATTACAAATTTATTTGTAAACATACAAATTTTGTAAAACTAATAAACAGATTTTATTGAAAAATTCATAATAATAGCAATATTTACAAAGGTAGGTTTTACGCAGGTTTTATGACTGTATCAGGTAGTTCAATAAAATTGAATACATTTCATTTAATTAACCACTGAAAAATACAGACTTTAAAAGAGAAAATTGTAGACCGTTTTATTATTTGCAATATTTAGTAAATTGTTCAGAAATTATGAAATATTAAAAATTAAACGTTTCTAAACTACAAGAAATATGTAATATAATTAAAACTAGAAATACCTATGATAAGAAATTTAATGTTTCAAAACGACTTAACGCTACCAATTTTAAAATATTAAATTCTAACAGGAAAATTTTTTATGAAAAATACCCTTACATAGTAATAATAACATATTTTGGTATTTATAAATACGATTTTTTTAATGGTGTAGACCCTTACTTTCATTTATTTAACGGAGTACTGTAGTAAAACTGGAAGTGGACTTTAATCGCTCAGAAACTTTGCAACTACCTATAAGTATGTATTTTTTATTTAAATACCTATGATTACTTTACTATATGGCTAATCACGCGGTATCGTGTGGTAAAATATAAGAATTTACTCATTTAACCTAAAATACTTGATCAATCTATATTTAATAAAAAGAAAAAAAAAAATAATTTCTTAACTACCTATATGTAATTTATGTGTATTTTAACGACACAAAGTTATAGCAAAATGCTGATTATGTAACATTCCAAGTTATAATATCGCATATGTGAGTACATCTCATATGTATAAATTGTATTATACATGCAAATATGCTACAAGAATGTACCTGTTAGAATTTTTATACATTAAATTTATTACCAAATGAAAATTTGATTGTAAAAATAGGAAATCTATATTTTTTCAGCAATTATAAATTCTATCAATATTAGAAAATTTATTTTCAAGAATAGTATTGTTGATATATACGCGTGAACCTATTCATTTAACGTAAAATGTTCGGCCATCGATAAAACTAGCATATTTTTTTATAAACTGAGCACTCAAAATTGTTATTTTAAGAAACATTTTTACAGGAATAAAAAAATTAATGTTGCGTTAACCCTTCTACTCCCAAATAAAAGCATTCATGTAGTTCAGGGGCAAATAACAACATTATTTACCTATATTGGGTAATTTAGGTAATATATATGTAATATTTTAATAAAAAAAATCTTTAAAGATGAAAAGATAAATAAAATCAAAATCCGAAAATGCATGAAACCGAATCCAACGAAACCTAACCTACTAATCAAAAACAAGTCATAAAAATTTTCAAAAAGTGGTATTTTACAAAGTAAAATTTTCAAACAGTGGTATTTTGTGTAGTGGTAAAGGAGGCTTTAAAATAAACTCTTAACATTTTATGAGTTATAAACTAAACCAATAGTGTAACTTTTCCAACAGCTGTAATACCAAAGTTAATTATTTAATAAAATATTTTAAAAATTATGTGAGTGGTATTATTTCTTACATACCACAGTTCTTAAACAATTTTAGTAATTCGTTGAAAAAGATCACCGAAATGATTATTCTTACAACGAACTATGTAGTGTGTATTTTCTGAGCTATTAAAATAGCTAATGTTTTTACTTGCTCCTGAATATAGTCAATTAAATTGCATTGTCCTATTGACATTCTAGCGCAATAGAACATATGTGCAAACTATATAATTCTTACCAAGAAGTATTTACCCATATTATTAATGATTTATTAATTTGAAGTATCGTTGAACAATAATGATCTAAAACTGCTGAGCAGGAAAAGGTTAATTAATTGAATGCAGCATAATTCCGGAGAAATATACCAAATGACACCAAAAAATACACAAAATTACACCAAATGACACCAAAAATACACCAAAATGTCGCCAAATGACACCAAAAATACAACAAATTACACCAAAAATACACCAAATTACACCAAAAATACACCAAATGACACCAAAAATATACCAAATTACACCAAAAAGACACCAAAGAGTCACTCCCAAGGAGTCACTCCCAAAGAGCTACTCCCAAAGAGTCACTCCCAAAAGAGTCACTCCCAAACAGTCACTCCCAAAGAGTCACTCCCAAAAGAGTCTCTCCCAAAGAGCTACTCCCGAAGAGTCACTCCCAAAGAGTCACTCCCAAAAGAATCACTCACGAAGAGTCACTCCATAGGTATATAAGGCTCAACCCGCGGAATCTTTAGTCAGTTGAGTTCAGTTCAGCTATTCGTAAACACGTTGCAATCGTAATACTGTTAAGCTATGCATAGTTGTGGATTTTGCGGTATGAAATTTTCGCTAAACATAATTCGTCTAAGATTGATAAAAATGATGAAAATGGAATAAGCAATTTGAAGATTCCACGAATCAGCCAGTAAATAATGAAACACACGTGAACAGTGCGGAGAACAGGAGACTTTCAATACAAAGTGAATCCTCGAAATCGAATGATGAAGATGATGATGGTGAAACCGAATATAGCTTTGAAGCAAGAAATGACATTGAAGAAAAGGAAGATAAAGCACCAGTGTTTCAAAATTAACACGAAAATGATACAGATCTGTATAAAAGAAACTTGAATACTTTTGACGAAAGTATGATAGCTGCAGCAAAAGCAATCAAAAGTAAATTCGATTCTTTAAAAAACTCACATAATATTCTACAATCTGTGAATGACGAAGATAATCGATCTAACGAACAAAACGATTCACAATTGCCTGATAACTACAAAGAAACAAGTTTTACTCCAAAAGTGGCTGGTCTCTTGTAAACTGCTCTAGACATATTAATGATCAAAGAGCTTCAGCACGCATGCGCAAAGGACGGAACACAAGAAGATAAAAATTCAGAAGAAAAGGAACAACCTTTAACATCAAATTCAATAAATGGAGAAGCTAAACGTCTGAAGTATGATGAAAACGCTAACCTTCATAATGGTCATTCGAAATCTGCTGATGTAGAAGAATATTTTGATGATCCGGACCATTTAGTCGATGAACTAAGAAGTTTAACGACTCAGACGCAAATTGGAGAAGAAATGGTTAATACTATGTGCAATTTAAAGGAAAGGCTAAAAAAAACTAAACCAATAGTGTAACTTTTCCAATAACTGTATACCAAAGTTAATTATTTAATAAAATATTTTAAAAATTATGCGAGTGCTATTATTTCTTACATACCACAGTCCTTAAACAATTCGTTAAAAAAGATCATCGAAGTGATTATTCTTACAACGAACTATGTAATGTGTATTTTCTGAGCTATTAAAATAGGTAATGTTTTTACTTGCTCTATGCGTTCTTAGTTGCTTGAAACACCCGGTATTTGCTTAAATACCAATCCTGTATTAAAAATTTAGCATGCATTGTTTTTCGGATTTTGATTTTATTTATCTTTCCACCTTTAAAGATTTTTATCAAAACATTACATACTAGCCGTATACCCAATGGGATTGCCCATCGACAATATCTCTTTATTAGGTACTCACTTTCTGCTCACTTTTAATGTTTTTCAAAAGCCTAAATCAATATCCACGATGAGCTTCCCATATGAACTTTCATTTTCTGTTTTAACGCCTCAGGGAATAAATTTCCAGAAACAACTGACTTTTATTTATAAATAGAAGCCTAAACGCTAATTTTCATAAGTCCTGTGCTTAATTTCGTCCCTCTAAAATCAACAGTTGAGGTTGTCCGTTGTCTATCAATCACAGTTAATGATTCATTAAATATTTATTTTAATAGCCATAGTAACATATTTTTAATATCACTAACTTCAAAAATAACGAATTTATATACAAATTTTCATTCCCTATTAAACCCACTTAGCGGACGAATTTTCAAAAATCCTTTCTTAGTGCTCACCTACGTCACATAGGGAACTCCTATGCAAAATTTCATTCTTTTAAACCCAACGGTTTAGGCTGTGCGTTGTCAGTCAGTCAGTCAGTCAGTGTTAGAAATTTATTAAGTAGATATATTACCTAAATTATCCAATATAGGTAAATAATGTTCTTATTTGTCCCTGAACTGCATGATTGCTTTGATTTAGGAGTAGAAGGGTTAACGCAACATTATTTTTTTTAAATAATTCACTGTTGAGAGATTTACTTTGTGAAACTCCATTTTAAATATTGAAAAATATTTAAAGTTCGATTACTTTGTCTATTTCACGAATTAAAAATTATTTTTAATTCGTGAAATAGACAAAGTAATCGAACTTTAAATATTTTTCATTATTTTTTTTATTCCTATAAAAATGTTTATAAAAAATATGCTAGTTTTATCGATGGCCGAACATTTTACGTTAAATGAATAGGTTCTTATTCGTAATAAATTTTAGCATCAACAATACTATTCTTGAAAATAAATTTTCTAATATTGATAGAATCTATAATTGCTGAAAAAATATAAATTTCCTATTTTTACAATCAAATTTTCATTTGGTAATAAATTTGATGTATAAAAATATTTGCATATTTGCATGTATAGTAACTATTCTTAACTTTAAATCTTAATCTTAACACAAAACAAACACAATTAATCGCTGATAACGAAATTTTTTTATTTAAGATAAATAAAAATAATTTAAATACAGTCGTTTGCAAAAACTAGAGGTCATTTAATATCTACAGGTATATTTAACTACTTGTTAATAATTAAACTAAGAAGTAATAAATTTAGCAAAAACAGATACATTGTTTAAGTAGATATAAAATATGGGAAAGAAATTTTTCTTAAAATATATGGAACATTGTGCTATTAATTTAAGACTAAAAAAATATTATGAGGAGAAATTAATGTTTCAAAACTGTTTTAAATTATTAATATTACATATTCAGTTTTGAAAATATTAAGAAATATGATTTTTTTACAATATATTGATATTGTAAAAAATATGTTTTTTAACGGCGTAGAAACCCGTACTTTTAACAGAGTACTGTATATATGCAAAATATTATATTACTATATATTTTAAAAAATTCGTTTTTATTTAATTGTTGATGATCAAATATTTTTACATTAAATGAGTAAATTCTTATATATTTTATCACACGATATCGCGTTATTAGCGATATAGTAAAGTAATCATGGGCATTTATAAGGTATTTAAAAAAAAATACATGCTTAGATGTTTATAACATAAGTAAGTAGCGATTTTTTTTAGCTGAGTAATATGTATTCTAGTATTAAACTTTCACCATCGAAAGAATATACAGATAAAAAAATATATAGTGTTACATTTTTTGTAAAATTTACGAGTATATATGGTGTACCGTAATTGTAAATGGAATCTTTTATAACATTTGATAATAGTTTTCAAACATATTACTTTTTGCTAGCAAAAATCGGCATATGAATAAAAACTAACTTTTTTACTCATAGTCATATATTTAAATTACACAATGCTAATAATATCAAATAGTTATACATAAATTTATGTGAATTTTTATATTCGAATCAAGTTTAGGGTATGATATTAAAAAAATTTCTTCGATTTATTTTTTAGGGATGGATGTAAATAAAAAGATGTAAAATTTTTTTTTATTAAGTATAGTTTAAAAAAAATAGGTACAATAATCACTTTTAAACATGTAAACAATAATAAGATTTCTTACAAAAATATGGCAATTTCTTAAATTTACAAATTTCAAGAAGATCCAACGTTTTGAATTGCGATTTCAAGAAGATCCAATGTTTTGAATTGCAATTTATGAGTTAGTCCGATTGGCCCATTATTTATGATACCCAATTGTGGATTGCTCTGCAGCCATGCCAGCACCTGCTCGTTCAAATTGTTAAATCTCGCCGGTAATGATATGTATCCAATTTCTAATTCCAATATTGTCTTCATTTTTGATAAATCGAATTTTGACGACAACTGACTTGCTCTCATTATTTTATATACTTTTCCAATCTCCATATCAGAAAGTGTAATCCATCGTTTAACAGCGCCAAGATGATTCAATTCGTCCATAAAATTTCCCGCCATTTTTTGAATTAAGTCTCTGTTTCCAGATGAAGCACCAGCAGTAATGTATTCCATTGTTGGCAATAATTAATTGTTAACACAACAATTGAAAAAAATTGTTTTACAACAATAAGATTTAATGTTTTCACTAAAGTTTCGAACAAAATTGTAAATGAAGAAATTCTGTCGCGCCCTTTTTATAGCTGAAAAATAGTATGATGACGTCAGCTATCACACGTTATGTCGTCATACAAGTTAAAACCTGCCGCTTCATTTTCGCATATTAGACAGAAATATTCGCTATTTGATATCAGTATACCTTTAGTGACGTCAGCTGACAATTTATACAAGTTCAAACCTGTTTTCAGATAGAAATATGAAATCAAGGTACAGAGTTCGCGGTGGTTCAGACTAGCAACGCCATCTTTTAACTATCAAAAAGGATTTTCAGCACCATCTGTTGACAATTTCTCAAACTTACGCACAGGGATCGCTAGTATCCAGACTGGCAGCGACAGTGAATTTGCAGGACTCGAAGGTGGCTGCGCCATCTATTGACAATTTTTCAACTTACACACAGGGATCGCTAGTATCCAGACTACGCGAGCCATCTAGTAGTGAATTTACAGAGCTCAAATTGGCTGTGCCATCTGTTAGGGAATTTTTGAATTCTTAGGTTCGGTTAGGTTAGAAAAAATTTTGTTAGGTTGGCTTAGGTTAGAAAAAATTTTGTTAGGTTACCGCCGGAGGCTTCTAGAACCGCCCCGGTAGTTTTACCACCTCCCGAGGTCGCTCAAAAAATCGGGAGGTGGGGAGGTGGGCCCCAAGCCGGCCAATCCTTACTACTAACCTTTCTTCTGTAATGTAAAACGTTTTATTTTAAATACAAAATTATTATTATTAACTATTATTCTATGTCAACTAGTTTCCGAGAAAAACTAATTTTTTTAAACGGAAATTCGCTATGTTATGCAGGATGCTGCGACAAGGGTATTTTGTAATTCAACTTCCAGCCCTCTATTCAAGCATCGCGTTTTCAAAGACCAACAGCCATGGTCAACAAAAGAGTACCATTGATAGTTTGGTTATCTACATACATATTTCATATATTATAGTGAAGATCATTGGCCAGTTTTGGAAAAATTATATGCCTTTACCAGCTATGTTTTTACTCATCTACATAAAAAAACACAATAGCGTATTAATTATTTCTTTCTACTTCAAACACTTTAATTAGTAGGTAAGGTTTTGTCATTTAACACTGTCAGTACTGTCAGTAGGTAATGCTTGAACATAAAACAAAACTAATAGTTAAACAGAATAAAAGTTACATACGCTATACGACGCGGCGGTAAGAGTAAAAGATAAAACTATATTGTTTAATTCTCTTTCAAACAGATTACTTTTTCTTAGAGGAAAACTAACAAAAAGCGAGGAGCGAGAACTATATCGTTTGAAAAGAACACGTTTCTTGTTTCTAGCGTAACAGATTATGTAACTTATAGTATAAAGAAATAGCATGTCAGGATTTTCAACCAAGCCACTTTTCCACGTATAAGTACTCAAGATACGTACTCATAGAAACACATCATTGTGACTGACACTCACAGCTGTCTAACTTGCTTGATTGTATATTCAGTATAGTCATTCTCTGCTGCTATCGTGATCCTGTTTTCGCGTCATATTGTTTTTCTCACACTTTACTTGATTGTAGAATCACCAAATCGCTGTGAGGCAATGGAACACTGATACAATACATATCGGGTGTTACAATGGAATTGTAGACATAATAGAAAATTGATATAGTTGGGCTTGATAAATTTTCAGTTAGGGATAGTACTTCATTCTTCAGTGGAGGTAGATGAGACCAGAGCTGGAGAATGCGATAAGCTTAGGAGAACTTCCTATTTCAATTATTATGGTGTCTGTTTTACGCTTAAAGCAACGTTTGACCAAATATTGTCATGGTCAATCGTTTTTAAGCGATGTGGATGCAAGAGAGTGTATTTTTTGCATCAAATCATTAAAAAGCTTTTATTTAACTTGCTATGTTAGTATGTTGATTTAGATCAAATCTTGGAATCAAAATTAGAGAGTTTTAATTGAGCTAGAGGTTTCAATTTTTACATACGTGTCTAACCATTGATGACAAAGCAACATTGTATAAATTAGTTTTGCCCTAAATCACCCAAAATAAAAATTTTTGATTTTTAGCTCCTGTGCAACTTTTTGACATTTCGAATTGTCAAATATTATCCATTGATTTACATTGCAATTTTTTGTTTCCATAGCATAGAGATACAATCTCAGTTGTGTACAATATACTTGCTTCAAAAATAGATACATAGTTGGCCACCCATGTATATCCACTGTTCCATAGTGATATTTGTATGGAATAAGTTAACCGATTAAAATATAGGTAAAAAAATACTTCTTTAATTTTTTTTTAAATAATTGTGATCAGACTAAAAAGTAGAAAATAAATTAAAGAAAAAAAGCGCCGTGAGCAGCGGGGCCCCATCACGGAAGTCGGATTTTTCCCTTCATCTTCGGTATTGAATGTCTACAAGCGAAATGTGATTGAAAGTCTACAAAGCGATTTGTCGTTTTGGTGGTTTCAAAACTGATGATGGAGTGTCCGGCTGATCGGGGCTTTAAAAAAAATTTTAAGTTTTTTAAGGGCTTAATCTCAGTAAATTTTAATATTGTGCCGATAGCAGTTAGCAGGAAAAACCGACAAAATTCGTACGAGGGCATTCCTACCCATCGCTTATCCGCCAATTGCCTTTATTATTAGACAAACGCTATTGAATTCCGATGTAAAAAATGGGAAAAGTGGGGGGCAAGGTAATTTGGAATGCCTCAAGAGCACACCCCGCGATATTAACTGAATACAGATACAAAATTTCAGCCTTCTAGGTTTACTCAGAGAGTCTCTAGGCATGTTAGAAAATAAGCAAAAAATTCAAGGAAATATGGCATAAAAATCGTGGAGGTAATGGTTAAAGTTGAAACTTCCAAATAGCAGTGGCTGGCTATTAACTTAACCTATACACAAAATTTCATCCCTCTATGTTTATTTGGGGAGATTTTAACCCGAACGAAACTGTTAAAAAACAAGAAAAATCATGTTATGTTTGTATAAAATGGTGGGGTAAGGGTTAAATGTTGAGACCACCAAAGGGCACCCCCTTGATACTCTGAATACAAAATTTCAGCCCTCTAGGTTTGTACTTGTGCGAGTGGTACGAACTTCGAAAACGTCGAAAAAACATGAAATTGTAACTTAAAACTGGTGGGGATGGTGGTAAAGTATTAAAACCTCCAAAAAGTAGACCCTAGGTACGAAGTCTATCAACATACCGAATTTCAACCCTTTAAGTTAATTCTGGGGGGCTGGGGGCGTGTTAGATCCAGCCAAATACTTTCTTCTCCCTCTACTCCCTCCAAATCACCCTAGGAAGCTGAATTTTGGAAATGTTATAGATAATTAACCGAAACATTATTTCCAACCGGTTTACAAAAATTTTTATTGCTTTGTTGCCCCCACCACCCCCTTAAAGGTGGGGGTCGGATCCAAAATTTTCCCCAAATTTGACCCCGCTTTGATAGTATTGTTGTGCATTGGAATGAGCCCCCACATACCAAATTTCAGCTCCCCCCTCCATAGGGAGGCCCTACACATGTCAAAAGGTAGCAGGAATATATATATATATATATATATATATATATATATATATATTATATATATATTATATATATATATATATATCAGAATTTTTTTTTCTTCAGATACGTGTTCTGCAGGTCCGAAAACGGATAGCGCCTTTACTCTCGCCCCGTCCTGTTCGTATCGTATAGGCTGTATAAGTCTAATTTTTCAGTTGGAAAAATCGACCCATCGTCCTGCTACTGCTATCGACATAAATTGAGATTTACCGAATTCAGCCCAGTTTTCAGTTTTGAAAACTCCCAAAATGACAATGCGCTTGTAGCCTTTCGATTACATTTAGGTATCTTGAAATATATCGAATATGTAGCGCAAAATTCGACTACCGTGATGGGGCCCCCTCTGCTCACGGTGTTTTTTAAATTATAAGTAGGTGCACTGAAGATCTATTTTCTGTTTGAAGCATATCCATTGTAATATCTTTAAATTGGAAATATCTTTAACGGGTAGCGTAAAAAATTATGAGTCCATGTTTAAACGCACGTTCAAGTGTATGTATATAATTTGATTTGATTTTTGAGTTCAATACGGAGCTAATTGTATCTTCGTGTATGTTAGAGTCAAAGAGGGTTTTTTGTGTTTGGCAGAAAATTTTTTTATCATTACTAGGAAACTGGTGCCATATTACAACAGGTATTGTACAGACACGTAACTTTACCATAGTTTTCGATAAAATCTGAAAAACAATGAGAAGAAATTTAGTAGAGTAACTAAATTTATATGTATATTAGATGAAAATTCTAAATATTATGTATAAGTATACCATTTAATTATTCCTCTTTATTTTATAATCATTTAGTAATATTTACAAGTAATATTTATATTTTCAATAAAGATACAATTAGCTCCATATAAAACTCAAAAATCAAATCAAATTATATACACTTGAACCACTTGAACGTGCATTTAAACATGTACTCATAATTTTTATACTACCCTCTTTAACTGTAGCCGTTATAACAATTTTTTCATAAAAAATATTTAATTATTATGGATTTATTAGGATATCTGGGTAAAATCAAAAGTCTTTTACGAAAAATTTAAAATGATAAAATGTTGTATTTACGTACGTTTTCAATTGGGTACCTAAACAAAACTAAATTCATTAATTAAAGCTTAAAACTTTCCAGGATTACATAGATAGCACATGCTAATATGAACTGATAATATGTACATAACTGAAAATTTATTAGCCCTGAATATCTCTTTAAATGATTAAGACGAGTTAACTCGTCCTGCAATACGGCGGCTCAAACTGCTATGATATGTATATATTCACTGGTACAGGTGCCGCCATCTGTGACAGATTTTCCCAAATACGGTATAATTCTAAATAATGTTCAATTTTATCAACATAGTTTATTTAATATAATTTATATTTTGTAAATTCCTAGGGTTCGCTTTTTTGATGTTGGGATCTTTGATTTTTTTCGTTTCTTTTTTTGTAACCTTATCTATTGTACTTATCACTGGCGTAAAAAGTCCGGCATTTTGAGACAAAAAAAATTTTCCATATGGTTTGTTTAAAAAGGATATAGATATCATCAACAAAATATCGTACATTTGTAAGTGACTTTTCCAAGAAAATACCTACCAAATTCCTACCATTTATTAGGTATGTAATTTTTTTTAAATTATTTATATATAGTGTTCCATTTCAACATCTGGTACAGCTGGCTTTATTCTCATTAGTTTAATTTTCTTATTGCAATGAGCACAAATCCTTAGACAAAAATGAAGGAAGTTATATAGACAAATTTATATTAAATGAAAATGATTCACACCTTAGAAATGTAAAAATGAAATTTTGTCACAAATAAAAATTACTATATTTTCTACTGTCCTTTTTCAATATATTAGATAGTAGATCTTGTGAGAGACAGCTATATTATGAGCGTGTCTGATACATAAACTTACGTGCATTCTTATTGAATGAATCATTTTCAGTTTATATAAATTCGAGTATACGACCAAGACATTTTTTTTTTACTTGAACTAGCTAGCGTGTACTCGATACGAAACTGTGTCATTATGATATTATACTACTATCTGTTTAATCCGCCTAGTGATGGAAAAAAGGATGTTAAAAATAGCACAAAAAAGGACTACATATTACTTACATATACGTCCGTGTATAACCATAACGATTATGTTAGGCAGTTTTATTTAACAAAAAAATTGTAAAAGTAAAAAAAAGACTATATGAGAAACAAATATCTTCTACAGTTAGTAACGCCATTAGTTAGTTCAATGACTATATATACTATAAAAAAAAAAAATGCCGTGAGCAGCGGGGCCTCATCACGGAAGTCGAATTTTTCCTTTTATCTTCGGTTTTGAATGTCTACAAGCGAAATGTAATTGAAAGTCTACAAGCGATTTGTCATTTTAGTGGTTTCAAAACTGATGATGAGTGTCCGGTTAATCGGGGTTTTAAAAAAAAGATTTTAAGTTTTTAAGGGCTGAATCTCAGTAAATTTCAATCTCACTTCATGCTGAGCGAGCTTGCGAGCAAGGCCAATAAAAAAAGGCGAGTTCATAAAGTCAAATTATGTACAAGTTGCATACATAGCTTTATGTACGACTGCTGAAATTCCTAAATATCGATAAAAATCGAATTTATGAACCTGGCGTCTACACTTTAAATTTTATAATATAGTTGGTATAGAAAAATTTATTATATATTAAAGCATGCTTTGGTTGTAATTATCTGTCATCTGATGTTAATATAATACTGCGACATTTTTAGAAGATTTCTCAATAAAAGTTACTAATATTTAAAGACGAGAGGAGGAAATTGCCTGGAATAAATATTAATAGTGGTTCAGATTGTGTAATTAAT
This sequence comes from Brachynemurus nebulosus, assembly GCA_035578155.1. Lineage (NCBI taxonomy): Eukaryota > Metazoa > Arthropoda > Insecta > Neuroptera > Myrmeleontidae > Brachynemurus > Brachynemurus nebulosus. The sequence continues at coordinate 54,069,560 of JAPWDM010000004.1, read as the reverse complement.
ATTAATTATATAAATATTTGTAAATATGGTATACAAAATAATACTTAAAGTTAGTATGTTTTTTTTTATTGTAAAATTGAAAATAAAATTTATCATGTAGACTATTCTTTATGGCACTTGTGCTTTTTGCTTTTCATTATGCAACTAGTGCCAAAAAGTACTACTTTTCATATCTCTTAGCAATGCAATAAAATAGGCTTTTATGATTCAGTCGTACATAAAATTATTTAATATTTGTGTATTGCATTTGTTATAAAAGTAAATTCATATTTTTTTAATTTTTTGAAATTGCTATTCGCCTACTTTGTATTAGATTAAAAATAATGCATTTAAAACACATTTAAAAATACCATTGAATTCCGTGATAAAAATGGGAGAGGGGGGGGATGTAAGGTGGAATCCCTAAAAGGCACTAGCTGGATATTAACACGTACAAAATTTCAGCCCTCTAGGTTTCCTTAGAGAGTCTCTAGACGTGTTAGAAAAAAAGCAAAAAAATCAAGGGAATATTGGCGTAAAAACAGTGGGGGTAAGGGTTAAACGTTGAAACTTCCAAAAAGCAGTGGCTGGCTATTAGCTTAATCTGTACACAAAATTTTAGCCCTGTAGGTTTATTTGGGGAGATTTTGACCCCAACGAAACTGTTAAAAAACAAGAAAAATCATGTTCTTTTTGGTATAAAAATGGTGGGAGGGTAAAGTTTAAAAGCTGAGACCCACAAAAGGCAACCCATTGATACTAATTTAATCCGAATACAAAATTTCAGGCCTCTAGGTTTATTTCGGTGACCTGTGTGAGTGTTAAAAACTTCGAAAACGTCAAAAAAGCATGAAATTGTAGTTTAAAAATGAGGGGGGTGGGGTAAGATATTAAAACCTCCAAAAAGCACAACCTAGGTACGAACTTTATCAACACACCAAATTTCAACCCTCTGCGTTAATTCTGGGGGGCTGTGGGCGTGTCAGATCCAGCCAAAATACTTTTTCCCCGACGAATAGCGCCCCTACTCTCGCCTCTCGCCGTTCTTATCATATAGACTGTATAAGTCTAATTTTTTCAAGGAAAAATTCGACTAAAAATTGTCAAGTACGTGGTAAACACGCATTATTCCAGGTTTTCGTAGTCAATAGCCAGAATTCTTCACAATTCTTACAATAAATTAGGATAAAATATACTTTATAGGGAATTTATGTATATTCATTTATTATAGTTCATCATTCTCATAATTTCCTTTGAAACGATTACGAAATCCAAAGTTTGCGACTTCATCACACACTTTTGAGATCGTCAGCCAGATATGTCACACACTTGGTGACATATCTGGCTGACGATCTCATTCGAGCTATTGAGACTTTTGACTCACAAAATTTCGTAAAGATTGCATGATTCGTTCGAGACTATATATATATATATATATATATATATATATATATATATATATATATATATATATATATATATATATATATATATATATGTAGCCCAACAGTATGCACAAATAAATAGTAACCACAGCTATTTAATTTTTAAAATTACAAAAATTATTTTTTATTACTCATGCGGGAGAAGTACTAACTTGGCGCACACATTTCTGTACGCAAGATAGCTGTTTGCCCACTGTACTCTTCCCGCATACTTTTTTGCGTTTTTTGCGTGTGGAAAGTAACTTTCCACACGCAAATTGACAATAAAACATGCAAAATTTAATCAAAGCACGCAAAGTCGCCTCTTAGTTTTTCATTTAATAAATATTTCATAATTATTTCTATAGAAACACCAACAAAGTAATTTAAACGATAATTAATTCAGAAAAAAGAAGAACAGTTAAAAATATTATTTTAAAAAGTAATAAAAATGTCAAAAATTGTGATAATATTAGAAAAAAGTATGTGAAATTCGGAATAAAAAATAAAAACCAAAATTTACCGACCCCCAAAAATCTGCCGGTTTAGGCAATAGTCTACTTAGTCTATTTAGAAAATAAGCGCTGACTATAATACACACAGACTTGAAATTTGGTATGAAGGTCCCTTTTGGGTTGTAGGGGCTTGCTAAGAAAAGGTTTTGAAAAATTTTTAGTCTAACCGTAGAAATATATGCAAAATCGCAATATGTCAATTTTTTATTACCTACTGTATACAGCAATTTAAAACAATTTATCAAAAAAGCATACAAATTAGTTATACTTAGTTGTTAAGTATTTAGAGAAATAGTATATTGTGCAACTCGTGCGGGATTGTCGATTGCCCCACTCAAGCGAATGAGCGTACTCACTACGTTCGTGCGCTCAACTTCGCTTTCGTGGGCAATCGACAATTTCCCGCACTTATTGCACAATATACTATTTCTCTAAATACTTAACAACTAAGTATAACTAATTTGCATGCTTTTTTGATAAATTGTTTTAAATTGCTGTATACAGTAGGTAATAAAAAATTGACATATTGCGATTTTGCATATATTTCTACGGTTAGACTAAAAAATTTTCAAAACCTTTTCTTAGCAAGCCCCTACGACCCAAAAGGAACCTTCATACCTTTCAAGTCTGTGTGTATTATAGTCAGCGCTTATTTTCTAAATAGACTAAGTAGACTATTGCCTAAACCGGCAGATTTTTGGGGGTCGGTAAATTTTGGTTTTTTTTTTTTAATTCGTTAACACACGAATTTATTAAAAATTAATAATAAATAATTAATTACTATAAAAATATAAAATATAGCACCGCATAAAAATATTGCACGGCTGCTTAAAACATAGAATTCTGAGCCATTGCGATCGTCGTTGAAAGTTTATTAGTTTTTTTTTTGGCATTCAGTGTCAACAGTCGAATCACCGTTTTGGTTTATTACAGTTAAACCTTTTTTATGCGGTCCTTTTTTGTGCGAGTTTTTTATGCCATTTTTTCTATGCGGTTCTTTTTTGTGCGAGTTTTTTATACGATTTTTAAAAAAATGGTCATTAAAATGCATAATGTGTATCAAAATCAATAGAAAATAAGAAACGTAAACATTAACTATAATAACTTTCTTTGATAAAAAATACTTTTTAATGGTTTCAGCGAATTTCTAAAACTCGAAATTCAGCTATTACGGCCGGTGTCATGGTGAAACCTGAGGTCAAGACTATAAAAGAAATATGTTTCGTATTCTAGAATACGAAAATGATACAGTAGAACCTGTTTAAGTTGGACACCCGCGGTGCAATCAAAAACTGTCCAACATAAACAGGTGTCCAACATATGCAAAATACCAAAATCATCTACGCTTAGTAATTTTAAGGTTAACACTAATTTAGAATATAATGCAAAATTAATTATCACAGGCCTGCACAATTAAGGTCATAAAAAACTTTTTTAACGTTAATAGGTGATTTTTATATTTTTTTGGGTGCTAAATCCAAATTTGGATTTCATTATTTTGTATCACCCACAGTTTTGTCACATTTTGGCTATGTCAGATTTAATGAAATATGCTAATATTTTATAGGAGTGGAAAAAAATAACTTGTACAAGACAAACAGAACTTTATTTTAACACATAAAATATATTTATGTGTTAAAATACTAAATTTTATGAAGGTTTTAAGAGTCCATGGGCTTATATTTTCTTTCTATCTTTTCTTTGAAGCTTCGGATGTGGTTTTTTTTCTGTGTGCCGCTTGCTGAATTTCTCGGTGAAAGGACCAACAGTAATCACCCATCATCCTGGTGTTCCAACGTCCCTGATAGCGTTTTTCCATTATCTTGATATCCTGGTGGAAACGTTCTCCTTGTTCCTCACTGACAGCTCCTAAATTGTCCAGAAAGTATAGTCTAGCTGGCTGTTTAAAAATGAACCTTTAAGCTTAAACATCCCAAATTCTTGAAGCGATTAAGCATATTAGATACAATGGTTATATTATAGTCTGGGTCTTTTTTGTTACCCAAAAACTTGTTAACAACTTCCTTGAAAGCAATCCAAGCGTCTTTCTCTTTCACTGTTATATGTAATTGAAACTTAGTGTCAAACATCATTTTTCTTATATCAGGGCCAATGAAGACACCCTCTTGTAACTTTGCTTCTGATAAATGCGGGAACTTTGAGCTAAGATATTGGAATTATAAGATATTGTATTAATTATACGATATTGGATCGCTGGCTTTCGCATATTTGATATTATATTGATTGCATTAATTTTCTGAACTATTTTTTGAATATAAAGGTTTATGATGTAAAATGTAGGGAAATGGTGGGTGATACAGCAATTTTATTGTTATTTTCAGATTCAGCACACTAAAATCCATAAAATTATGGTTAAAATATTAAAAAAGTTTTTTAGTCGTTGGCCTGTGTTATGAACTCTACTTTTCAAATATGAGTGGCATGATTGACCTCACATAATAATGGCTTCAATATGGGGGCTGAAAAGCATAACCGCATTTTTTTTGCGGACAATAAACGTTCTGTAACGTTTTAAAAACTTTTTTTGGTTAAAAATAAAGAGTTTTCCTTAACGTTTCGAGTTTAGAATTTAAAAATATATAGAATATATACAGGGTGATCCATTTAACCTGGAATTTTCTATGTCTTGAAAAATAAGCCTATAGGGAAACTGCCTGACTAAAAAAATAGTAATTCTGAAGAGGGCATCTTTCTGTCTTAAAATAAACCCTCCTGCCCCCTTTGAGGGGGAGGGCGGGGGTAATTTTGAAATCTAAAATAGAAACCCCCATTTTTTATTGCAGATTCGGATTCTACGGGACAAAATACTCAACTTTTATACGAAACATTTTTTTCTGTTCGTAACAGATGGCGCTATAATTGTAAAAATGAGTTTATATACTTGCATATAAATAAACTGTGTGTCCGAGCGATAACTCTCGAACGAAATGTCCTATTTTTGCGAAATTTGGTGAAAATGTTAGAAGTCCCAAACCGTTGGACAAGTGCGTTAGGACACGTCCAATGCCGGAAACTTGGTTTTTTGGCCAATTTTCGTCGAAAAAATTAGTTTTTTTGCCAAAATTTCTCCTTATTCAAAAATTTTTGCGACATTTTTGTACACCATTGTAAAGAGGAGAAAAAATCACATAAAAAAGTCCTTTAGACTATCATTCTATGTCAACTAGTTTCCGAGAAAAACTAATTTTTTTAAATGGAAATTCGCTATGTTATGCAGGATGCTGCAACAGGGGTATTTTAGTTTTTCAATTTGTACTTAATGAAATTCTGAATTCAGTTTTATTTTCATGAAATTTTTGTTTCGAAAAATCAGAATTTAATTTTATATCGATACCGCACAAGCTAGTTTTAACTAGATATATAATTTTTTATTTTTCAGAATGAGAGTAGCGTGGACAGTAATTTGTTACGTCACTGTCCGTGGATGACTTCACATAATTTAGACTGGATTTATCAAGCTCCAGCATTAGTCTTGTTGGCGGCAAATTTAATGTTCTTACTTATGATTATGTGGGTAAGTTTTCCTATTTCCTTTTTCTATTCTGATTCGGAAATGATTCACCATTTGCAAAATAACTTCATTTTTTTTTTAATTTTTAGGTATTAATTACAAAACTACGCTCAGCTAATAATGTTGAAACGCAACAATATCGAAAAGCAACAAAGGCACTGGTTGTGTTGATTCCACTGTTGGGTACAACGTATATTTTGGTCATCGCCGGACCAACAGAAGGTGTATCTCGCAATATTTACGATGCTCTACGTGCAATCCTCCTATCAACACAGGTAAAATCGAAAAATATTTATATTATTTAAATGTTTTTTTATTTTTATACTTATAGGTACCATTCACTCATTATAGTTTGTACCTAATAAAAATTTTATTTTTTTTCATTTTAATTATTAATTTTCCTTTTATTTTATATTATCTCTTAACTGGCCTTTTTCCTTTTCTATTTTACAAATGTCATAGTAAAAACTTAAATATAGTAAATTAGCATAATACGATAAACACAACCGTCTTTTAAAGCAGGGCTTCTTAAACTATCGGTCGCGATCCCAGCGAAATCTTGTGGTCATAGCGAAACATTTATATATATATATATATATATATATATATATATATATATATATATATATATATATATATATATATATATATATATATATACATATATATATATATATATATATATATATATATATATATATATATATATATATATATATATATATATATATTTTACCTAATCAATAAATCATCACAAAATATTTATATATCTTTATTTGTGTTCGTGAATGAAAAAAGTTTAAGAAACCATGCTTTAAAGCTTAAAGTCCCAAAAGTTTAAAAAATCCCGATCTATTGGAAACGATTAAATTTCCCTGATGGGCGTTTCGGAACTAATGTATGACAAATACTTTTTGGCAATTATGTGATAAATGTACGCTATTTTTATTGTTTGATAAAAATATAACAGTTTCATTGTTGGAACGTTCTCGAAATAGTAAAAAATACCAAAAAACCTCTTCGTCAGAGTAAACAATATTTTTTAAGAACGTTGATGTGTGTTGCCGTGTTGGTACCAAAGAACAAAATTTCAGTAACGTAAAATATCAACACTTTAAATCACGTAATTATTTATACGCACAGTTTGCGTAAGCCGGCCAAGTTTTTCATTAATCAATGCGGGACAATGTAGCAGTCTTGTACTTTATTTTTATCCGTGTGATATTTTGAAAAATTCCAAATTTCTTTTTGAAAATACAATTGAAGAGCAAAAAAAAATGATTCCAGGCTACAAGAATTCGGTCTAAAATTAAAGAACTGCTTTTAAACATTCCTTTAATGCTTAAGAAAATGGCGATATGTATCTGAATAACGTGATAAACGAAATGGTCGGGAATCGACATTTCATATTACACGACCAAATGTTATTTCAACTAATGATGGAAATGATTTCAGAATACAATAATACTATTTGAAATTAAAGAACGGCTTTTAAATATTTCCCTCATACTTAAGAAAGTAGCGATATGTATCTGAATTACATGATAAATGAAGTGGTCGAAAACGACATTTCATATTACAAGACCAAATGTCATTCTAATGTTGGAAATAATTCCAGGATACAATATATAATACTATTTAAAATTTTTACTTAAATTTTTATTTTACTTATACTGTCAAAATACGTGACCCTAACTAAACGATTTTGAGGCAATAAGAAGTTAAAATTTTACATCAAAATTGAAGTTGGTGTGAAGAAACAATCGCGACAAAAAAAGTTTAAAAAATCCCTTAAGTATTGTAAAAATTGTAAACAGAGCTCTCAAGTCGTAGGAAGCCATCCTTGGTTTCGAACATAAATTTTCCTACTGTTATTGTAATAATAAACACACTTGCTTCCATTTCTTTTTCTAAGACTGGATAATACCTAATTGTTTCTTTTGAAATTTTTACAGGGTTTCACTGTTGCATTGTTTTACTGCTTTTTGAACACAGAAGTTCAAAACACTTTACGTCACTACATTGGCCGTTGGCAGGAAACACGTTCATTAAAAGGAGGTCATAGATATCGTTATCATAGTAAAGACTGGTCTCCACGATCACACACGGAAAGTATACGGTAGTATATTGATAATTATACTTTAAAGGTGTCTTGCTATCCTACTTATCCATGTTTTCCTTGCTTTTTAGTAAAACTTCTTTGTGATCAATTACCATAGTTATTAAGTACATATAAGAAGTACATATAAGTACATATAAGAAATTTCTGAAATCCTGAAAGAAACAGGAAGATTTGCGCACGAATTAATAATTTTTTTACTAGTTAACTAATATAATACATAGTTTTTACTAACTGCCTTTTTATAACTCTCCCTTATTTCTAAATACTAAACAACATAGCAAAATGGCTAAAATGGCTAATTGGCTTTTGTTTTGAAAATATTTTTAAGTTTTTACATTTTGGTTATCACTTGTTTTACAGGCAAATTCCGTACATCAGTCAAACCGATATATCGTTCAGTAGCGAAAAATGTCACTAAAATTATCCAGACAATTTTTTTTTATTTCATATGTAAGTTAATATAATACTTCCGCCGAAAATTTATACATAACATTACGAATATTCTCTATTAATCGTGTACAAATTTTCCCGAATGACACTCTAGCCCTACCTATTTTAAATAATTTTGTGATCATGAAGATCTTAAAAAACTATCAAATAAGTATTAAAACAAAAATCTAAGTGCCTGTTGGACAGCCGTTAAATCAGAGTTGTTCAATATATAGAATTTTTCACAATTTTCGAAATAAAAATATACCTAAGGCATTTGAATATATTTTTTTTTAGGATTTTTCATAAAAATAATGAGTATATTTGGCAATATTACTTTCACTTGTATAACGGTTAATGTTATATTATGTAAATATCACACCTCGGCAATAACGTTCATGTTTTTAGCATTTCGTAGAGCGAAAGCAACTCTACGAAATGATAATAACATCGTGTCAATGTTTGCTAAAACTTCAGACACGTAGCATTTTTTTCTTTCTATGGTACTTCTGAGGTAATTTTTTTTTTTAAAAATGAAATAACTATTATAACTATTCAAAATAGAAATTTCTTAACGGAGATAGACCGTTGTAAATTATAATATTATTAATAACAATAACAAATTAAAGGCTAATTTTAGTATTAAACACTGCTTGAAACTTGAATCCACTTTGAAAAATATATAACTGACAGCACTGAATGCAAATGTCAAAAATAAATACCTATCTAATAATATTTTGATAATTATTGTTCAGCTAGTGTCATCTGTTTGTTGTTACTTAAAACATTACATTTGCATAATAATAGGGATCGAGCTTGACGACATTATTGCCATCTGGTGTCAGATTAAAAAAATATTTTGTCTCGGACATAGATAACTATTGATGATTTTTCTTTTTTGGGTTGAAGAATAATTTTCTTTTTCGTTTTGACTGCTACCCAAAGTGATGAGGATTACAGGATTTGTGTAAAAATTAAATTAAAAATTTTTCCAAAAATTCCATAAGAGAAATTTATTTTGTTGTTCAATATATTTCGGCACAGTTGGCGCCATTTTCAAGAACATACATCTACAATATAACAATAACAACATCTTTTAAAATATACAACTTAGGGCCGGTATTATAAAACTAAAATAAATCGGTAGATAACTATCCCTAGGTTAAATTTATTTGATGAATAAAAGTTAACTGGGTATTATAAAATATTCTACCAACTAAAATAGTTATCCATTGATAAATATTTTAGTTGACCAGATAACCTTAGCAACATTATAGTAGTGATGGGAAATAATCAAATGATTTCTATAATCGATTATTATTACTTCGATGATTTCAATAATCGAATGACTATTTGATTATTAAAATCATTATTTTCCATTAATTTGATTATTAAAATCATTCATACTGTAGCTTCAGATAGTTTGTAAAATAAATCGAATGATTATATTATACTATTTCGAGATATTTTAAAAATTGAATGATCGATTATTTTTAAATTAATTATGCCCAACGCTACTCTGTAGCTAGAGTAGATTCTGTATATATGTACATGTCAAAAATGTGTCAAACATCAATTTTATAGTTGGATTCTAATTTAAAATTGCAGGTTAAATTTGAGTATGGAGAAAATTAGAAAATTTTAAAAGCAAGATTTATTACATAGGTATTGTAAAATATTAAAATATTAATGAAAACAAAAAATACATATAATACTTATAAATTATATTTATTTCGCTAGAATGTTGCCTAGTAATAAAACGAATAGGGCAGACATATTGGCAATTAATCTCTCAGATAAAATTTATCCGCTTGATTTTCTAAGGATAATTTATACGACAGATTTAACTAACAGATAAATTTATCTTTCGTTTATAATACTCAAATCTATAGAATAAACTGATTTATCCCAGAGATAAATTTATTCTATCGTTTATAATACCGGCCCTTAATGATTCGAATGAAAAACTTTTTTCGTTAAATGTGAAAGCGCTTTTCAGTAATATTTCTATAAAAGTAGCCATAGCGATCATTAAAAAACAATGGCAAAAAATTAAAAATTTCACTGATATAAATAAAGATCTCTTTATTGAAGGGATCGAATTAATTCAAATTTCAAAATAAATTCTACAAACAACCTTTCGGTTGCGCCATGGGTAATAACCTGAGCCCTATACTTGCGTCTTACGTCATGGACTATTTGTGTACTATCTGTATAGGGAAAATTAAAGAATGGAAACCAACATTTTTTTACAGATATGTTGATAACATCATTTCCTGTGCCCCACACTCTCTAATAGATGACATTAAAAACATTTTCAATAACTACCATCCGGCTTTACAATTCACTGTTGAATTGGAAGAAAATAACCAGATTGCGTTTCTGGCTACTCTTATCAAGAAAGATAATGATAATAAATTATCAACGGTTTGGCACAGAAAATCAACTTACACAGATAGATTAATAGATTTTCATTCGAATCACCCACAATATATTAAAAATAACATAGTTCAAAATATATTCTTTAGAGCAGTTCATCTCAGCAGCATTAGAAATAGGAGGGTCGCTATAAATAATGCCGTTTCCATTCTTAAAAATAATAACTATCCAATGGGACTTATAAATTTTATAAAAGAGAAAGTCAATGAAGCTTATAACACAATTGAGAAAGATCAAAATAAAGCAAATCCCAATGACACAAGTAATAATAACAAAAGAATTTGCCTTCCGTATAACTTTCTTACCAAAAAAATTAAAAGTACCATAGAGAAAATGAACGAAAATCGTGTAACTTTTTCTTTTAATAGTAACAAACTAGGAAACACATACTCTAAAAAAAGATTAAGAGTTGAAAATAAGCAAAACCACAATGTTGTATATAAGATAGAATGTTCTGACTGTAATTCAGCTTATTTTGGCCAAACTAGCCAAAAATTGAATAACAGACCAACTCAACACAAATATGATTTAAAAAGACAAAAAGAATCAACGGGTTTAGCTGAACACGCCATAACAAATAGTCATAGATTTGACTTTGAAAATGCAAAAATTCTTGATAAAGAAGGCAGTTACAGAAAAAGACTTCTAAGTGAAGGCTTCTTCATTAAACTCAATGACAATAATTGCAACAAACAAATTGAATCATTAGAACTGGATAATGCTTATTTACCGATTCTTAACCATTTAAAAAGCTGCTAATTACAACACAACATAATTAATGGTACATTCTAGTAAATATCATTACGTAAGATTTACAATAAACAAAGTGTAACATTAAAACAAAGACAGCCAGTTTTATCCAGAAAGTTCGATGTTCAGTCATTACAAACAAGAGTTACTCAGTCAATATCATTTTATTTTAAACAAAGGTCTTGAATAGTACCAAGACAATATCAACAAAATGAATCTTGTTTCTAATGTTATGAATATTTTTCAACAATCAAATCATACAATTAGTTTTTTCAATTTTATTTAATTACTGACATATTTCTAGTGGAAATGAAAATTGAAAAAAATTATATATATTTAATATATAATTTTCTGATACTTTTTATTAAGTTAACTCAATGCGAAAAATTGATTTTTGCATGGTGAGTACTATATATTTATAATTAAGTAATCTTTTAGATTATTGTTGTACATCTGTCTTATTTTATTGGTTGGTCTGTCTTGTTTTAAATTACAAATAAACATTAATTCTACAAACTCAATAATTTTCCACATAAACTAAAATCATTGTTTCTAATAATATAAAAGTAGCATTCCAATTAAATTAGAAATCATTAACTAAATTTTAACTCTGCTAGTTAATTATTAATTTTTCTTGATTGTAATCAAACCCATTCTGGAAGGTAGCCTTTCCTAAAAAACAAACCAAATTGTAATTAATATAGGCTGACATTTATGTAAATTATTTCTATAAATATTTCTTTTTTATAAAAAAATTTTTTCTTACTTTTAAAATTGTTAAAAAATGTTGTTATTGTTATATTGTAAATGTATGTTCTTGAAAATGGCGCCAACTGTGCCGAAATATATTGAACAACAAAGTAAATTTCTCTTATGGAATTTTTGGAAAAAATTTTAATTTAATTTTTACACAAATCCTGTAATCCCCATCACTTTGGGTAGCGGTCAAAACGAAAAAGAAAATAGATAACTATTATTTTATTACATATTTTGGATATCTTGTCTATGATATTATTTAAATGTCAAAACTTTTTGATATTAGAATGAATTTTTTGATAATTAAATTTTCAATTAGACCAATTCCATGCCAAATCAACACACTTTTGAAAGAAATATTTCCTCCAATTTTTAAATTTTTACCGCTTACAAGATATCGACGGCTTACTGCTAAAACCACGTATCTTGAAAAATGCTACTTTTCAGGAGAGACAAAAAACATTATAACTTCTTTATTTTTGAAAGTTTGAACTTCGTTTTTGTTTTAAGCACAAAGTTGTTTTTTTTTCTTATTATTACAATAAAATTGTATACTAATTGAAAACGTTTAATTAACTAAATATATGTAATTCTGTGAAATACCTGGTTACTATGTCGCCATCTGGTGATTTCTTTTACAACGACCAGGAGTATTTAAAATTTAAATATTCCCTGTCGATGTAAGATATCACTAGATGGCGATACTGATTTTGTGAATTAAAAATTTTACAAAAATTCGCAAGCGCGAGTGAAAATTCGTATCCCAGCGCTACGCCACCACATGTAATGAAATTTTGGGTTGGTAGCGAGGACGGGTGGCGGTAGCAAGGTAGCGGAGCAGAAATAAAACAATATTCTACCTTTTACGTGAATTTATTAATAATTGTATCATTAATTTAAGATGACCGTTAACTAACAATAAAATAGTTTGTCATTATTTAATGTTATGCCCTATTTACTTTATAAGAATGATATATAATCGGTTACTATTTAAAGAAGTTATTTAAAACATTATAAAATTAATAAATAGTATATTGTGCAATAAGTGCGGGAAATTGTCGATTGCCCACGAAAGCGAAGTTGAGCGCACGAACGTAGTGAGTGCGCTCATTCGCTTGAGTAGGGCAATCGACAATCCCGCACGAGTTGCACATACTATTTTTTATTACGAATTTCACATACTTTTTTCTATTATTATCATTATTTTTGACATTTATATTATTTTTTAAAATAATATTTTTGAGTGTTCGTCTTTTTTTTCTGAATTAATTATCGTTTAAATTACTTTATTGGTGGTTTCTATAGAAATAATTATGAAATATTTATTAAATGAAAAATTAAGAGGCGGCTTTGCGTGTTTTGATTAAATTTTGCGTGTTTTATTGTCAATTTGCGTGTGGAAAGTTACTTTCCACACGCAAAAAAGTATGCGGGAAGAGTACAGTTGGCAAACAGCCATTTTGCGTACAGAAATATGTGCGCCAAGTTAGTACTTCTCCCGCATGAGTAATAAAAAAATATAAAATATCACAAATACAAAAATACAAAAATAATATAATAAATAATTGATGTACTCACCGAATCTGTTCCGAAATTATGGACACTTTCACTAACACATTTGATTAGAATTTAAAGAGAATTTAGTAACTAAAACTTAATTTCGTATCGAAAGCCAAACTCTAACTGCACACTGCATCCAGACTGCAGCTGCATTCATATACGCTATCGTCGCCAACGCCTAATCGTTGAGATAGCCATTCTCTTTGAAGTTTCGCGTTCCTAGTCGCTTTATCAAGACTTATCAGTCTTAAGAAGTTATCGTTACCGGGAACTAACACTGCGGTTGCAAAATTAAAGCATATACACTGCCGGGCTTTCAAGACGGGCCCCAGCCTAAATTACTAGAAAATTTAAATGTATTACACCCCTCCCTCCTTAAAAGAAGGAAATTTCTGAAGGAAATTTTCTTCTATTACTACGACTTTCTTATACATTATTTTTGTTCCTAAATTTTTTTTCCAGACTTCAAAGAGAACCACCACTCGTTCGTATTTCGTATGTTTCTATGGGTACATCAATTATTTTACATTACGTCACTTTCTTAAATTTCCTTTCTACCAATTTAAATTTACTTATTTATTTATTTATTTATTTATTTAAATTTTTTTCTTTTTTGCCATGTTATTTCCTTAAATCTAACAATTTTAGATATACTACTTTTTTTATATACTTTTTTTCGTTATGCTACTTGTAAAAATATGAAATCTTACGCTAGTTCATAGCTCAACTATGAAATACAATATATTTCCTAAAATACAATATGATACTTTTTTTCCGTTTCTTTAATTTAGTCTGAAATTATGTCTTTTTTTTCCAATTGCTATTTTGCTTTATCTGTCTTAAACTATTCTTTACTTAATATCTAATTAATACTAATACTATTGTCTCTAATTTTTTACTGTCTCTAAATTAGTCCTCTTTTATTATTGTCATTAACACTAACACTAGCACACACATAATAAGTTTTTCGTTTCACCATTTTTCTATTACTTCTCGCTTAGCCACTTAGGTACGACTGGTTTCATTACCGGGTATATTGGATTGGGTACTGGATCTTGTTGCTCACAATCAACATTTTTTAGTGCCGTTGAAGTTACTTCTTGCGTTTCTAATTCACGATCAACATTTTTGGGTGCCGTTGGGGTTACTTCCTGCATTTCTAATTGTTCGTTACTAGATTCGGACGGGGTGCTTGACTTTGTTTGATGTCGGTGTATTAGCAACATGGTTATGCTATTGAGAAGGGCTGATATTAGATGAGGACCAAATCCTAGTATGTTGTACAGTAGGAATCCATGAACGGTAGTGTCAATAACGAACTTTATTAGTTTCCATACCAAGAAAATTCCCATAATGCCTGATGTTATGGTACCTATAGTCATAAACCATTCCCATATTTTTCCAGTAACGGATTTGAACCAATTTTTGACGGTGGTTTCGTCTAACAATTGCTGCAAACTGGTCCCTTGCAGATCGGTATTGCGACCAATCATTCCTCTGGACATGATACTGCTGACCGCTTGTCGTTCCATTGGTAAAACTAGGTGCATTCTCAGATTTTCCATATCTTCTTGAGTGTAAAGTCCTCCTTTGAAAAGATTGTGGGGGCTTTTATACGTCCATTTGTTTTTATTGGTAGGTTCCAGGATTTGTGGTGAAACGGCATCTTGTAGTCCATCTCGAAACTTATACCAATGGTTTTGAATTTTATATAGAGGATATAAAAGTGGACTGCAATCGATCTCTGTTGCGTATCGTTGAATAATATGGGTACGAGGCGCCATAAATAAGGAGTGATTGTCGTAACTTATTGGTAATTCGTGGTAACATTTTGCTGTGCGACGAATGGTTATTTCTACGGGTTTACACTCAATTATGTGTACTACTTCGCCGTAGTTAATTGCGGTGTATCCAGGTGATTTCATTTTCGTGAAGGCGAATTCCGATGGAGATGTAACAGCGAGTGTTTGCAAATTGCGTAGAACTTGTTGCTCGAGTGTACAACGTTGCGGGACTACATCAGCGTATAGCTGTGTTATTTGTCCGCGAATATGCCTTTCGATGAAGACGAACTTGGTGTTTGTATATGCAGTTGGATCCATGGTTAACGTATGAATTTGTTTTTTTACTAAAGTAAAAACCTCCAGTTTCCGATGGTTTGACAATGAAGAATTTGGAGTGATCAGTTTCATAGGCATATTGTAGTTAAACGAGATACAGGCATAGCAAACACGACGTCTTCTTGATCAACGGAGTAAATGGAAGCTTCATTGTTTTCTGCCGAATGATTGAATGGCGTTAGTTTTTTAGCTTTCCCTTCGTATAGAACTGTGAATTTAGTTGAAGTGCATTGACTGTTGTCTACGTATTCCCAGAAAGAATGACCAAAAATTGAATCGATGCAGGATAGTTCCTTATACTGACAGCTGATTCCACCAGGTAAACTAATGGTGTTTTGTTGAGCATTTGCTGGCGCGTATTGCTCAAATAATGAAATTTCCACGGATGCTTGCACGACGACATTTGACCAACGACCTTTGTGATCTTCGTATTCGGATCCGGTACAACTGCTATCACTACTAAGTTGTTCAGCTATGGTCACTGATGCGTAGGTAGCACCATTCACGACTAGATGGTCGATGTTCTTGTTGTAGAAATTACTCAACACTTTTCTTCGGTGCATTTCAAAACACTGATGACAGCTTATTGGATGTAGATAACTAGCAAGATCATTTGGCACGGCAGCAAGATGTGAGTGCATACCACAGTAATGGATAACCCTTGTAATGTGGATCTTACATTGGTATACTGGTAGAAGAGCGTAATCTTGTAATTGCAGTAGCTGAATGTGTTCTTCGGTGACTCGAAGCTGATCTGTGACGGTTTTGCATGTTCCCACATCCATCAAACTAAAAGTGGCGAATTTCATTTGTGCATGTTCCCACATCCATCAAACTAAAAGTGGCGAATTTCATTTGATGATTCTGACAGTCGTACGCGACCAATGCATCTCCAATTCTCCAGGTAAGTATGAGTGTACAATACCATATTGCAGTCATCGTGTGTGCGAGTGTTCAGTTTTCCTCAACAAAAGAAATAATTTTAATTAGTATACTATTCTAACAACCTTAAGGTAAGTACAATTAATTTTTTTTTTTTGAATTTTTAACAATTTATCGACTGATAGCTATTAAGGCAAGTATAATCAGAATTTTTTTTTTGAAATTTTAACTATTTATCGACTGATAGCTACTAGTTAGTACAAACGTTTTTTTTTTTATTTTATATTTTTTTTTTGTTTTAGTTGTTATTTATATATTTAATTACATTTTTGTTTTAAATTGCTTTTTTCAGAACCCACGGTAAATCTTCAACCCTTCCTCTACTGCGTAAGTTGTAATGGTTTGCCCTATTACAATCCGCTAGTTCTGTTTCAACCCTTTCCGATACATTACTATTTTGTTCTTGTACATCGTTTTCACTATTTACATCTCTTTCTAAATTTTGAAAATCATTTCCCTGCTTAATATCATGCGTTCTGTTAACCTCTATACTATCTAATATTCATTTTCAACATTACTTTC
Organism: Brachynemurus nebulosus; assembly: GCA_035578155.1. Classification (NCBI taxonomy): domain Eukaryota; kingdom Metazoa; phylum Arthropoda; class Insecta; order Neuroptera; family Myrmeleontidae; genus Brachynemurus; species Brachynemurus nebulosus. Next base: position 54,052,470 of record JAPWDM010000004.1, on the reverse strand, counting down.
TTCCTGATGTACTATAATAGGGGGAACTTCTCCATATGACTCATTTTCTGACGTACGGACGTGGACAGGTACATATGCTAATTTTCTTTTAGGTGTATCAGTTTTTTGACTATCTACGCTACGTTCCTCATTTTAACTCGTTTCGTCCTCTTCTTCACTTTCTTTATCTAATTCACTTAATCTTTCGTGATAATGTTTAAGTCTATTTACATTAACTATCTGTTCTTTATGTTCTTTTAAATGACGAATTTTAAAAGTAACTGGACCTAAAATACCTACTATTCTGAACGGACCTAACCAATTTCTTGTTAATTTTTTACTTTTCCCAATTTTGTTACTACCATCAAACAATAACACTTTATCCCCTAATTTATAATCTACTGTTCGTGTATTTTTGTTATATTGAATTTCCCGTTGTTGAGCGGATTTCTTTAAATTGTACTGAGCACGTAAATAAGCGTCCTGTAGTCTAGCTACCATTTCAGCAGCGTAATTTTGATCATAATCATACCTTTGCTTGTGCGATCGGATAACATCATCAAAGGGTAAGTATAGGTCACGTCCATGTATTAGAAAATAAGGAGTTTTTCCAGTGGATGTATAAGGTGATGTGCGGTAAGCAAACAGGATATAGGGTAAAAGTTCATCCCAGTTTCGTTGATTGTCAGCTACATAATGAGCAATCATGTCTTTCAACACCCTGTGGAATCGCTCAATAGAACCGTTACACTTGGAGTTGTATGCAGTTGTTTGTATTTTTCAATATTTAAAAGTTTACATGGGTGATTCTACTTTTTAGGTCCTTCAAAAAATTAAAGTTGTCTCCCCCATAAGGAAGGTTAAAACTATATACAGAATGAAGATACTGTCATTTATTTTATTTAAATAAAATTAATAACTCCTATTTAGATGACCTACCTACATTTACTTTAATTTTTAATTTTTTTTATAAAAATGATGTCAAACTTTTATTGCAGTTCTAAAACGCATGTGGTCCCTATTACATATTGCTTGGAACTATCATATAACGTTTTTTAAAAATAAGTTTACTGAAACCACACAATTTTATAAATAAAAAAGAGAGTTAAATTATTACGCATGGTAATTAGAAAGTTAAATTTTATTTATCTGCAGAATTATTTTTTTTGGCGGGACGAAAAATTGTCGCGAAAATTTGAGTATCCTTCGTCACGACTGCCAAATATTGCTATAAGTTTAAAAAAAATAGGTCAAAGGGTCATGTTTTTTCGTAAAATGGAACGCCAAAGACCATAGAACATACAGCGAAAGTCAAATTAACTGATTGACATAGAGAGCTTGTTATTTTTTTAGATCAAGTAAGAAAACCGACTGCGTGTGTTTATTGAGTGTATCCTTCGTCACGGCTTTTTCTGGTATGTATTTAACGAATTTCAAAACGTTTTTACGTAAATATTGTTTGTAAGAATGTAAGCTTTACGATAAACTCAAGTTTTCGAACTAAATGATCGCTGTTCACGATTAATAACGATTTTGTTGGAAAATTGTCTCCTTGGTCACGGATGTATCTTTCGTCACGGTAGAATGTGACGATGTGAAACATGAAAGTGGCGAAGGATACGATAATAAAATAAGTATATATTTATTATATCAGTGTTTGTTTATATATCAACTAAATTTTTTAGTTAATTAAGTTGATTAATTTGGTCAACTTTCCTAACCAATTTTTTTATATCATAAAACACAAAACAACACACACTCTTCAATTTTTCGCAAATCAGACAAAAAAGACCAACTTTTTTTTAAATTTTTTTTTTAATTAGTATTAGGAGAACATAATATAAATATTATTTAAATAATAATTTTAATTTTGTTATTTAAATTTAATTGAAACATTTTTTTCTGTCTGGATTCAGTAATCCGCAAAAAAATATTGGTTTTAATATGAATCCGAGCTGCTGGTCTGCAGATACCGAATCTATGATAATTTTCCTACATTCTAGTCGCATGAAATCTACAAAATGGCTCTGTCAATTTTTTTTTCTGGTTGAGACCTTGAAAGTAGAACCACCCACATATATTTTTCATTAAATCCGACGTAAAATTTTTGCCTTGATCAGAAAGTAACCGCTCAAGGACACCATGGCGGCATATTATATTCGTCACAAAAGCTTTTGCAACAGTTTCCGCCTTTTGATTAGGTAGGGGGACAGCTTCTACATATTTACTAAAATAATCTTGAAAGGTCATTATATACTGGTTAGTGGTTATTATTATCTGTTTTAACTAAAGGACCAACAATATCTATTGAGATGAGTTCGAATGGGTGGGTACATTACTGGAAGATTTTGTAGAGGAGCAGGTGTTTCGCGGGTATTTTTCTTTGTTGACAACTGAGATACGTTTTTATGTATTGGTCAATTTCATAACTCATATTTTCCAATAGAGTTTTTCTTTCATTAAGTTTAAGGTCTTTGTCTGTCCTTGATGTGTAGAAAAAGGTAGATCGTGATAGTCGTAGATAAATTTATTTTTTAAGAATTGTGGTACGACTAACTGATCGTATCGTTCGTAATTTTGTCGCGTTTTATATAGTAATCCGTCATGATCTAAATAATATTTCGAATTATATTTAGGGTCTGTTACATTTTTAATGATCTTTTGTAATTCAGTGTCGTTATTTTGTTCTTTTTTATTAAGTCTCGGTTCCAAACAGGTAACTATGTCACGTTATTAATTGTTAAGTCACTCGTAATCCTAGATAAACAGTCAGTGTTCCTGTGAAGTCTTCCTGGTTTGTATTTCACGTCAAAATTGTATTCAGAGAGTAGAATCGTCCATCTAGCTAGTCGAGATGTCGGGTCTCGTAAAGAGAAAAGCCACTTTAACGCTAAATGGTCCGTTACGACAGTGAAGTTTCGTCCGTATAGATAACATTTAAACTGTTTAATGCCGAAAATTATTGCTAATAACTCCAATTCAGTGACTGTATATTTCTTTTCGCAGTCATTAAGTTGTCTTGAGGCGTACGCAATGGGTCGCTCGTGACTGTCTACAACTTGGCTCGAAATAGCGCTGACGGCTATTCCTGATGCGTCTGTAGATAAAATAATAAAATAAACGTTTTCTCAAAATCGGGATGTATCAGTACGGGTGGACTAATTTTAATAAATTAATTTGTCCCTTAAATTTTCAAAAGCTCGTCGTGTCTCGTCGGTCCAGATGAAGGGTTTATTTTTCTTTGTCAAAGCAGTCAGAGGTGACGCTATGTCTGCAAAATTTTGAATAAATCGACGGTAGAAACCAACTAATCCCAAAAATGATTTTATTTCTCTGACGTTAGTCGGTGTTGGGTAATTTTCAATGACAGCGGTCTTATGTTTAAATGGCAATATTCCGTCTTTGGTTATGGTGTAACCTAAGTATTCAACTTGTTGAGCCATGAAAGTGCATTTTGACGATTTTAACGTAAGGTGTGCGGTTCGTAGCCGGTCAAATACTAGTCGTAGTCGTTTTAAATGTTCTTCTACGGTAGAGCTAAACACAATTATATCAAGGTAAACTAATGCCTGATTTGGTGTTAAATTCCTTAGGACGTCATTCATCATCCTATGAAAAGTACTAGGACTATTCATTAATCCAAATGGAAGTCTTAAAAATTCATAATGACCGTCGTAAGTAGAGAAGGCAGTTTTCTCTCGATTGTCTGGGTGTACTGGTACTTGAAAGCATCCCCATGCAAGGTCCAAAGTAGTAAAGTAAGTCGCATTTCCTAATGAGTCGATTGTTTCTGTTAAATTTGGTAAAGTAGTCTCTTTTTGTTATTTTATTTAAATCTCGGTAGTCAGTACAAAGTCGAAGTTTTGTTTCCTCTTCTGCAGCCTTTTTTGGTACAAGTACTACGGGGAACGACCAGGGGGACTGAGATTCTTGTATGATCCCCTGTTTGAGTATTTCATCGATTTGTTTATTTAATTCGGGTCGTTGAGTAAAAGGTATCCTATAGGGGCGTTTATGTATCGGTGGTACAGGTTCAGTAATTATTCTGTACTGAACTTTGTCGGTATTGCTTATCATCATTAATCCGGCACTAAAAATGTCGCTATATTCATCTAATAATTCTAATAATTTGTTCTTTTTCGATATGATCTACTTTTACTAATTCTTTAATATTTACCCTATTTCTTACGTCATTTCTTTTAACTGCAGTTACATTAAATATTTATTTAATATTGTTATATTCATTATTTACTGTATCAATGATTTCGTTATTAATAGTATTGACGTCACCTAAAATATTACCTACTGGTATTTCTACTAGTTTATCGCTTAAATTCATTAAACATATAGGTATTTCCTTATCTAGTTTGAAAACTGATCGTGCTAACAATACGTCTAATTGTGAGGTGTTTGGATTGGGTTCGATTAAAACCGTTTCGTTTGGGTTCGCAACGTCCAAAGTAACAATTTCAACCTTTTGGCACTTAGGCGGTACAATAATCCTTTTGGAAGAAAGCAGAGGATAATGGCCAGTTAGTCCCGCTTCGACCTTATTACGATCATCGGCCACTTTGGGCTAGGGATGATCGATATTCATCGATGGTAGAAAAACATCGATGTTTAGGGAGAAAACATCGACAACATCGATGTTATGTCCTCGGTAACATCGACACATCGATGTTATGAGAATAATATCGAAACATCGATATTACTCTAAGCTATCCAGTAGTTAAAAGGTCCTGTAGCTGATTTAAAACAAGATCCATTACTTTTATGACAAGTTCTAGGATCCAATTATCCAAACTTGAAAAAAATTGCCATTAAATATTTATATTTCATAGCAACTTCAACAGCTTCAGAGAGACTTTTTTCAAAAGCTGGGCAGCATTCGTATCAACAAAGGAACATGTTAAAAGGGAAACTTCTAACAAAGTGACTTTTTTGCAAAGTGTACCAAATAAATACTGGCAATGTTAATTTTTAATAAATAAAATAATAGATTATAATAATGGTTGTTTATTTTGCTACAGAAACATCGATGTTTTCGAACATCGATGTCTTTCTTTCGATATATATCGTATATCGATACTTTTGAATCGATGTTAACATCGATGTCAACATTGATGTTTTTCTAATATCGATCATCACTACTTTGGGCGTAATTTTCCCATTATTGTCAGTGTTATCCCTAACAGTACGATTTAAATTATGATTTTCTTTAATTAGCCTTTAATACCTACATAATTTTTCTTAAGAATTTGTTTATTATTTTCTTCAGCTTCTGTAGTTTTTGTTTTCATGTCACTTTCGGTGGCTAATCTATTCCTATTAACATTAGAGATCATATCGTTAATATTTTCAATGTCCTTTCTTAGTAATATAATATCATTAGGGAAACCATTCGAAGTTTCTTGCACATAACTCTTAGTTTCACAAATTTCCTTTTTAATTGAACCTACTTCTTATTTTACTTTGGTCATGTCATTAAGTAAACTTGATAATTTTTCATCTAACATGTTTTTTAACGCATTTATTTCATCTTTAACTTGTCCATTTTTATTTTGAATTACTAAATGTGTTTCTTTTGGGGAATAGTCAGTTCCTATATTTTCTGACAAATTATATTTAACATTGTCTATATAGTAATGTAGCTGTTACCGAAATCGATACTGGCATTAAAATATTCGAGAAAATCCCGACCTAAAATTCCATCAGTATGTACAAACAATGCTGAACTGGTTGCAACAACAACGTCAAAATCATAATAATATTCGCCTATTTGGAAGACGACGCTTGCACTACCTAAGTGCGATAAAATATCACCCGAGATACTTCGTAATACATGTTCAGTTCTAGAGTACCGTCAGTTGGGGCGAATGTAGACGATTTTTTCAGTTTTTTGGCAATAAATTGTTTAGAGTTTATCTAAAAAATTCTAAAAAAATAATTTAAATGCTTTAATATCACGAGCATATAGGGCAGTAATAAAAATATCAAAATTGGTACTGCAACATTTTTTTTTTTTTTTTTTTTTGGTTATATAGTGTCTAGATTCGCCCCTATGTGTGGGGCGAATCGAGACAGTGCTTTATTTGCAATATAAATCACATTCAGTCATGCATATGGGTAAAATCGGACATAAAAAGATAAAAATAGCTGAATTTCCAACCTGAAAATTCGCTAAACTAAATAACTGCATCAGCGAATGACTTTTGATGGGTGGAATAAAACATTTTGGATTTAAATGAATTTTATTTCGATTTGCCTTTGAGTCTATCATGCAAGGTCGATTTGGGAACATGGAAATATTCAGCAGCTTGTCTGAGCGATTTTCTTCTATTTCTAATATCGGAAAGCAGGGGCGCAATAACTACATATCTACAGGGGGTCCAACAAAAACTTAAATTATCAAATTTTTTGATAACGCTGTTCTCCGATAACAATGGAAAATGTTGTAATAAAATGTCGTCTCCGAAAATTTGATTTTCAAATAAAAAATATTAGTAAACCACTAAAAATTTTACTTTTTAATATAAATAAAATAAATTGAAGGGAAATTTCCAGGTAATTTTAGTGGGTCCGGACCCCTTGGACCTCCCCGGTTGTTGCGCCTCTGTCGAAAAGAGCCCATTTTATGTTATCTAGACTACAGTTTATGTAGTTTATACCCACTTTCTTTTTATACTGACGCAACATGGTGTATGAATTCGCCTCACCTATAGACAATTTTTTGTTAATCAATTTATAAAAAAAAAATTAAGCACAATACAGCTTTCATTTTTGGTACATATATTGTCAAAAAAACGCCAAACATTTTGCTGCCAGTCCCTACTTTATATATACAGGGTGAAATAAATAAGTTTCATAATTTGCAGGAGAGAAAGGTCTCAGTCTACTAATTAAGTATTGCTAGTTAAGTTTTACCGATCAAGTTTCATTTCAGAAATTTTCGATTGTCAAAAACGTGTTAAAAAATGGCCCCTAGAAAAAAAACCTTAATCAGGCTCTGATTACCTATCTATTTTTTCTTTGTTTTTTTCAATGTAAATTTTTTTGTCAACAAAATATTTTTACCTGCTTGTTTACGGAATCTTTTGAAAATAGTTATACAGTAGTGTCCATAAAAATTTGAACATAATTTTTAATGAGCCAATTTACGTCATATATCAAATAAATCGATTTCGTCAAATGTCATTAAATTATTTAGAAACTTAACAAACACCTGCAATCGATTTTAGTAATTGAAACATCACTGACTTACATCAACTTTAATCCAATTTTTTAACACATTTAACACATTCAGGGCTGCCTCTAGCATTGGCGAAGTTCAGAACAAAATTAAAACTAAACACCCCTCAAAATGAAGATAGTGTTTAATAGTTAACTGAGTTTTTGACTGGTGACATGAAAGTATTTTTTACACAATAAAATTTAGTTTAAGTTAAAAAAAAGAAAAAGAAAAGAAAACATACTTTATTCTAGAATCTTGTAAAAATTGATTAAAATCTTACGTTTAAGTATTTACGAATTATGACACAACAATTAAATTTAAAATATTTCTAAAGTATGCAATCCGGTTATTATTCAGGCACATACACATACTTTTAATTTTAATGCAGTTCTTTTACATATTTAATTCATGCAAAACTAGTACAACACTAGATACATTTATTAATTCACATACACAGAAATGTCGGAGCTTAAACCAGTACCTCTATTGTTAAAAAAAATCGTTCTTGTCGAAGTGCAAAACGTACTGTTTTTATTATTTTATTAATACATAATATTAATAACAATCATACCCATACTGTAAAATATTGTATTAAGGGGTTGTGAGGCGGCTTGGTGGTTCCCTTAAGATACCACTGGTGCCACCATAATTGTAAAATATTGAATTAGTTGTAAAAGGTGGTAGCAATAGCCGTATTTAATTAAATGTATTTAGAATTAAAATATTGTTTATTTCGGGACGCAGTTAAATGGCTGAAAAACTACCCAGACGTGAATGTAGGAAATTGAATAACTCAATAATTAACGATTAACAATAAAAGTTTTATATTCTAAATAAAATTATAATATTACAGTTTTGTTATCAATTGGGCCAAATAAAGATACAATCAAATACCTATGTTCCAACAATGAAAGATAAAATATTATAAAATTCTTATAACTAACAATGTTACATATGCAATCCGATTGGGCGTGGTAGGGAAACTTTTGTAAGTTACATAAAAATATCCGTAAAAATAGTTAAAACATTGTTAAATCACATTCTAGCAAAATATACCGAATCGGGTTGCATATGTGGAATAAATATTAGGAAAGGAAGTGCATATTACCTCTTCCTGAGGGACACACAAGCACAACACAAAAAGATCTTAATAGCTTTTCACTTCAAAGGTACATTACTACTTCTCAATACTGAATCTGATTATGGAATGAATCTATATCGACCCGTCTCTGGGCCTCAAGCCAAGCTAGCTATGGTATTCCCCTTGCCTCGCGCATTGATCATTCGATTTCCAATTTTTAACGTTTCGCTGACTTAGCGATTTAATCAAAAGACTTCTTTATTCCACTTTTAACTATTCGTTTTCTAGATTAATCGATACAGTTGTGTTCAACAATAAGTTTACAATATGTTACTATATTGTTAAGAAGTGGGTACAGTAGCGGGCATTATATTACACTTCCTCCCCCTTAAAATGAAAGTTAATTTTTCGTTCAGGTTTGGAAAGAAAAATTAACTTTTTATTCTATCTCAGTTTCAATTAGAAATATGAATACATGCTCAATACAAAAAAATATTTTTTTTTTAAAATTACCTAAAATTTTCAAAATAAAATTAAAATCCCTAATTAGATACGTGACATAACAAAAGTGAATAATTTCTTTCAAAAATCCAAATCATAATTTTTGATAATTCTCTTTACTCCTTAATGTTTGCTATTAATTATTTGTGACAGTTCAATTTTAAAAACTTCACTTTTATTATGCATAATACAATACAATACATATAATTAAAGTAAATATCTAATTGTTTCAAATAAAAATAATCCTTATTTCTTTCTAAAAAAAAAAAAATTATTAGCTCCTGCCTAATTATTCCAACTTTAAAAAAAACTAAATTGTTTTTGACTATTACGATTACTAATCTCTTTCCTTTAATTTTATTATGTAATCATTCACGTTATACCTTAACCAGATCATACTCAAATGTAATTCTTTATACTTTAATCAATTAGCTGAAATTTTTTTTTTTAAAATTCAAATCTTTGAAAAGAAATATAATAAAATACTTAACAAGTATGTAAAATAGAAAAAATACCTGTATTCTTGCTTTTTATGAAAGATTGTTTTCTTTCATGTTTTTTTGGGTTTATTAAGTAAGAATCTGTGTATTCAATATCAAGTATAAGTATCTTTCTTTTAAAATTAAATTTACCTTTACTTTCTGTTAAAAATCGATTTATTCAAGTAGAAATCTTAAGTTTGAATTACGATCAAGAACCCTATTTAAATTATTTTATTCCTACTCAATTACTCTATTAGTTAATACTTATCGAAATTCTTAAAATAATTCAAAATTCATTCATAAGCGTATTTATGTAAATTTCATCTCAAATTCAAACTAACCAATCACAATAGTTACTAATTATATTATTTAAATTCATAAATTCTTTTTCTTCAAAATGGAACACCGTTAACATTTCCAAAACTACATTATTTTCATAGATACGCTTATGTACTCATTTTTTTTTTTTTTTTTTTTTTTTTTAAATCTTAACTATAACACTTAATGTCCAATTATTTAAGTCTTTAATTTACTTTTTCCACTTCATTGAGCCTCTTTAATTGATCTGGGTCATGGGTCTGTTCTTGGCGTTTCGGGTTTGGGAATAACTTGCGTTTGCTAAGGGGGTGGTTCATGACGTACTTCCATTGGGGAGTCGATGACTATAGGTTTCCAACTCGTGTTTTGACTTTACTACCATGGTAATTCGGTGTACAGTAATGATGACACTGTCGAAGATGACATTTCTGAACGCATTTTGTTTTTGGACAACGATTTGCTACTTGCAGGGCGATTTCTTGGGCATCCATTTTTTTTTTTTTTTTTTTGATGGTTTCACTGACAATTTACTTTGACAGCAATACTAGCGATAAAGGTTGCTCCAATAAGAACAAACTAGACTCTAACATTGAGTCGTGTTCCAAAACCATTTCCGTGAGCTTCTCCTTGGCATGAGACTATATGTGACTATGCCAGTTATGATGAGTACCATTTTTGATGAAACCACAATTTACTTTGCCGAGAAATTGACTGATTCGGCATAAGTGAAGGTTCCCTTTGATGCGACAGCGATGTTGGCTTACATTTCACAGTGGTGGGAAGTGACTGTACGAGTGATTCGTATCCACTTGAAATTGGATAGTTGGATTTCCCCTAGGTAGTGACCTTGACATCAGCTGGCTAGCTACTTTTGTCATTTTCACCAAACCATACATAGTGGTAACCATGGACCCATTGTATTGAATTTTCGTCATAATTAGGCTCGTTTCGTTCAATATTTCCTCAAACAAAGGAAAAAGTATTAGTACTTGTACTTATTTTATAACTACAATTTACAAAAGTGATACGCTTTATTTTTAATTTACAAATTTTTTTTTTTTAACTTTCAATTATCATTACATTTTTACAATAAGATAAATTCTGTTCTATTTTTTTTCAAGACCTTTACATAATTATTACACTTTTACCGTAAAATTGATTCTATTACTTTTTTTTTTTAATTTTCACAATTACTTAGATTTGTTTCTAAGTACCCAAGGGTGTTCTTCCACTGAACCTTGACTTCTAAGTCGATACGTATGAGTAGGTTGTGTATCTTGATCAGTCAATTCATTATCACCTGTTTCACTTTCTTGTTCAACATTTCCGTCATCTAGGTCGTTATTATCATCGTCTGGCCTACTTTCGTCATATGATTCTCTAATTTCGTCATCATCGGATTGTCTAACGTCGTCGTAAGTTTCGGCATTTTCACTGTCTGATTCCCTAATTTCTTCTAAATTTGGTTCATACCGATCGTCAAATACTATATTATCAAATCTTTCATTATCTAATGACATGGGGGTTCCTATCCAAGGTTCATATTCTACCTGTTCGTCTTGTTCGTCATGTTCGTCACGTTCGTGCATATCTCTATGTAAAATTATCGGTTCGGCCTCTTCTATTTCGTCGGTTTCAAAATTCCTAATTTGTAATGGTGCATATATTTTAGGTTTAACAATAACGTCTTCTACAGGTTCTTTTACTGTTTTAACATTAGAACTATCATGTTGGGCATTCCTTTCTAAGTACAATTTTAATCTATTAACATTAACTACTTGTGCATTTTTATTTTTCTCGTTTAAAATACGATATGTTACGGGACTAAGCTTCTCTGTAATTTTAAACGGACCAATCCAAGGACGAGCAAGTTTTTTACTTTGACCAATAACTTGGCTGTTGTCATAAAGAAGTACTTTGTCACCTATATTAAACTCAATTTCAGCGGTTTTCTTATTATACTGTATTTCACGTTGTTTAGCCGACTTTTTAAGATTTTGCACTACATAGTCAAAAGCTTGGTATAATCTAGCTGTCATTTCAGTTGCATAATTTTCTGCATAATCATATTTTAGTCTTCGTGGTCGTAAAATATCGTCAAAAGGTAATTCTGCGTCTCGTCCGTGCATAAGGAAAAATGGGGTTTCACCGGTTGAGGTATGTACTGAAGTACGGTATGCAAATAGTACATATGGTAAGATCTCATCCCAATTTCTTTGATTTTTACTAATAAAATGAGACAACATGTCTTTCAAAACTCTGTGAAATCTTTCCACCATACCATTGCATTTTGGATTATAGGCTGTAGTTTGAATTTTGTCAATTTTTAATTCTTTACAAATGTTTTTCATAAGATCCGAGGTGAAATTTGCGCCTCTGTCAGTCAGTAATTTACGTGGTACACCATGCCTACAAATAATTTGTGTCACAAACGCTTTTGCTACAGTCTCTGTTTTTTGGTCCTCTAAGGGTATTGCTTCAACATATCGAGTAAAATAATCTTGAAATGTCAACAAATATTTATTTCTGTACTTTTCTGTTACTGGAAGTGGACCGACAATATCAATACTCACCATTTCCATAGGTTTATGCACTATAGGTAAATTTTGTAATGGAGCAGGTTTCCGATTATTTACTGTTTTACGTTTGTTACAGGAGTCGCAAGTTTTAATGTACATGTCAATGTCTTTATTCATATTAGGCCAATAAAATTTTTGTTTCATTAAGTTTAGAGTTTTTATCACACCTTGATGAGAAGCAAATGGTAAATCATGATATTCATGTATAAATTTAGTTCTAAGTGACGTAGGGACTACTAATCTATCGTGACGTTCATTTTTAGTTCCCTTTTTATACAGTATATTATCGTCATCTAGGAAATATTCTGAAGATTCCGGATTTGTTTTTAGAGTTTCAAAAATAATTTTTAAGGAGTTATCATTTTGTTGTTCGTTTTTAATTAGTTCTCTATTCCATACGGGTAAATAACTAACATAATTAACATTTTCTATGGGAATTCTACTTAGAGCATCAACATTATTGTGCAATTTTCCAGGTCTGTACTGTATGTCAAAACTGTACTCACTCAAAAGTAGGGCCCACCGGGCTAATCTAGACGTCGGATCTTTTAGTGTTAAAAGCCATTTTAGAGCACGATGATCAGTTACTACCGTAAATTGCCTACCGTAAAGATAACATCTAAATTGTTTGATTCCATATACAATTGCAAGACACTCTAATTCCGTTATTGTATAATTGCGTTCATTTTTATTAAGTTGTCTCCCTGCATATGCTATTGGTTTTTCAACCCCGTCTATGTTTTGACTTAAAATAGCTCCCACGGCCGTTTTCGACGCGTCCGTAGAAAGTATGAAAGTCTCATTAAAATTTGGATGTGCTAAAATAGGTGCTTTAATTAATTTTTGTCTAAGTGTGTCAAAAGATTCTTGATGTTTTTGTTCCCAAATAAATTGTTTATTTTTTCTAGTCAGTTCTGTCAGTGGAGCTGCTAATTTTGCAAAGTCCTGTATGTACCTACGATAAAAACCTATAAGTCCTAAAAATTGTCGTATTTCTTTAGGAGACTTTGGAACAGGATAAGTTTTAACAATGGATGTCTTTTCAGGGTCTGGGTGCGTACCAGTTTTACTTACAATGTGTCCCAGATACTTTACTGATTCAGCCAAAAAAGTACATTTTTTTAATTTCAGTTTTAAATTTGCTTCTTTAAGCCTGTTGAATACATTTCTCAATCTTATTAGGTGCTCATCAAAGGTTTTAGCGAATACAATTATGTCGTCAAGGTAAACTAGACATTGTTCATACGTCAGTCCGGACAAAGTAGCATTCATAAGTTTCTGGAAAGTTGCTGGGGCGTTAATTAGTCCAAATGGCATGCGTAGGAACTCATAGTGACCATCAATAGTTGAGAAAGCAGTCTTAGGAATATCATCAGGATGAACGGGTACCTGCCAATAACCAGATAATAAGTCTAAAGTTGTGAAAAACAGCGAATCTCCTATTTGATCTAACGTTTCTTGAATATTTGGCAGTGGTAGATATTCCCTGACCGTTATGGCATTTAAAGCCCTATAGTCAATACAGACCCTCACTTGCTGTACTTCCCCATCAATTGTTTTACGCGGTACCATAACTACTGGAGCAGACCAGGGTGAATTTGATTCCCTAATAATTCCTTGTTCTAACATTTCATCAATTTGTTTCTTAAGTTCTTGTCGTTGAGCGAAGGGTATACGATAAGGTGCTTTGGCAATGGGTGTTTCAGAAATAATAATTATACAATGTTGTATTTTAGAAGTATGTGTCAACTTAACATTTCCTACATCAAATATTTCAATAAATTCGTAAAGTAATTCCTTTAACCTTGTTTTCTCATTTTCAGATAAATGTTCTAATTCATTAACCTTCAAATCAATTGATTCCTTATTAACTTTATTAACTGTGGCCACTAATTCAACATTTTCAGTAACATTTTCATTTTTAACTTTACCATTAAAATTCATGGTTCCCCTATTTACTTGTAACATACCAGGGTCCTTTACCCTATTAGCATTTTCACTAAGGTTAACCTTTTCCTCATTTAATACTACATTTTCCACGTATTTACCTATATTTTTCCTTTTCCTCACTTTTTTATTAGATTTAACCTTTTTACCGTTGCTAGCTACGATTCCTACATTTTCATTTACAATACATTTATTTTCATTTTCATTATCACTTAATTCTTCGTCGACGATTACTTTTTCTGCGCGCGCAATTTCAGTATTTTTATCTAATTCAATTTCTTCATTAGTTAGATTTACAATATTTAACCTAATATTCGAGGCGTAACATAAGGTTCGAGCTATTAGTAATCCGTTAATAGGTAATAGGACTGGTTCGACTACAACTGTCAGGTCATCAGAATTTATATCCGATATTGTACCTGAAATCAATTGTATACAACGCGGTGGTACTTTAAAAGAAGATGTTAGAATGATCGGGTAGGTACCAACTACTCCGTCAATCCGATCATCTTCACCGTTAGTTTCTACCCTTGGTACTGGCAGATCCAACGGAATTTCCCTACTACATTGCTGAACCGACTTTTCCCTAAATATTTGGTTCACAAAGCCTACTTCATTATGTTTACTCTCAAATTTTTGGCTATTTTTTTCTTTTACATTTTCATTTCCTACACAATTTTCACTGGCATTAATATTTTCCTCTAATTCTTTTATTCTATTTTCCGGTTTCCTAACCGTTCGTTCAGTTTTTACAACGTTACTATTTACTTTATTACATAACAATTTTTCATTATTGTTTACTACACATTTATCTTTGTTAGGCCCTATACCTGCCTTTTTATTTTCCTCACTTACTTTATGAATCTTATTTTCATCTACAATTCTAATTTTACGATTAACACCATTTGTTGTATCATTTTTATTAACACATACTTCCCCTAATTTTTCATTAAATACATCATTTAATTTAACTTTACTACTAGTTCTATTTTTAGATTTTTCATTACCAAGTTCAATGACACTATTATTATTTAACATACATTCATTGAAAAATACAGTTGCGTCCCTAGAATCACGAACATGTTCTGTTTCATTACTAATTTCCGATCGATTATTTATCTGATTTGCTACCCTTTCTGTAGTTTTTGGACATAAAATTACCCTTTGCTCAATATTCTTAATTTTTTCATCTAAGTCATCTAACCTTTGACGCATTTGTTCTAACTTATCTAACACTAACTGGTCCAACTCCTTGTTATCAACATAATAATTCCTAAAATATTCCGTATTTGTAAATTCTGTCTTAATCGGTATTTGCGAATTCCCTAATTGTAATATGTTTTTATCAAAATAAATGCGTGCATTAAAATATTGTAACATATCACGGCCAATTATACCATCTACAGATAAAGCGACTTCATGATCATCCACTATAATACATTCAAAAGGACAATTTTGATTATCAATGAAAAAGTTTAATTTAGCGGAACCTAAAACATTAATTAAATTTCCAGATACACTTCGCAGTACAGCTTCTGATTTACGTAATTTTAAGTCTGATTGTTTTATGCTATTTCTTCGCAAAATCGTAATTCCAGAACCAGAGTCAATAAGTAGATTTACTTTAAAATTATTCACAATTAATTCGACAATACAAGTATTCGTTTTTTTAAAATTATTTCTGTTAAACTGTTGCGCATTAAATATTGCTGGTATTTGAAACTGATAAGAAGTATTAGTTTTATTAAATGAACGTTTAAATAAACAATTAAACTTTTTCTTATGTTTATGCCTATCCGTTATTACATCATTATTATATGCACGCGTTTTAATTGAATCATCTTTCAAGGCTATTTTTCTGAATCGGTGTGTATCGTTCGGCTTGTGTTTTTTCCTATGCTGGTTCCTACATCTAAAAAAGTACCCCGTGTTTCAAAATTTGTGTGTTTGCTAGGTTCACCTTGCTTTTGTGAATATCGGGTTTGGGTACGATTTGTATTACGAATTTGATTTTGACGACCGTTACCTTGTTTAAATTGACTGTTAAAATTTTTCTGGCCCTGTTGAAAATTGTTTTGTCTACTACAATTACCTGGTTTAGAATAATTATCATTTAAATTTTGTGACCTACGGTAATTATTGTTGAAACCATTATTATTTGAGAAATTATTACGCTTAAAACTAGTTTGTTCAGGACGAGAAAAATTTGGACGATTAGGGCGATTAAAATTTTCACGACGATTATTACCAAAATTTGGGCAATTCCTTTTAATGTGACCTTCCCTATTACAATTGAAACATTTAACCCTATGATTAACCGAATTAATGTCGTACATATTACGTGTTCCTTTTAATGACTGTATTGTAATCTCTGCCTGTTTTGCCAATTCTATAACCCTTTCGAATCTAATACTTGGTTCTTTATTAATTTCAAATGCAATCATCTGTTTAATTTCATCTTTTAGCCCTTGTAGAAAGAAATAAATTAAATCTTTGTCATGTTTTTTACGTATAGCCTGTTTGCCTAAATCATTATCCACAAGTTTTAAATCTTCTGTTAAAACTGCATTTCCTAAGATTTTTAATCGAGTTGCAAAATCGTCAACATTTTCCTTAACTTTTTGGAAGCACTGGGCTAGAGATTCAATTTCCTGTCTGGGTGTTAATTTTTTTGTGTATTTTTTTAGTAAAGCATCTTTTAACGTTTGAAAAGTAATATCCGATTCATTAAGTGATGGTTCTGATTCCACGAATTTATATGCGTCCCCTGATAATTGATAACGGACAACCGCGACTACTTGTTCTTGTGACCAATTTTCTAAAATTATCCTTTGTTTAATTTTTGCGAAAAATTCTTTCACATTTTCATTCGGTTTTCCCGAAAATTCTGGTAATGCTACTAAAATAGGACCTGTTGCATTAATGGGTGCGGGTCTTTGAGCCTGAGTGGTTTCGCTTGATGACGCAACGGGTGTTGTAATCACGTTTTGACTGAAAATATTACCGGGGGTTACCAATTTTGATTGGGCGGTTACGACAGACGACGTACCAGGAGTAGGCATTTCGGGAGTGGTCATTTTGAAAAGTTTTTAATTAATTTTTTTTTTTTTTTTTAAAATGATCAAAATTAGATAATTAAATACCTTTTTTTTAAAAAATACGTTCGAGCGTGCTTTACACAATTAGTATTCAAAAATTTTTGAAAAGAAAAAAAATTTTTTTTTTTTTTTTTTGATTTCGTACACCAGTTTCTAAACAGCGGTATGGGAGTAATTTCGCTAATCCCTAACGCTGGCCACCATAATGTAAAATATTGTATTAAGGGGTTGTGAGGCGGCTTGGTGGTTCCCTTAAGATACCACTGGTGCCACCATAATTGTAAAATATTGAATTAGTTGTAAAAGGTGGTAGCAATAGCCGTATTTAATTAAATGTATTTAGAATTAAAATATTGTTTATTTCGGGACGCAGTTAAATGGCTGAAAAACTACCCAGACGTGAATGTAGGAAATTGAATAACTCAATAATTAACGATTAACAATAAAAGTTTTATATTCTAAATAAAATTATAATATTACAGTTTTGTTATCAATTGGGCCAAATAAAGATACAATCAAATACCTATGTTCCAACAATGAAAGATAAAATATTATAAAATTCTTATAACTAACAATGTTACATATGCAATCCGATTGGGCGTGGTAGGGAAACTTTTGTAAGTTACATAAAAATATCCGTAAAAATAGTTAAAACATTGTTAAATCACATTCTAGCAAAATATACCGAATCGGGTTGCATATGTGGAATAAATATTAGGAAAGGAAGTGCATATTACCTCTTCCTGAGGGACACACAAGCACAACACAAAAAGATCTTAATAGCTTTTCACTTCAAAGGTACATTACTACTTCTCAATACTGAATCTGATTATGGAATGAATCTATATCGACCCGTCTCTGGGCCTCAAGCCAAGCTAGCTATGGTATTCCCCTTGCCTCGCGCATTGATCATTCGATTTCCAATTTTTAACGTTTCGCTGACTTAGCGATTTAATCAAAAGACTTCTTTATTCCACTTTTAACTATTCGTTTTCTAGATTAATCGATACAGTTGTGTTCAACAATAAGTTTACAATATGTTACTATATTGTTAAGAAGTGGGTACAGTAGCGGGCATTATATTACAATACAACTACAAATACATATAAAATAAATAGGTTACTGGTGTTTCCAGAACACATAAATATATCCAGTTGACACTGATACGCCTGACACGTCATAAAATATTATATTTATGTTTTTTAAAAAATAATTTTCAAAAATTAAGGTTCCGAAGAACTCTGGAAGCTCTTATAATTTTTTGATTGTAACATTTTCAGAAATTCCACGCCTTTGGATGTATGAACACGAAATTTTGCAAATATAATACATGCTACAGATAGATATCTCAATTAACCGTCAGTAAAACAATTTCTTTCTTAATTTCTTATGGTACCTATCTTCCGTATTTGAAGCTGGGCATAAACACTTTTAGTACACTCAGTAAGTGAAATTTTACGTCAAAGTATATTCTGATATTAGATAACATTTCCAAAAATTCAAATCAAAATTATTAAGAGAAATGCTGAAAAATTTTTTTCGTAAGTTCCTTCAAAAATAATTATATGTATACTGTTTGCAGCATATCATTAGAAAAATCTTTTAAAATCAAGTTAAGGTTCTTTTAACAACTTTTAATCTTTATACCTCGTTTCAGAAATATTTATTTCAAAGTCCATGTGGTTTGTAAGGAATCCAATTACCACTTAATTGACCCTTAAGTAACACAAGTACAAATATATTTATTTATTTTCACAGTAAACCGTAAAAAAATATGCCATCCGATGTATTTTATCCCCAAAAATACAAAAACGCAAATAACTTAGGAACTCGGCTTAATGTGTGTTACATACGCACTTGGCCAACTCTTTGATTATCGATCGTTGATGATAAATGATGATTGTCTGTGAGTAAGAGTATGTACTGTGCAGAGTACATGTCCCCAAGTATATCTGTGATTGTTTATTTAAAAAAAAATATTTTGACGATTTTGACACACTGGGAATTGAAAACGAATATTTATCAATTTGAATGAATCCATAGATAAGGTAAATGACCCAAAATCAGAGAGTGTCCTAAAATCAGACGTTTATATTATTTTAAAGAATTTAAAAAAATTCTGCTTTTAAAACGTTCGTTTTGTATATCAGAGATATCTATGAACATTAGGTAATACTACTTTTTGTATATTTCGATTTATTTTTAACAAATATTGTACTAAAATTAATGATGAATTAGTTATTTTGCGAAATATACAAAATAGTATTGATTTTTATATTAGCAGAACTTGGAAAAGTACATTATTAACTAATATTTATGTGTAATAAATAAAGCAATTTTTCAATAAATTATACTTAAATGCATCTTTATCAATTTTTTTTTCTTTTTATTTGAGCTAAAACGTTTATAGTCAAAATTATGGACAACTGTTGAATTTAAAAACACGAAAATAAGTTCAAAAAGGTATTGAATTTAGAGCTAAGTTCTTATGGTAGATGTCGAAATTATGTGCCATTGCAGTAGTACAAAAATTCTTATTTTTTGTATTTTATCTTTCTATTTTTCTTAAGTAATAATTTATCTAAAGTAAAAATTTTGTTCTGGCTGTTGACAAAAGACTTTGAGCCTTTCCAACGAATTTTAAATTATTCTAGGAAAATATGTTTCGTTACTTCCTTAAAGTGTCGGAATTTGGGACATTTACCTTACTGTATATTTGCTTACACACACACATACATATAATTTTTATTTATAATGGATATGCATACATATGTATTATAATAGACGGACTATTATGTATGTTTACATATATGGTATCTCTTATTAAATGTATTTAGGTATGTAGTATTTTATTATTATTGGTACTCTTATTTTGATGTGTGTCGCAGGTACATAAATTATTATTTAAATGTGTTTTGTTTCAGCTTGTTGGTATAATAGAACAAATTTGGTAAAAGAATTTTACAATAATGATAATTAATGTCGAAGTTTGGAATTCTCTGTTACAGTTTTCCGCTAAAGTTACTCAGTTATGAATAAAAATTCACTTTTTAATCTGTGTTGTGTACAAACAATTAACAACAATGTTTTATGACAGTTAAAGGATAGTTTTTATTTTGGTTTGTTTAAAAATTCAAGTGTAATTTTTAATGTAATTTGTAATTAAATTAATACTTGTAATTAAAGTAATGCAACTAAATATTTGTAATTAAAGAAATGCAACAATGTTTTATACTAATACCAGAGTTACGGTTCTTGCAATATTCATAACGTCCTGTGAAATAAAAACCTACAAAAATATTTCAACCATATTATAACCTAAATTTATGAAAAACTGTGTTCGTTTTTTTTTTACTATACAGTACATATCAATTCAAAAGTCAGCAGATGTTTACATATTGTCGTAAAATAAAAAAAAAAATTATTTTTATTTTTAAAAAATTTTTATTATACAGGGTGCGAATAATTTTAGTTTAGACAGAGGCGTATTCAGAGAAATTTATATTAAACGATGAGCTGGCTGGGATGCGATTTTCTCAGATAACGAATTCCGAAAAAAATTTTATGTCTTCGGCAATTTTACACCGAGATAAACCATCTCTCAAAAGGGTGAAACTTATTTACTTTACACCCTGTATATAACTGTTTTTTTTTTTGTACAGCAGTTTCTTTACAAGATTTCAAAACCCGCGTTATTTTTAAAAATTATAAACAATGCGCCTGTAAAATAACAAAATACAAAGATGTCACGTTCACCGCTTTTCTTTGATGACTAACTCATAACTGACAAAATTCAGTAGCATAAATTGATCTATGACCAGTGTTGGGCAAGATACCGAATTTTATTATCTAGATAACAGATAATAGATAACATAATTTAAAAAATCTAGATAAAGATAACAGATAATTTAAACGTTATCTAGATAAAATTTTAGATAACAGATAAGATAATGTTTACAGATAAGTCAGTGTTTCTCAACCGCCGGTCCATGGATCGGTGCCGGGCTGTGAAAGTACCACACCGGCCCCCAGAAAGATGTGTAAATTACAATAAATTACAAAAATGTTAAAGAAACGTTTTTGGCGATGAAAATCGCATGTTTTGGAAATTAGTTATTTTATTTACGATCCATGATAGCATACGTGTAGCACAATAGAGTACAACATTTTTACAAAAAGTGCTTAAAAAGTGTCAATATTTATAATTACATGATCGACCAAGTGGTCGGAAAACGACACTTCATATTACACGATTAAATGTTATCAACTAATGGCCGAAATAATTTCTAGCCTGTTTCAATTACAATTATTTCTATACCCTGTTTCAATTACAATTGATCATGAGTCAAAGTTAAAAAATTAAATAATTCTTATATTCAAAACAAATCAATCTTCTATTTTTTTCTAAAAACAAACTGCAATTTTAAAATTTACGTAAGTGCAATAATGAAAGAGATAAAGCCAAGAACACGGAAATTATTTGAATCCATAAGTGATGAAACATGGTTAAATTTAATTGAAATGGACCATACAAGAATTTCATTTAAAATACGAAAATTGCTTCTAAAATTTCTCTAATGCTTAAAAAAATGTCGATACTTCTTTGAATTACATGGTAGACCAAGTGGTCGGAATACGACATTTCATATTACACGACTAAATGTTATTCCAACTACTGACGGCAATAATTTTAGACAACAAGAATTCTGTTTAAAATTAAATAATTGCTTTTAAATATTTTTGTAATTCATAAGAAAGTGTCAAAATTTATCTGAATTATACACGGAGAGAAAATTCCTATAAAAATTACTGTGCTCATACTACAATCGACGTGTAACAGGCGAACATATCCAATTTTACCGTACAAAAATTGGATATGTTCGCCTGTTACACGTCGATTGTAGTATAAGCACAGTAATTTTTATAGGAATTTTCTCTCCGTGTATGGTCGGCCAAATGAATACATACATATAGGGAAACGGTGAATTTAGCTTCAATTTTCTATTTTTCAGAAAAAATAAAGATGTATTTTGATTTTGATTATCTTATCTTTTTCCTTCGCTTAATAAAAAGATAAGATAAAAGATAACTTATTATGAAAATATCTAGATAAAAGATAATAGATAACGAAAACGTTATCTAGATAAAATTTGAGATAACGTTATCTAGATAAGCACAACACTGTCTATGACCTTGTACGGTCATAACACTGACAAAGAAATATCGAGAGGCAGCTCTGTCTAGATTCGCCCCTACTGTCTCGGTTCGCCCCAACTGATGGTAGTTAATGTTTTCATTTTTTAAACAATTTTCTTTAATGATAGTGACGGCAGCTCCTGTATCTACCAGAAAGGATAATATTGAGCCATTTACTAATAATTTAATAGTACAGGAGGTATTTGAATTTTTAAAATTTCTAAAATTATTAAAACTATGAATTTGATTTACGAATTTTAAACAGTTTTTGAAAACACTATTTTTTAAATATTTATTTGTTGTTCTTCGTTTGTTGGATGATGTTGTTGGAAATTGTTCTTTGGATCGTCGCTGAACGCGATACTGTTTATCGTTTGTGGCGGTGAGGCGGCGCGAGCCGTTCCCTTCTCTAAAAAATTGCTATATTGTGGAGAGGGACGGTATGCGTTATGTACGCGATGCGCGTCTCGCTGATCGCTAATACGATTAGCTGTTCTAATTGTTTCCCTATTGTTAAAGCTTTTATTGTTAGATCGCCTATTATTGTCGTAGCTAGAATGGTAATTTGTACTATATGATTTAGTTGTAGTATGATTACCGGTTGGGTTTTTGTTAGCAAAGAATTTCGTGGGTCTTTTCTATTTACATAATTTGAATTATTTTCATTATTAACTATTTTTTGTCGCAGTTGTTTTCGAGTATAACAATCTCTTGCCATATGACCGGGATTATTACAATTATAACACACAATTTGATTGTTAACATTATGAACTTCTGTGAATCTAGGTGGGTTTAAGATTTTTAAAATTGTTTCAGCCTGTTGGGCTAGTTCTACCACTTCGTTACAAGTAATTCGGGGGTTTTTACTTATCTCTAGTAAAATCATCTGACCTATATCTTTTTGAACACCTCTTTTAAATTGTACTACTAAATCTCGATTGTGTCTTTCTTTTACAAAATTTTCACGACCTGGTGTACCTGTCTCTATTTTAAGTTCTTCTTGCAGAACTTTGTTTCCTAAAATCTTTAAACGTGTAGCGTATTCATCTACAGTTTCTTTGTTTCTTTTCTTTCGTTTCTTTTCTAAAGCCTGACCTGGTATTAATGTAGGACTATACTTTTTTATTAATGTATCTTTTAGCCGTTTGAATGATACATTGTCGTCATTTAAAGCCGGTTCAGATTCTATGAATTGATAGGCGTCGCTGGTTAGTTGATACTTTAGGACTGTAGTAGTTTCTAATTCACTCCAACCATCTAAAATGGCTCTACGGTTAATTTTTACTATGACTTCCGAAATATTTTCATTTGCTTTACTTGAAAATTCAGGCAACGCCACTAGTATTTTGCTTGAATTTTGTCGAAATGTCGATTGTGAAGTCGACGATAATGGCTGGTTGGACACCACATTTATAGCTAAATTTTGATTGATTACATTATTTGACGTGGACGGACTCGCAACTGGTTCCTCACTTGGTGAATTCATCATGAGATTTTCTAATTCGTACATTACTAATATTATCTAGCTTGTTAATAATTACTGTAAATATTACGCCACCACATGTAATGAAATTTTGGGTTGGTAGCGAGGACGGGTGGAGGTAGCAAGGTGGCGGAGCAGAAATAAAACAATATTCTACCTTTTACGTGAATTTATTAATAATTGTATCATTAATTTAAGATGACCGTTAACTAACAATAAAATAGTTTGTCATTATTTAATGTTATGCCCTATTTTCTTTATAAGAATGATATATAATCGGTTACTATTTAAAGAAGTTATTTAAAACATTATAAAATTAATAAAAAATATAAAATATCACAAATACAAAAATACAAAAATAATATAATAAATAATTATTGATGTACTCACCGAATCTGTTCCGAAATTATGGACACTTTCACTAACACATTTGATTAGAATTTAGAGAGAATTTAGTAACTCAAACTTAATTTCGTATCGAAAGCCAAACTCTAACTGCACACTGCATCCAGACTGCAGCTGCATTCGTATACGCTATCGTCGCCAACGCCTAGTCGTTGAGATAGCCATTCTCTTTGAAGTTTCGCATTATTAGCCGCTTTATCGAGACTTATCAGTCTTAAGAAGTTATCGTTACCGGGTACTAACACTGCGGTTGTAAAATTAAAGCATATACACTGCCGGGCTTTCAAGACGGGCCCCAGCCTAAATTACTAGAAAATTTAAATGTATTACAACTTCCTGTATCATATTTTGCCGTTTTTTCTCTTATATGTTTAAGAACTCTGGCTATTAACTACGAAATGCTAGCATAATGCGTGTTTACCACGCACTTGGCGATTTTATTCTATTTTTTGTTTTGTTTCCCATATCTAAATTATTTCTATGAATTCTGCGGACCAAGGGGTCAAACTACTACATAATAGTTACCCGGTTGTCGCCAAAAATTTACGTCACAAAAATGGGAGGAGCTTCCCCACTTTCTATGGTTATATACATATTTAAGCTTTGTTCCTTTTCCAAAATGATGACCGGTTCAAATAATAATGAATTTGTCAAATACGCATGATCGAATTGAATTATTACTTGAACTAATAATTCTGAATTTTTAAAAAGGAACGCAATAAATTCTAAAAATATTCTATAGAGGACATAGAAGTGTGACACTACCATCATAGAGAAAAGCAACAAAAATCCATTGATATAAGAATGCGTATGTCCCATACACTAGATGGAGTACACATTATCTTTTTTGAAGCAAATCGCCACATTGGTTAATAAAAATCCAAAAACTTCCCAAATTAGTTTGCCTTAATAATATTTTAAATATATAGTTAAAATCAACAAAAATATTTTAATTATTTAAATTTGAATAACTTTGCTTTCTACTCAATCGTATGACAACGCTACCACGCTAACGACGCTAACCGTAGATTTGGTAGATATCGTAGATATTATTCTTCATTAACTTTTTTTTTTGATAATTTTTTCAAAACTGTACACAAACTGAAATTCTAATTCAAATTCTTGACAAAAATCCCGGACTGATTGAACTGTTTTGAACTCAGTTCAAATTCAAATTCATAGTAAAAGGAACATTGAACTATCAGTACGAGTAATATATTTTTTTAAAAGGAACACATTATTTTCAACTTTTCCAACTGCGCATGATTTTTACTGATTTGAACTAAAAATTCGTGAAAAAGGAACAAAGCTTTAGAGTTTGTATCTGAATGTGTGGTATTTGTAAGCTCGGTGGCTGGGGGAGATGATACATACATCGCATACATCATACATACAATCTCGACAATGGTATGTACGTGCTACGTACACATCGTACACATAATTTCTGGTGTAATATGTGTGTACTCTAGGCGCTACGTATTCATGTATTACATTGTTGCAACAATCAATGTCCGAACCGCTACAAGTGCTGTGGACGACTGAATGACCTAAGCGATATCTGACACACTCTTGACACACCACTAGCTACAATTTTTTACACATATGCTGTGGACTTGCTGCGGACAATCTGATATTGCGGGCCGCCTTTAAGCTGCGGCCCACACTATCGAAACTCCCAAGACTTTAACAATAAACCGACACGAGATCTGAAGGAGGATATTGGCCCGTGATTCTCATAATTTCTAAATTAATCGATAAATACAATCAGATTCTATCAAAATAGCAAATAAAAACATCACGTTGTTACTTTCAAAATTATATGACTTCAAGCATTAAAAACTAAATGCTTCAAGCATTAAACACTAAATTCTTCAAAAGAGACAGAAAAAAGAAGGCACAAATTACAAACCTTACAAACAGTAATACACATGTATACGATGTACGCAACTTATTTTTAAATATAAATTGTCGAAATATATAGAAATTATGGGGAGAGAGAATGACAGATGGACGGACAAACATGACAAAATTATAAGGGATTCGAAATTTATTTTTTAGAAATCCTAAAAAAGTTGATTATAAAAATTATGAAAGTACTACACAGTACACATAGTATTATATTTGTTTATGAGGTTAGTTTTTGTATGATACCTTCTTATAGGATTTTTTTGTGATCTTTTATTCACATTATGTACTTTGAAGGGCATTTTTTTACAAGCAGTATATAAGAAAATTGCGAAAAAAACTCCTGCAACTAGATATGTACACAAAATGACTATAAAAAAAATATATACATGTAGCAAGTTGTTTTTGAAAAGTGATTAAAAAAATAGAAATTCAAAGTAAAATGTATGTTGTAAAGAAAAATAAATAAAACATTAATGAGCCCGCAAAGTAATGCATTCAACTGAATTTATTAGAAAATTAATAAGTCCGTTAATCGAATGCGGTAAAAGATACAAGTCTTTAAAGAAAACCTTACCAGTGTATAGCATTTCAACAAAAATTTTAACTGAAAAACGGAAAAAATGACAAATTTTTGATATAAAGGGCTTAGATGATACTTTAATCAAGGAAAGGAAAGAGTACCCCGAGAAAGAAAATTATTGATTTACAAAACTTTTATGAAATACTCATATAAATTCGTCTAATTAAGAACCATAATTTCTCTAGATATTTTTTGATCTTCATGAACACCAGATTACAAGTATTCCTCTGTATGCACAGAAATTTTTATAAAACATTCTTAAAAAAAAATTTCCACTAAAATAGAAAACTCATATTAAAAAGGATTACCTTTTTTGAGTGGAAATTCTTTTATTGTTCATATTTTTTAAAGGTTTTTAGAACAAGATGCGCTTTTAACTTCAAGTCCCTCAAACTTTCCAGAAATATAAACTTTATGTTTCTGTGTATACAACATTGTAAATTAAAAATTGTCTAAAGGCTAACTAACATAGAAAATTTTATTCTTTATATAGCACAACAAAATTTATTCGCGTAAGTCTTGTCCCTGTATAAATCACGAATCCCATTTTGTTTCCTACTTGAAAGTGGAACGCTTTTCACTCGTATCGAGTTGAATGCAAATCAAAAATTTTATTTACGGTACACAAACAATTTTCCATTTAATAAAAAAATGTAAAAATTTTATTCAAAACACTATGCTAAAAATAATTTATTTCAAACAATTATTACAGATTATGTATAAATCCACCAACAAAACGTGAATCAACAGTCTCAGAAACTACGACAACCACCTTACTTAACAATGGTGGACGTATGTCCAACGGCTCAAATATACGCCAACAATTTGTACAGGCAAACGATGAACATTTAGGGGAATGAAAATGGCTGCCGCTGGATCACCAGCGGAGAGACACGTTGAACACATTACTGGAAGAAGACGGCACAAATCTGAATTATGTTCGCGGTGCTATTACCATCAATATAGTGGAATCTAACGTAGTCTCTACAGGGAATTCCAGTGGCAAACCAGAAATTCTATAAACCTTCATACCTTAAATATTACATCTACTTATTTGTTTACTTTTATGTTTATTGTTTTTCTGATTTGTTTTCTTTTTTATGAAATTTGTCAGATTTTAAAAAACTCAATAAAACCCAATAAAAATTACTATTATGTAATATTCTTTTTTAAAAATAAATAAATAAATAAATGTTTTTTAAACTTTAATTTTATATTTATTTTCTTATTTATCAAAACAGTAAAGTTGGATAAAGTGAGCAAATGAGGTATTTTTTTTTATTTTTAGAAGTTTCAGAGACGCTTGTTTTGGCTATTGTAAATTGCCTGTATTGATCAATTGATTATTCGTAAATGCAGTCATAATTAATTAAATGATACGGAGGACCCATAAATTACGTATACAAACACGGGGAGGCAGTGGAGTACTATATAAGTACAACTGAGGGCCAGTGTCGCCAGAAAAGTTTTAACAAAAACCGCCGGTGAGCAGTGTTCGAGTAGCCCAAAAATAACCAAATTATTATGTAATAACCCAAAAATAGCCAAATAAACACACTTTCCAAAAACAGTCTAGAAAAAAAAAGATTATCCTAGGAACCCCAGAAATTTATTTATTATTACACATTACATTCTTGTTACAAATAAAAATTTGGAATTATGGCAAGGATTAAATGTCACTGGTGGGCTATTTCATTTTTGCATAGAAGTTTTGTGGCAAATTCGGTGTTGGATATTTCTGAAATAGTAAAAATTACCACAAGGCCTCTTTGTCAGAGTGAAACAGTAATTTTTCAGAATGTTGATGTGTGTTGGTACCATAGAACGATATTTCAGTAACGTAAAATGTATGTATTTATATAGGTATTATCATAGTGTAAATATATATTATTACTCTAAGATATTATGTTATTATTAAAATAAGTATTATCACTTAAATACCTTTAAAAATACTTTGGCGTTCCCATTCTTCGCGGTAATGTTTGGAATATTTTCCCATTTGGGCATTTATTTCCCATTTGGGCATTTTGTACTTTCCCATTTAGGCATTTATTTTATTAAAAAAATTATTTAAGCAACAAATTTACAATGTCCTAACCGCCACGACTAACAAATAAAGTTTCCGAAACCGAACTTATCGATTTTAATGAAACTTGAATACTTAATTTTCGAATTGTTGTTTTTTTTTTACAAAAACTTCCAATTTTCGGACAAATTTCTAATATATTAAAGAATAGGTACTCGTAAAAGTAGAAAAAAATACTTCGTGACAATTCAACCAGTTAGCGGTATAAAAATTAGAACCATTTCTTATGCTCATGAGAAAGTTTTATTACAAAACGTTTTCTAACGGGGCTTGCACCATTGCAAATGAAACGGCACTGATTCAAAAAAAATTAACGAGTGGTAAATATTTTTCATGGTTTTTCTCTGGCTTTTCACGGTATAAATTCTTAACTTCTAAGGTACATATTTACATTCAAAAATTGTAATATAAAAAACAGTAACTAACAAAAAACCTTATTCAAATGTACTTTTCAAAAAATTTTGAAACTTCGCTGGACCTTAATAAAACTAATCACGAACCATATTTCGTTCGTGTCCTTAAACGGTTTAAGAAGGTTAAATTTATCCCCGAAAACTTGATTTCTTTTTTCAATTTTGTTAAATATCTTGGAAATGGTAAGACCTTGGGTAAGAAAACAATATGCGTTTGCAAGTGACTCTTTATAGTACAGGATACGCATAGGAAGCGATCTTCACCGATGAGGTAACCGGATGGAATCTATTTCTTATGAAATAAAATAAGAAAAGTAACGGTAATGGGTTGCCTAATAAAACCTTGTCAAGACTATGTTTAATTAAAAATTAAATAATTAATTTTTTTGTATCTTCACCGATCTTGTAACCAAAAAAATTGAACACTAATCGAAAGTTTGAAGCCTCTAGAATATGCAAAAGTAGGGTTGCCTACCCTTTTTTTTGTCAAGGCTATATGGTTGCCAGGTTTAAACAGGTGAATTGAAAGTGATATCTTCACCGATCCTGGTAACCAAATAAATTATATATCAAAATAAAGATAATTTTATTACAAAACGACTAGTATAAGGTTGCCTATGAAAAACCAGTCAAGAATTAGGGTTGTAAGGCTTTGAAATTCAAAAACTGAAGCGATAAAAATGTGTGGAAAAAAGAGGCTATCCGTTCTAGCCAATGCGGTAGACGATATTTCATTTAATTTTTACTTAACAACATGTTAACGATATATCGTCGGGGATAGTGCAAATACGCGTAACTAGTATTGGATAATTCCGCGTATCTGACAAATGTAGCCAATTTAAAAATTCGCAGGCAGTGAACGGAGGAACTTGATTAGCAGCTACCTCTTTGTTAGATACTTTGTTCGACTAACGGAGAGCAAGGAATCGCCCAATAGCAAAACCGCAGATCCACTGCCGGCAAGTGGCGATCCCGCGTATGTGGTCAGGTCTAATGTAGATACGCGTTCTTTACCTATGGTATATACGCGGATTTGCACTATCCCCGACGATATGCTGACCTTACAATTCGGTTGACAATATATTTTTTAACACTTAAATTATAATACCTATATAATTATACATATATAGTTATACCTATATAATATTTGTATAGACCTCTTATGAATAATCAAAATATTTTTTATTCTCTAAAATAAATACTTTGCAACTTATAAAGTATTCGAACTTATATTATATATTGTTTAATATTTTTCAGTATCTGATTCTTCGAGCATAAAGCTATTATCTAATTCGAAGATTCGTCATCATTTGTTTATCGATCATTTTTACTATATCTTCGACTTTCAAAGGCGTTTGGTCGCCAACAAACCCAGCATGGGTCTTTCTATAGGCCTAAAGTCTTTTATGGGCCTAAAGTTTTTCAATATTCAATTTTCAACCAAACAAAATATACCTATGTGTATTAATTATTGTATATTTGTATTTATCTACAAAATAATATATAATATACCATATATACGTCCTTTCAACTAAATCAGAGCGACAGTTTTGTCACCGTTGTGCGCACTTGTATTGATACCAATGTAGGGTTGCCAGACGTCCGGATAAAGCCGGACACAGTCAGGCTTTTTGGTTGAGTGTCCAGCCTATCCGGCTTTTGTTAGGCTTTTTAAATTTGACCTTTTTTTTCTTTTTTACATTGATCGCTCGTAATTTGATTCATGAATACTTTTTAATTTTTTTTTTTTTTTTTTGTAATTCAGATTTCTTTTCAGAATTCCTTACTATTTGTCAATATTATTTTTCCCATTCCGGGTCGAGTATATAGAAAAGCTAATCGAATACGTCCCCATAGGCGTTGTGACAAACTGAAATAGCATTTCTAGACAAAAAACACCATAAAACACACGTAAATCCTACTCCAGTACGTCTCGGACTAAGTTTTTATGCATTTAAATGCTCTGGAAACCCTCATCCAGTTCGTCACCGTTCAATTAATCCATTCTATCAAATAAATCTTTGCTAAAAATTATGTGATATGGAAACCGAGTTTGTCTGTTTTGAACGATTCATTTTAAAATTAAAATAATTTAATCGGAAATATGTACTTATTAAAATTTTTTGGCCCCAGTTTAATGAATCAAAATCAGAATTTTTATTTGTTCAACATTTAGTAGTATTTACATGATGGTATCAATATTAACCCTAGATTCATACGTTGGTCATACATCGTCGTAAATTTTACGAATGGACTTTTTACGGAGAATTTTTTTTCATAATAGTACTACAAAGGCCCACAAAATATTTTAAAAAATTGCATTAGGAAAAAGTTTTTACAAATATTTAAAAATTTTTTAAATCTTTTTATTAATATAAAAATTTAAGAATCTTTTCAATATAAAAATTTAAAAATAAATAAATACATCAATTGTATCGTAAAACTTGTCTTTCAAATAATTAATTTATAAACTATTATGAATCGGTGGACATGTGTGACGTTACAGAGTGAAATTTCTCGGTCACAAATATTCTCGTAGATTTGTAGTTATTTCCTGCTTAGACACATTCGTAAATTTTCTAAAATTTGTTAGTAATCTTGCAAATAAAATCTCAAAAAAATAATAAAAATTAAAATATTTTCTACCGAAAATAAATTGTTAATCTTTTATTAAATCACTTGAAACGTATTCTTTGGTTTTCGATTCAATATATTAAAACTTCGGTATTATGTCGTCTCTATATAAGTCAAACAGTTGCTATCATCTTTTACATTATCATTATTACTGAATAAATTAATTACAACATCGATATCTATAATAAATTTTAAAAAAATTGGGAAAACTTATTAGTGTAGTCAATAAAGGTTTTCACCTCTAAATTCCTTATAACAGGTCCGATTTATATAATTTTTTTTTAATTGTTTCTTTTGTAGTATTATTGAAAATCATAAACATTGAAAATGGCGCTTAAAAGGTTTTAGGTCCTAAATTTAAAAATGGTAATTTTTTATTTCAAAAAAACGATATTTGAATACCAAAATATAAAACGCATATTTACTTACTGAACTGCTAAAATATCTCAGTAAAAAAATTTTTTATCCAAAATTAAACATTAATGCTTCAAAAGTGACAAGATTTAGCGCCTTGAAACAAAGTCCATTATTTGATTTAATTATTATTCTAATATAGAAGAAAAATTCAAAATAATTCCCCAATTTTAAATATGGAAAAATGAGTGGTAAATTATAAAAATTGTTAAATTTTGTAAAATTCATGTATCTATTTTTAATAACAAAAATGAATATTGCAGAAAAATTAAAGCGTTCGTATTTCTGGCTATCACGTCAATATATTACCTATTTAGTAGCTAATAACATATAAAAGTTTCAAAAATTTTCCCCGTTAAATTTTTTTACAAACGGTAGCCAAAATTTTTTTCTGACCATAAAAGCAATTATCTGTATGAAATATTTATATTTAGGTGAAAATTTTTGGAAAACGGCTTGTCGTATTGTTTTGATTACTATAGCATTTTATTACCCATTGAATAAGAAATGACTCGTAAAAATTTTAACTATTTTCGATTTATCGTTTTTCCGCAATTAGAAGCAAAATAATTTTTTGGTAGAGATAAAGACACTTACATGTTTAATATATTTATGTTTAGGTGAAAATTTTTCGAAAACAACTTGCCGTATTTTTTTGGTTATTTCAGCATTTTATTTCCTATCGAATAAGAAATAACCTATAAAAATTTTAACAACTTTCAGTGTACCGTTTTCTTGCAATATTAGAAGAAAAAAATTTTTGAAAAAATAAAATTTTGTCAAAATACATTATTATTTATTTTAGATCCTTTGGGACTTCAAGATACTGGAGGACAATTTTGATTTCCCATTTATTTTTTCCCGATCTCATTAGTATTCGTACAAAATTTAGTCAAGGTCCATTCAACCTTTTATTCAGGAAGTTTTTTGGGACCCTAGGACCCTGGAGCACAATTTGAATTTCACCTTCATTTTTTCCTTATTCTAATAGTATTTATGCAAAATTTAGAGGTCATTTCCGACAATTTACTTTGGATCCTTTCTGGGACCCGAGGATCAGGGAGGATAATTTCAACCTAACGTTCATTTTTTCTGGAATCTCAATAGTATTTGAGCAATATTTCATCAAGATCCGTCTAGCCGTTTATTTTGGGCCTTTTTCGGACCCCAGAATCCTAGGTCCACCACTTACAATGCTTATGATTTTAAGTAATACATTGAAACATACAATTTAAAAAAAATTCATAAAAATTGAAGTTGCTATTAGAGAATTTCGAAATTTTGATCATTTTGATGCTTTATTGAATACATTATATATGTAAAGTACAAAATCTCTAAAAACCAACGTAGACCAATGTATGAATCTAGGGTTAATATTAATCATGTAAATACTACTTAATGTCGAACAAATAAAAATTCTGATTTTGATTCATTTAACTGAAGCCAAAAAATTTTAATAAGTATTTCCCATTAAATTATTTTAATTTTAATCGTTCAAAACAAACAAACTCGGTTTCCATATCACATAATTTTTAGCAGAGATTTATTTGATAGGATAGATTAATTGAACGGTGACGAACTGGATGAGGGTTTCCAGTACATTTAAATGCTTAGAAATCCTAAAAACTTAGAAACCCATAAAAACTTAGAAACCCTACTCCAGTATGTCACCGTCCAAGACGTACTGGAGTAGGATTTACGTGTGTTTTATGGTGTTTTTTGTCTAGAAATGCTATTTCAGTTCGTTAACACGCCTATGGGGACGTATTAGATTAGCTTTTCTATATACGCTTCCGGGTCATAATGCAAATGTTGAAAGAGTTTTTTCTTTAGTAGGTCAACATTGATCAAAAGAACACAACAAATGAAATGTCGATACTATAGCCAAAATGTTGGTTGTACAATTTAATTTCAAAAATTTGACTTCTAAAGACTTTTACAACTCAATTTTAAAAGAAAATGAGCTTTTAAAGCAGATGTCTGCTAGTGAAAAATATTAATTATTTTATGTTACAATTAATTTAAAGTTTATTTAGGCCGCTATTACATTGTCATAGATATATGTCAAAGATCTTTGATCAAATCTATGATCAAATATTAAGAAGTATCTTTAACTATGGTTACAGAAATTTATATTATAAAAGTTGA
Organism: Brachynemurus nebulosus; assembly: GCA_035578155.1. Classification (NCBI taxonomy): domain Eukaryota; kingdom Metazoa; phylum Arthropoda; class Insecta; order Neuroptera; family Myrmeleontidae; genus Brachynemurus; species Brachynemurus nebulosus. The sequence goes on along the minus strand of JAPWDM010000004.1, from coordinate 54,017,987 downwards.
CTTATTACACTATAATATTTCTTTGATTAAATAAAACTTTGACATATATCTATGACAGTGTAATAGCGGCCTTAGTTCATTAGTGTTTTGTTTAATTTTGTTTTTCATTGCAAATTCCAATAGTAGTTACCGTAGTTACTGCTAACTATTATTGTCATACAATTATTGAAATTAATATTGTAATGAATATTGAATGATTAATAATAAAGAAAACTTATTCAATCAATTTTACCGTAAAACCGTCTAGACTCGGACAGGGGGTCTAGACCCGGACACTGCACCAATCTTCAAAGTAAATAATTTCTACATTGACGTCATTAGAGAGAGAAAAACACCCTCTAAACAGCTGTAGCAATAAAAACTACGGATTTTTACTATCTCATTTTACAGGATTACTATCCTCCAGTTTTTCAAAGAAATAAAATGTGTGTCTAACTTAGACATGTAGTTTTCGTCATAATTGTCATATTGTTTTAGTTTTGATATTTATGTGTTCAGAATTTTATCGCGCATCATTTAATGATGTTTGAAGTTATATTCGATGTACATATAAAAAAATACATGCTATATACATATACCCGTTTAAACCCGGACACATCAGTTTATTACACTATGGCCGCGATTCGCACTGGCTGTAACTTCTACTATCCATACGTTATATTCCCGCCAGAATTACGCGGTTTATGCCTCCTTCTGGTGTCATATCGCATGTTTACTTCATAGAGAGGCATACTATACATTGACCCCTCTCCCTTCCCACAAAATGTTTTGAAGCCTTTAACAGGTTCAAAGACAGACGATATAAAACACTGTCCTAACCCCGACGGGAGAGATTAGTTTGCATGTTATTACATTAATTAAGTAAGTGTCCGGGTCAAGACCGATTTAGGGTATAGACCCGGACACTTACTTATTATTTTTTAATTTTTTTATTTTTACTTATAATGAAACAAATGGGTCAGGGATATAACAAATAATATACGCTCTTTCTAATGGTTATACTTTTATTGGTGATATCTATGACGGAAACATGTATAAACATCCAATTAACCAAAAAAATGTAAATAAGTGTCCGGGTCTAGACGGTTTTACGGTATTGTTGTTTCATTAGAATTTAGGGTAATTGATAAAAAAGCCTTGTTTTACTTTTAAAAAAATAGTCGTTATACTAAGACAAAAAAATTAAGGGTGTCCGGCTTTTTTACCCAAATGTCCGGCTGAACTGACTGCTGTGTCCGGCTTTTTGGTTTTGAGATCTGGCAACTCTATACCAATGGATACGATGACAGTTTTATCCTGGGCATGTCACCGTACCCGCGGACAAAAAAGTCACCCAGTTATTGTGTCGCTACATGTGTGCATCTCAATACTAACACATAGTCATAGAAATGGAGTATTATAAGGAGACTTAACTTATATGAGAGGAACTGACAAAATTGGTCAGGAAAATGGTAAATATAAGGCTTTCTTTTTTTACCACTCGCGGCGTTAATAATGCTCGAATACTGATGTGAGTATAGCGAATATATATTTTGTTTATTGGGTTTGGAATATGAATCTGTTCTGCAAAACAGAGAAGGAAATATGGTGTTCATTCCAGGTGTCCATATTCCAAACGAAATAAAAAGCTATATATATATATATATATATATATATATATATATATATATATATATATATATATATATATATATATATATATATATATATATATATATACATATATATATATATATATATATATATATATATATATATGTATATATATATATATATATACCCATAGAGCATCTAGAGAGAAAATACATATTTCTATACTACTGGAACCTGTGTAACCACTTGAGATAGAAAATATGTTGTATACGTGCACGGTGTTTACTTTGTATTTGTGCGGTAAACTCTGTTTGTATGAGTGGTGATAGCCGTCACGTGACCTTTGGTTCACATACATGTATGTGATGTGTGTGATACCACAACGCTACTTGTGCCGTTTCAACAATCAAATTTATTGTTGTTTGACTGACTTACACTGAACGACGGGTACTGAGCAATTGACACCTAAGCAGCCTAAGATGCACATACTTCCACATAAGTGATTGCAGAAAAGAGACAGTTATATTCGTTCTATTTGTTCTGTGTATATACCTATGAACACCATATTTCCTTCTCTGTTTTGCAGAACAGATTCATATTCCAAACACAATAAACAAAATATAGTAACATAAAACGGATAAAACAGAATGTAACTACAGTACTTATTCTCAAATGGAAACCCGTCGGGACTGGGGAAGTGAGTGTTTCCATTTGAAAATCACCAATGTCGGTTGATGATATTTAATAATAAGGAAATACGTAGAAATTACATATGTATGAAATAAACTCTTATAGTTTAAATTACTTTATACGGCGGATATCCAATAGTACTGACTCCGATTTTACATAGTGACGTTAGTGAATTATATAATATACAATAAAAATGATGCGACGCAAAATAAAAATTGTTAAGTTTATTTTAAAAACGATCGAAAAACCTACTTTATAACTGAGTTGAACATTGAAAAAGATTCCAGAAGATTCTATTAAAAAGCTAACAAAGATAATATAGAAGCCTGCGTTTCCATTTGAGAGTGTTCCATTTGAGAATAAGTACTGTACCGCTTTCGTATCCGTTGAACACGAGTGCCATCTTTGATTGGGACATTTTTTTGAATACATTGAGTTTCGTCGCCTTGTCTAATCTCCATAGTCATAGACTTGATAAGAGTGACAAAACAGTCACCGTAACAAATGTCGCTCGTGGGCGCATAGCCTAAATTTTTAAAGAACAAACGAATAACACTTCTTAGCACAAATGCAACAATGAAATAAAATATACCAGTTGATCTTTAAACCAACATTCCAAAGCAAAAATTTTAACCGATTATAACGATTTTTTGTACATATACATATCCTATAGAAAAAAAACTATTAAGATTACGAAAATGCCATCTCCCTAAAAACGGCGTTTTCCGCCACTATGGGATACAGGAGTTTGTCCTACGCGGCGTATAGCCGAATGAGTCATTTGACCGAAACGACAAAAGTCCGAATAGTCATTTAGTCGAACTGTCATTTAACCGATGCGACAAAATACCGAAAAAGTTATAATTCCGAATGGTCAAATTACAGAAACGACATTTGACCGAATGGACATTAATCCGAAAAATAAATGCATATGCAGCTGTTTTAAACTTTTTATTTCGTTAAAATACTTAATGCATTTTACTATTGAATATAAAAAGAAACATAATAAATGTTAATATTTATAATGAAAGGCTTATAAATGTAACATTATAAAAATAATATTGACTTCAAAATTGAAATTTTAAAATTATTTTCCTGTCCGTGGTTAATAAATTGCTTCATTACCAACAGCTGCATATGCATTTATTTTTCGGATTAATGTCCATTCGGTCAAATGTCGTTTCTGTAATTTGACCATTCGGAATTATAACTTTTTCGGTATTTTGTCGCATCGGTTAAATGACAGTTCGACTAAATGACTATTCGGACTTTTGTCGTTTCGGTAAAATGACTCATTCGGCTATACGTCGCGTAGGACAAACTCTTGTATCCCCGCCACTATACGCCCTTTTTACACTGACCTCCTCAATTCTCATTTTTAATAACTTTCAAGAGTTCTAACCAATTTTTAAATTGCTGCCATCTGCTAGCACATATGAAAACCAAAAAAATATATAAGTAATACTTATAATGAATACAGTAAAGAGAACGGAATAAACGGCAAGACCACAGAATAAAATATATGTATGTATTACGTAGTCCCTCTGCTGAGAGATATTTGAAAAAGAACATCTATTAACGAAACTTCCTAAATGTAAACAAACATCTGTCAAAAATGTACGTTTTAAAGTAAATTAATAATTTTCAAAAATATTATGTTTATAAAGCAACGAATACTTGACCATTTAAATAAACGGTGGCAAATTCAAAAATTCAGCAAAACTTGCTATACACAATGTAAAATTATAATAATTAAATATGGAAAAATAGGCCACTAATACACAAATAAAAAAAAGGTAATAAATAGAAGTATTTAATATTCAAATCAGATATTTCACTCTTACGTCAGTTGTATTTAACTATTAACTTCATGTGATATTATACCTAATATTTTCAAATGATCTAACTATTATGTTTCTATCTTATCAACTATCAACATAATAATGATACTAAAACTTATAAAAAAAATTCATGCAATGATTTGTGTACTTAAAACATAATACCGTCAAATATTATTGTTAATTTTCAATTAAAATAGAATGGAACCCGCAACTCAGAATCAGTTATTTGAAGCTTGCAATCCATTTGAGATACTGGAATTATGCCGAAGTTTAACCGGAAATAATGCAGCTGAATTAGAAATAAAAATAAATAAATACGTAAGTATTAAAATCTTTTTTTCTTTTGCTTATCTTCTGCTAGAATTAAGATAATATGCCACAAATGTATTTTTGTGTACATATTTTGAGATTTTAGTAACATGTTATTATAATTATAACAGTCGATTAAATTCAGATATTTGATTTCAATTTGATTTAGTAATAAAGAAAAATACGTTACTTGATTATTTTCATTTTCAATATTTACTTAATAAAAATTCAGTATTAGTACTTTAAATATATTGGTTACTGGAAGGAACGAGAATACAAATGTATCTGAAAAATTGCAAAAATTTTAATACTGATTCATTTTTCTGCAACCTTTTTTATGCTAAATTTTAAATTATAATTTTGTATTACCAACTGTATATATTTTGTTGAATACTTTTTGAATGAGTGGCGCCTAATTGCTTAAAATAAATGAAAAGCCCTGGCCGGCATCCTGCATAACATAGCGAATTTCTAAAGACATGTTTTTGAGAATATAAATATTTAATAATAATGGGGTTTTATCTCCGCATTTTAGATTTTTGTCAAATACACACATCACCCACATCATTTATGTTAATCTTTTTAGTTACAAGATCATCGGCATACAGGATTCATTAATATGGAGAAATAATTAAATATAGGTCAAATTAACTAAAGTTGGTCTGACGCCATTAACAAATGGAGCAAAATTAGACGTATATATTTAAGTTACTGTAATTATTTTAATATAAAAATAACAAAAAGAAAAAGACACAAAAAATTTCGTCTAGTTTTGCTTCATTTGTTGTTTTTGTTTAATGATGTTAGATCAACTTTAGTTAATTTCATCTATAAGCTATACCACTAAATATCTTGCTAACAATATTCCACACAAAGGAAGACGTGGAATGAAATTTCAATACGAAAAAACACCTCAGAAAACAAGAGGAATTTTTCCCCTTATTAGCTAAGATCTCTAACTTTAGTATATGCAAAATTTCATATTCATAAGTTTAAATATGTGAAAACTATGATGATGTAACAGACAGGCGAACGTGAAATAATAAATGAGTAAAATTTGGTCAAGGAATGGGTCAAATTAATTTCAAATTATATATTTTAGGATTCTGTACAAAATCAGCGCCTTATAAGTTATAGCATCAAACGATTCTAAAGTAGTGATGTTCATATTTAAATAGTATGTTATGTAATTTCCAAACCTTGAAATCTTTACATAGATTCACTTTTGGACTTCTCTTGGGACTGAAGAGTCGTGAAAGACAATTTTAAATAGAGAATATGCATGTTTTTTTTTTTTTTTATTATCTAAATCGTTAGAGAAACTAATAATAACTCTAAAAAAAAATTATTTTAAAAAATATCAGTATCCTTATATCATTTAAAAAAAATTATTTTTTTTATTGTTATAACCCAATACAATTTAAACGAAATCGCGCCGGGTGTGACGTATTTTGGCATGACTAGTATCCCAATCTTAACACTAGAATTTTTAATGCTAGTAACGATAGTAACGGTAAATTATATAATTACGAAGATTATTATTATTTATTTATTTTTATATTACATTTAACCCTTTATTTTAGGAATTTTTGAAAATAAAATTCCTATTTCAAACAGACAAATTAGTTTTTGAAATTTGGTATAGTCTTAGGTATAGTCTTAAGGTTTTAGGGAACCATCGCAAGCAACTTGTGCGCGACCGCTGCGCTGATGGCCTGTTTGCTATAAATTAAATATGCCCACCATTGAGTAATACCACTTTTTATATGTTCTAGGATGCGAAGAATCTATTTCTTAGGTCTAATTTGTTTCAGACTCAATTTCAAGGTCATTACGTATTTTGATATGACAGATTAGACCATACAATGCAAGGTAAAAAAACAATTTATTTTATTAATTGTATGTAATTTATTAATAAAATTACAAAATATAAAGAAACATGAATGATTGACACAAATACGATAGCAACTGACGTAAATTACAGCTTTGCAACATGACATTACTTGTTAATTCATGTGTTATGACACCAAACAACAACAATTAAGTAGCAATGAACATCCATGACTTGCATCTGGAAGATCAATTCAGTAGGATACCCATTCTTTGGTTCTGTCATTTCATTCCCAACCCCATTTACTGTAATTAGGGATTTCAGACGATTTGGACAGATTACAGATTTGGTATAGATTCAGAAGACTTCAGTATACAAATTCAGCGTCGGTCATTATAATTTACGATAAATAAATTATAAATAAATGTTTAGAGACAATAATAAAAAGAAAAAATAGAGAAACTTCAAGCATAATTAATTTTTTTTTTTTTTTTTTTGATAATATTGGCTTTGTCCCAAAAGCATAATTAAAATAGTCAGTATGCACAATTAATTATTTGACATTTACAAGTTAGCAACGAAACGAAGTTTTTTTCTCTATTTCCGTGGTTACTCTTGAATGGACATTTCCATACCGAGTTACGTCATGGCGGGTTCAGTTTCGTTTAAAATTCATTTAAAATATTATGTTTCAAAATATTTTTTTTTTTTTTTTATTAAAATTAACAAATTAAAAGATTTTTTTACAGTCACCATTAAATTTCCATATTCTACTAGAATATAAAAAAACATATCTAAAATTTATTTAGACTATATGCATATTCCCTATTCACACTCATTTTTCTGGGGATTTCAAAAGTATTTTAGTAAAATTTGGTCAAGATTCATGTAGTTGCTTATTTGAGATCTTTTTTAAGGTCACAGACAATTTTGATCTCACACTCATTTTTATCCAATCTCGATATTAATTCAACAAAATTTAGCCAATACTCATCAAGCTATTTATTTTGGACGCTTTTTGGATCCGCAGAACCTTGGGAGATAAAGAAAAATTTAATAAAAATCGGCTCAGCCGTATATTTTGGACAGAGCTTTTATAGCATAACTCATACTCATCTAAAATAGTTTAGCAAATAGTGAAAATATTTTCAAAATTGGTTGTGCAATTTATTTTTAGCGCTTTTGAGTCCTCAGGACACTGGCGGATCTCATATGACATAACTTGTATCTATTTAAAATAAGCTCTCTGTAGTGAGTTTCATTTGTCACACTGTTACATGCACAACCCAAAAGGAAAACATATACATCAAATTTAATTTCATATTGGAATATAGTGAAATTTAAAACGTACATAAATGTCTTAATTACTTAAAAAAAGAAAAATAATAATAATATTTTTTTATTCCCTACATGAAACAATCTAGTTTTTTTTATATTTATATAAAAAAAAAAATTCTGCCTTTATTTAATCCTATAAAGAATTGAATACGTTTTCCGTGTTATCCTTCTATATAGATGTAAAATAAGAATGGTTTTAATATTTCAGATACATATTTGTAATCCATTTCCATTAGTATTCCGATTCGTATTTTGAATAATATAGCTATAACTATAAATAAAATTAATGTTATTTGCCGGACTCTTTTCCTTCGTATCTTAACTGTAAACCTTAAAAACAAAAGACAAACTCGCTTTTGACTAAAATTTCATTTGAAGTAAGTAGGTGTCTTGTTTATGACACCAACTAAACAATAAACTAAACAATTTAGTATTCAAAAGAGCTAATGGACCATTTTCTCAAATATGTAGCAATCTGTCACCAGGGCGGCGACACAGGTATTTGGGAATACATGTCTATAATCGAGATATTAATTTAACCAACCAAAAATCACCTTCTGTTAATTCCACTTTAGCAACGAAATTTTCCAATTCGGTTACCTAGGAATATTGTTTATTTTTTAGAAATTAATATTCCAACTATAGAGATGTAGTTCCGAATAACCTGTTTCGCCGCCCTGGTGTTAAACAATTTTCTCATGCGGTTACATAGCAATTTTTAAGTTAAAATTTCAATCATAGAGATGTAGATATTTTGAGAAAATGGCTCATTTGCTAGATTCTAAAATTAAATGTATTTTTACCTTTATTTATAGCCATAATAAATTTAATATAATACATATATTTACATACATAAAACAAATTAAATGTTTTTGGCACTGAGACTGTACTTGTGTATTAAAAAAAAAATCAAAATTATACTTTCTGAAAGTTCATTCTTTAAAAAATAAAACATATTTTTGTTTATTTATTATTATTATTTTTTAAAGATTTACAGTTCCAAATATATGAAGCCTGGCTTGTTTTCAAATTGGCACACTGTATAGGTCAAATCAACTAAAAACGGTCTGATGTCCTCAAACAAATGCAACAAATGAAGCAAAATTAAACAAATCTTTTCTGTCTCTTTTCTTTTTTGTTGTTTTTATATTAGACTAACTTAAAATTGTATGTCTAATTTTGCTTCATTTGTTAATGACGTCAGACCATTATTTTTAGTTTATTTAGTCTATATACGTAGTTTAATTATGAATCTCTAAATAATCAGATTCTTATCAAGTAGGTCTTATAGAGACAATGGAGAAGTTTACCAATTTTTTTTCTATGAATGAAAATAAAAATTAAGGCAAAATTAAAGAAAAGTGTAAAAGAAAAATTAAGATATCTCAACAACTAACAAAGTTATGGGAATAATAATCAAATATTTTACTTTGCAAAATACCACTTTTATTTTTGAAACTGTGACAATATTGTTTCGAACCGTTAGTTCATTTTCAAACAGAATGTGTTTCTGTTTGAAAATGAACTAACGGTTCGAAACAATATTGTCACAGTTTCAAAAATAAAAGTAGTATTTTGCAAAGTAAAATATTTGATTATTATTCCCATAACTTTGTTAGTTGTTGAGATGTCTTAATTTTTCTTTTACACTTTTCTTTAATTTTGCCTTAATTTTTATTTTCATTCATAGAAAAAAAATTGGTAAACTACATTACATAGGGAACTCCTGTGCAAAATTTCATTCTTCTAAACCCAACTGTTTAGGCTGTGCGTTGTCTGTCAGTCAGTCAGTGTTAGAAATTTATTAAGTAGATTTCACTTTTCAGTTTCATTTGAAACAGATGTGTAACGTCATTTATTCTACAGCATTGCAAATAGAACGAGGAATCTTTTTTATTTAATTTTTATAAAGCTGATCAATACGTTAATTACTACGGATACTATATGAATTCGAGTGTGTGTGAAGTTGGCGTATCATTTCGTGGAAACTCATAAACAGTTAAGAGTTCTGGCCTTATTTTCAATAGTTCTAGAGTTCCTGTTAGTTTAAACAAATAGTTCTGGCGATTAAAGCAAAAGAAAATGCCTTAGGACAAACTGAGACGCCAACTTCACGCAGCGTCTCACTTTGTCCTACGATAATTTCCTTGTCAGCAATTGTCAGAATTGAAACGATTCATAGTTCTACATGAGTTCTAAGAAGAGTTCTGCAAGCAAAAAAACGACGCTGGTCGATTTTCGATAATTCTGCTTAATATGAAGCAATTCTCGTATAGTTCTAGACATTTACATTGCCCCTCCAAAGAGTTCGAATAATTAAAATGATTAGAAATTTTTTTTAAGCAATTATTTCACCCGAAAAACTTATATTTCCGAGGATTAATATGATTCTGATCGATTTTCAATAATTCTATCTATTTTAAAGAAGGGCCAGGAGGAAAAAGGGGTTAAGTCACTTTAACCAATTTTTTCAAGAGATCAATAAAACTTAAAGAAACGTTATAAACATTGTGTTGTTTATTTGCCAAGTCAACAACAATATACAAAAGTTGTGGACTTGACTCCTTATTCCCTCTACGCGCTCGACTTGATCCCTTGTTCCCTCTACGCGCTCGACTTGATCCCTTGTTCCCTCTACGCGCTCGACTTGATCCCTTGTTCCCTCTACGCGCTCGACTTGACCCCTTGTTCCCTTTTTGCCACTAGTTTCGAACCGGTTTTTTTAGATGACTTGACCCGTTTTTCCCATAAATTGTTATAACACGTGATAATACTCTTGAAGAACTACAACAATCAATCAATAACTCATTTTTAAAAAAAATGTGACTTAGCCCCTTTTTCCCCCTGGCCCCTTACGAACAAACGTAAACGAATGGTAGCGAACAAACATAAACGAACAAATGTGGACGTAGTCACGAAAGCGAACAAACACGAACGAACAGTTTCGAACACTCACGAATGTTTTCCATTTGTTGTCGGTACATCAAAGAAAAAGATTCGTTCGTGTTTGTTTATGTCTGTCGTGGATGTGGACGATTAGAAATTATTCTAACAATAAATTAAGAAAGACAGTTTAAAATATATTCAGTTAACAATTTAAAATTGATAAGATTTGAAATTTTATTTCGATGTTTTGGAATGTTTTAGATAAGTTTGACAAAATTACCAGAAAAGAAATAACGTGTGGGAATCTTTGGAGGGAAAATTTGATTAACAGAAGTCGCAATGTGTAATAACACTGAAGTCTTTCTTTAACAGGAATTGCTTTCCGATAATAAGTGCATATTTTGTTTAGATATTTTTGGTCCAACTATTTCAGTTAACTTTTCGAATTCTGATAGTGACAATTTTGTAAAATTTTCAAAAAATTAGGAATTTTTGCAAATTAAATCAGTTAGTAAATTAGAGACATTATAACGACTTTTGCTTTTATGAAAACCATCTACCAACATCTTTTTGATTTGTTGGTTTTAAAAGATCGCATGATAAAATTGGTGTCATAATGTGGGCGATATTAGTAAACCATAAAACTCTTACTGCAATAACTTCTCATTTCAAAATTTATTAAACTTATTTAAAAAATTATTGTGTAGCCGGAACATAAACGAACATCAACGAATTGACGTTAATTGTTCATTCGCGTTCGTTTGTGTTTGTTTTTGTTTGTTCATGTTCGTTCATGTTCGTTCATGTTGGTTCACGTTCGTTCACGTTTGTTCGCATTCGTTCGCGTTCGTTCCTTATATGTAGACCCGGCTTTACATAATTTTATGAGTTTTACCATGTAACAGAGTTCTGATTATGTAAGGCAAAAGTACTATACTTAATTTTTAGTGATTAGAATTCCACAAAATGTGCCAATATAAGTAAATTTCGGTCGATTGTAACTTTGTATTTTTTTTATAAAATTGTCAATTGCCCATTTTTTTTGTTCATTCAACTGTACTTTTGCGTTGTACTGTAATTTTTCAAGAAATATTACGAAATACTATAATTTGGCAGCTTGATCTCCTAATTTTTCAAAAAAAAAAAACAAAAAACAAAAAAAACAAATGCCCACACTGCCTCTCTCCGAGTTTACGAATGGTCTGTTTCTTTATTCCTCAATTTTTCCGGTATTTTATCTCATTAGAAGCGTATTATACATCGTTTATTGGAAAAACAAAAATGGAATTTTTTTTTTATTTTTCGGATTTTTTGATCGAAAAAGTTGACCGATCGGCTCGAAACTACAGAACAATGACGAAGAGGCCTAGGACAACTCAGAACAAAATTTTCAGAGCGAGAACAATCATACAAAGGGTAATTTACTCTTGGGAGTGGAATTTTTTTTTTATTTTTCGGATTTTTTGATCAAAAAAGTTGACCGATCGGCTCAAAACTATAGAACAATGACGAAGAGACCTAGAACAACTCAGAACAAAATTTTCAGAGCGAGAACAATCATACAAAGGGTACTTTACTCTTGGAGGTGGAAAATTTTTTTTTCAGATTTTTTGATCGAAAAAGTTCGAATCGGTTCGAAGCTATAGAACAATGACGAAGAGGCCTAGAACAACTCAGAACAAAGTTTTTAGCGCGAGAACAATAAGTCAAAGGGTACTTTACTCTTGGGGTAAGTCCTGTACTAATTTTGGCTATATCTTTTTAAATTTTTATTTCGAGAGAGTAATATTTTGAAGCAATGTTCAGAACAATTAGAACAACCTGGAACAACAATAAAAAGTTACTTTTTCGATAAATGGGGGGCCAGTCCAAAAAAGGGTTTTTTTCGATTTTTTGCCATATTTTTTGGTTTTAGGATTTGCTGTTCTGGAACAATGTAGAACAAACATAGAACAACCTGGAACAACTTTGAAAATGTTGAAATTCGAAAAATGGGTGGCTAACTTCATACAGACGGCAGACTGACAAAAAATTTCATTTAAAATAGATAGGATTATTGAAAATCGATCAGAATCATATTAATCCCCGAAAATATAAGTTTTTCGGGTGAAATAATTGCTTAAAAAAATTTCTAATTATTTTAGTTATCCGAGTTCTTTGGAGGGATAATGTAAATGTCTAGAACTATACGAGAATTGCGTCATATTAAGCAGAATTATCGAAAATCGACCCGCGTCGTTTTTTTTGTTTTAAAAGGCAGAACTCTTCTTAGAACTCATGTAGAACTATAAATCTTTTCAAATCTGACAATTGCTGACAAGGAAACTGTCGTAGGACAAAGTGAGACGCTGCGTGAAGTTGGCGTCCCAGTTTGTCCTAAGGCATTTGTTTTTGCTTTAATCGCCAAAACTATTTGTTTAAACTAACAGGAACTCTAGAACTATTGAAAATAAGGCCAGAACTCTTAATTGTTTATGAATTCCCACAAAATGATACGCCAACTTCACACACACTGGATTCGACCATTTTGAATCTTTTATCTTTTACAAATTCAATATTTTAACGTTTTGAAATGTCATTTTTTGAACTTTTGAAGATTTATAAATATATAATAAAAAAATTTGGGGGACAGGTCTACCCACACTGTCAACTTCCCATTGGGTGTCCTTAAAGACTAGAGATTACTGTACATAAATAATTCTTTTCTCATTTCAGGTGACTCCTCCCCTGAGCCCCCTATAGAGGCTTTGCCTCTTGCACCATACCGGAGGCTTCGCCTTCTGTACCTAAGGGTGGGGGCTCCACCCTTATCAAACAAATGATAACATCATTTGTTCTCAAGATATGCGAGACAAAATATATTTTGGCAAAAACTAATTTTTCAAGTTTCTTATTTTTTTTTTTTTTCGTTTTTTTTTTTTTTTTTTTTTTTTAATTTTGTAATAAAATACTGGCGTTTTTAACATCAAGGAAGGTTCTTAGGCCATTATATAATAATGTTATGGTAAAAAATCCATATAATCTATGTTATCTTAATAAAGTTAATTCCGTTTTTTTACCACAAAAAACAAACCGCTAATCTGAATTTGCTGAAAACTTTATCCGGTCTTCATTTTTTGATTACGCATCTAATGAAATTAGTCCGGAGTTGATATCATCATTTGTGCTCGAGATATGCGAGACGAAAAAAAATTCACGAACGAACGAACTAACGAACGCACAAACTAACGAACGCATACATAGACATCACGCTAAAAACGATGGATTCGCATTCTAGTGACCTTGAAACGTGGAGATGTGTCAAAATTAGCAATTCGTAAAATCGGACCCATTACAATAACTTCCTATGGGAAGTTAAAAATAATTTTTAAAAAAATATTAAATCCATGGTAATTTAATATAATTAATTAAAAAAAAATATTGTATAAAAGACACTGGGTATCCGGTTGTGCGGATGTTTAACGTCACAGCCGAATTGAAAATCTATCGCTGTGCCTTAAACTTTGATCTTCTATTTCTCTATTATTTGTTAATGGATTCCAAAAATTGTTTCACCAGTTTATTTTAAATGCAACTACATATTACATTATCCACACTACGATACTTCTCCATTATATTATATGATTCAAACATATAAATAATTCTTACACAATAGTCTATTATTAAAACAATTAATGAAAATTTATATTCTTTTAATATTTTTATTATTATTGGATTGTCAAATAAAATTAATTTAAATCATATTCACGTAAACCTAATAAACATCCTTTTAAAGGCGTAAGTATAGCATATATGTAGATACTATATATGGCTAAGAAAATATTCTTTCTTCTTCGAATTAATTATATAGGATAAAACAAAAGGATTTTTTGAGACATTGTGAATAACATTGAGGAGAGAATCAACTAGAGAGAATGCTGTGTATTACAAATACATTAAGAAATTGAAGCAAAAAAATTAACTGATGGGATTACTTTAATGGCGGTCAAACCATTAATTTAATGGTTTATCTAATATTTATAAATAATTCTCCGTGGTTACAAGTTGGACTTACTAAAATGGAGTCATGCTTCAAAACTTAATGCCTGTGGTATCTTTAAGAAACATATGTTAATATATTCGATTCACTTCTCAGTGGTGAATAATAAAAAATACAAAATAGTGATGGGAATAATCGAATGATTTCAATAATCGATTATTTTTAATCGAGTGATTTTAATAATCGATTAATCATTCGATTATTTTTATCGATTATTTTCATTCGATTATTTTTATCGATTATTTTCATTCGATTATTTTTGTCGATTATTTTCATTCGATTATTTTTATCGACTATGTTTCATATGATTATTATTATCAATTATTTTCTTTCGATTATTTCTAACAATTATTTATCGATTATTTTTATGGGTTATATTATTCAGTTATTGAAATGCGATAAAAAATTTAATTTTGTAATTTTTCGGAATCTTTTTATTATTATTTTTATTTTCAAATTCAAACCTATATAATACAATATTATTTACTTTTATGAACCGTATACAACCATAATCCAACTTTCAGTTCTTTTGTTTTTAGGTGGTTTATCATATTATCTTCAAAAATGTATTTTTTATAATATTACTGTCCATTAGAGATTAAACCATTACTGATTACAGTATTGTCTCTATTTTAATAGTCGGCACCTTAGCATGTTGATAGTCATAATTTAGAATGACGAAACACCCCACTAGCACAGTATTTTGGCAATTAATACACTTTATATATAGAATTGTTGACGTAGTACAGCGTTGTGTAGTTAGGTTTTACTTGACGGTGCACATACAGCGCTCACGACCATTAACGTATCAATAAGGAAGCACCCCTGCTAGGTTGTGCTATTCATCTTATGCAAAACATCACCAAACATAGTTATCATAAAAACTTTTTTTTTATTTAAACTGTTGTCTGTTTTCAGTAGATGCGACGACCCACCAAATAATTATTACCTGATATTTTGTAGGATCACTTAAAAGAATCGAATTTGTTTTATCTCGAGATATTTTTAAAACTGTTCGATTAAAAAATAATCGAATGATTTAATATCTCGAGATATTTTTTTAAAATCATTCGAATGAAAAATAATCGAATGATTTTATTATATCTTGAGATATCTCGAGATATTTTAATAATCGAATGATCGATTAATTTTCATTCGATTATGCCCATCACTAATACAAAACCTCAGTAACACATACAGAGAGAGAGAGAGAGACTGAATGTTACAATAAAAATTGTTTAGTTTTGCACTGTTTAATTTTCGATGCTTTTTAGCGAATTTCGAAAACTCGAAATTCAGCTATTACAGTAGGTGCCATGACTAGAGATACTAGAAATGTAAAATTACCGGTAATTTTGAAAATTAGGTTACCACTGGTAATATTACGGTAATTTTTGGTAAAATTCGGTAATATTGGTATATTGGTATTTTAAATTGAACTAGATGTACATTAATGTGATTTTTTAGTTTTTTTTTTTTTTTTTTTTTTTTTGTTAATAAAACGCGACGGGGTGTGTATCAATTAAGTAATTTTCTTTAATTTTGATAATTTTTTGTAAAACTCATCAAAAATAAATTGTACAATATCAAATTAAAAAAATTGCCGCTACAAAATAAAAACAGTACACTACAATGACATCCACATCACAATTTGAAGATAAAAAGTAAATCGAAGTGGGTATTTATTATAATTCTGGTCGATTATCATAATTATTATCATTGTGTATTCAAATTAACAGAAATATTGAAATTAAAAATCACAAAGTGATTGAAAAAATTATCCGGATCGGCCGGGAATCGAACCCAGGATCTTCTGGTAACTAGCCAGACGTGCTAACCTCTACACCAACGATCCCATGCTCGGTAAGCGGCCAAGCCGGACACCCATTCAATCACCTATGTGTATTAGTACTCTCTCTGATTCGAGAAACAGTTACAATTTTAATTTCAAATATTATCGAGTGCTTGTGAGACACTACTACGTATGACAAACTTTTATTTGCATTTCAACACACGCAGTATTGGTATGTTCACTAATTGTTCAGCTAAACTGAAACTTTTCTCGAATCAGAGAGAGTACTAATACACATAGGTGATTGAATGGGTGTCCGGCTTGGCCGCTTACCGAGCATGGGATCGTTGGTGTAGAGGTTAGCACGTCTGGCTAGTTACCAGAAGATCCTGGGTTCGATTCCCGGCCGATCCGGATAATTTTTTCAATCACTTTGTGATTTTTAATTTAAATGTGGTTTTTGGTCATACACCAAAGAAATCGAGTGCTTAAAGTTTCAGTTTAGCTGAACAATTAGTGAACATACCAATACTGCGTGTGTTGAAATGCAAATAAAAGTTTGTCATACGTAGTAGTGTCTCACAACCACTCGATAATATTTGAAATTAAAAAAAAAAGAAATATTGAAAATAAAACACAATTTCAATTCATCGATGAAAATTATTAGTAGGTACCGATATGTTTGTTTATAAATTGCAACTTCATTTTGAGATATTGGCGCATTTTCAGTAATTTGAATCGTTGTTGAATTTAAATTAAATAATAAGAATAAATTAAATTAAATAAATGTAAGAATCATAAAAATCGTAACACAACATTTGGTAGGGAGTAAAACACGAAATGCTGTTTTTACCACTTCTCTACTATCTTAATTCACATTATGTGTGTAATTAATATTTCAGGTAATAGATGTCATAAAGATCAAAATTACTTGTGGTAATTTTTGTCGGGTAAATTACCAAAATTACCGTAATTTAAATTACGGTAATTTGGTAATATTACCAGACTCACATCACTAGTCATGACGCGATCTAAGCCCGGGACCATAACAGAAATATGTTTTGAGGCCCCTAGAATACGAAAATGATATTCACTAAAATTTATATATTTATATTTATATATATATATATATATATATATATATATATATATATATATATATATATATATATATATATATATATATATATATATGTCGCCACGATAACTTTTGAACGAAACGTTTAATGCTTATGAAATTTTGTGTGCGAACTAAAATCCGGATTGGCTCGGCTAAGTTCGTCAGCCAGACACGTCGGATGCCCAGAAGTAGGTTTTCTGGCCATTTTTTATCATTCGATCCTATCATAAGACAGTTCGATTTTTACATCGTTGAAATGACGAAAAAAATTATGAAGAAATTGTTCTTATAATTTTTTTTCTATGTTAAGTATTTTCCGAGAAAATTGTAATTTTTCACATTTGTACCATTTTGCTCTCTCTGTCAGTGTAATAAGTAATTTATATTTCTATCTCAATTCATTATAAAGTATATAAACATCGCTTTCTTTTTTTAAGATTTTTTAAAAAAGCAAGTGATATCTATTCACTTATATATGTATTAATTGTATTATAATAAACAAAATTCTGTCTCTCTGTTAATTGCATTAAAATTAACGTAGCTCTGTGTCAAGTTGAAAAATTAAAATTAAGCAGATTTTTTAAGCTCATGTAATGAAGATATTTTTTTTTTTATTGAATTTTAAATAAACAAGAAATTTAAATTTATGTTATCATATAATATTATTAAATATAAAACAAAATAACATAATATGTTTGTGCGCACGGAAAGAAATTTTAAATGGATAGATTTTGAAAAATTTTTCACTAATAATTATTAATGTTAGAAATTTAAACAATTTTAAATGGATTTAAGGTATCTTATGTGAGATCCGTCAAGGTTTTGGGATCTAAAAACGCCAAAAATTAATTACCCAATCGATTTTGAAAATTTTTTCACCGTTAGTAAGTTAAAATATTTGAATTAATTAAGTAATTAAAGGATGTCCACAAGAACCTTACGGACTGCTATAAGTTATATGAGATCCCTAGGACCCTTTTCTTACTGTTAGAGAGATAAACTTTTTATTTAGATCCCAAAAGTGTCAAAAATAAACTAACCGACCGATTTTGAAAATTTTTTCACGGTTAGGGAGCTAAGCTATTTTAGATAGATATAGATTACGGTATGCAGGGTCCACCAGGGTCCATGGGACCCAAAGGTGGTAAAAATAAACTAACCACCCGATTTTGAAAATTTTTTCACTGTTAGAGAGCTAAACTATTTTAGATAGATATAAATTACGTTATGTAAGATCCGCCAGAGTCCACGGGACCCAATAGTTTCAAAAATGAAATAAGTGACCGATTTTGAAAATTTTTCAGAGGTAAACTATTTCAGATGGATATAGCTTATATGTTGTATGAGGTCGGCCAGGGTCCTGGGATCTTAAAAGCGCGAAAAATAAACTAACCGGCCGATTTTGAAAATTTTTTCACTGTTAGAGACCTAAACTATTTTAGATAGATATAGATTACGTTATGTAAGGTCCGACCGCGTCAGTGGGACCCAAAAGTGTCAAAAATAAAATAAATGACCGATTTTGAAAGTTTTTTCACTATTACAGAGGTAAACTATTTTAGATAGGTACAGGTTGTGTTATCTGATATCCACAACTGTCCTGCGGATGCAAATGCAGCATAGAATGCTACACAACGGGTTCTGAAAATTCTTTTACTGTTGGAAACGTAAAATATCCTATATATATATATATATATATATATATATATATATATATATATATATATATATATATATATATATATATATTTATATATATATATATATATATATATATATATATATATATATATATATATATATATATATATATATATATATTACGTAAAGTCCGCCTAGAATATACGGTCGAGCTGATTTTTTAATGAGGTTCACCGGGATCTTGCAGATCCGAAAACGCCAGAAATAAGCTATCGAACCGATTCTTAAAATTTTCTCACTGCTAGAGAACTAAATTATTTTAGATGGATACAACTATGCTGCACAAAGTCCGTTCGGGTTCTTGGGTCCCAAAAATATCAAAACAAATTGCCCAGCCGATTTTAAAAATTCTTTTACTCTTAGAAAGCTAAACTATTTTAAATGGGTACAGGTCTTAGATGAGATCCGCCGGTGCCCAATATTTAGGAATTCGCTATGTTATGCAAATGCTGCGACAGGGGTATTTTATTATAATTCTTAAGTTTATGTTTTCATTGCATAGTTTCAAAAAGCCACCGGATCTGGTGTTGTATTTTTGATCACAGTATTACAAGACACAGAAGAAACTCTAATAAAAGTTGTTGGCGATCAAGTATTGGAACATGAAATGCGATTTCCGGTAAACTAAAAAAAAACTATTTAACTATAGGTCAAATTAACTAAAACTGGTCTAACGTCATCAAACAAATGCAACAAATTAGACGAACTTAGTTTTCTGTCTCTTTCCTTTTTTTTATATTAAAGTAACTATAATAACTTAAAATTGTATGTTTAATTTTGCTTCGTTTGTTAATGACGTCAGACCAATTTTAGTTAATTTGACTTATATATGTATGACTTTTTATTCTAACCAGATAATTAAAAATTTTCAGATTTCAAGTAAAGTTATAAAAGATGTGGAAAAATGTAAATCATCATCTGAAATACAGTTGCTTCCCGAACTACAAGCAATGTTAAAACATATTGTACCAACGACCGCAAAGTGCTTAACAGTTCCTGTATTTCACCCAACAACGAAAACACTTGCATTATTAACATGTTTAGTGGATTACGAAGTACGGCCAGAAGGAAACACGGATCATTTTTATACGAAATTTGTTGAGGAAACTTTTCGGTAAATATTTTTATATTTTAGAATAATTTATCCTCGATAAATTTTAAAATAAACTTAAAAGTCTAAATAAAGTATTGGCGTTGCAAAGATTCTCACTCGCGTCTATGGTGGTAAACTTAGAACTAGTATCAAGTAAAAATATACGTATACATTTAATTGATGATATAAAATCTAGTAATCCGCACATAACTTGCATAATATGTGTTTCTATCGACAATTAAACATATACAAAAATTTTTACTTGATACAACTTCTAATTTAAGAAACTAGGAGCGCTCGCGTGGTCTTTGCGTCGCCAATTTACGGAATGAATAATCTGAGAATTAGCATTTGTTTTATTCCTAAAATATTCATCTATTCATAACAAAAAAATAACACACAATTACTATAGATGTCTACGAGCTTCTAACATAAGAGGTATGCTTAAACGTTTTTTAATAATTTGTTTATGATACGAAACTATTGGTGACACTCAAATCTCCATTATTTTATCTTACGTTTTTGAGTAATTGCATTTTAAAAATCAGATTTTTTAAATACGCGTTGAGCCGTATACAACTCTTATCTACACAATTTTTTGATTAAGTTCATAGTTTAGCCATAATAAAAATAGCAACTCTTTTATTATTCTCACTGTTAAAAAGGCTTGTTTAGACGAGATAAAATTAATTATTTTTGCAGATATTGTTTAACAGTATTATTAAATACATTAGCGTACGAAGAAGAGAAACGATTGAAAATTCAATGCCAGTCACTGTTAGAAGTTGCGCGAAAATTATTTTTACATTTAGGTGATTTAAGTGATCTTTTACGCGAAATCATGTCCGAGGCGCGACAGCTAACAAAAGCTGAAAGATGTTCCCTATTTTTATTAGATCCAGATCATGTTCATCTTGTTGCAAAAGTTTTCGATGGTGTCACACACAATGATGTAAGTAATAAATTGTGTATGTTTATGTATATGTCACCGCTGAATGGTTAAATGTTGTTCAACTGTATTGTAATGCA
Organism: Brachynemurus nebulosus; assembly: GCA_035578155.1. Classification (NCBI taxonomy): domain Eukaryota; kingdom Metazoa; phylum Arthropoda; class Insecta; order Neuroptera; family Myrmeleontidae; genus Brachynemurus; species Brachynemurus nebulosus. The sequence continues at coordinate 53,996,725 of JAPWDM010000004.1, read as the reverse complement.
TCGTGTTTGCCAATGCGACTATCATATTTCGCCATATTACCAAATTTTACCGGTCTGAAAATGATATATTAATGCATATTTTATAAATAATTTTAAAATATAATGATGGATGTTTTGAATATATAATTGTAATACTCAGTTTCTGGTAAAAAGTAATGAACTTCAGTTGTAAATAATGTTTTGTTCGAAAATGAATTTTCGGTAGTGCTTCCCCGCCTACTTATTTCTTACAGTATATGATTTTTTTCAGATATAACAAAAATTTCCCAACCTCTCAAGTATTGATATCGAATTCTAGTATTTTTTTAAACTAATTTCCCGTAATACCGAGCATGTAATAATAATAATAATTACCAAATTTTCCTTAAAATCACTGCTTTCATTAATATTTTCCATATTTATCTATACTCGTGTTATATAATTATTATTTAAAGGTGATAAACATTTAATTTATACAATAATAGAACAATTATATAGGTCAAATCAATTAAAAACAGTCTACAACAAATAAAGCAAAATTAGACGATTTCTGCCTTTTACTTTTTGTTATTAATTTATACATTAAAACTAACATTTACCCGTGGCTTCGCCCGCGTGGCTTTCGAAATTGTAACATCTAGTTAAAACGTATAAAGTGAACTTTCATCGCGTCGCTATTAAGAATTGTTTCTTTTTTCTTTGGAATTTTCCCACAGAAATAAAATATTTTCCCCTTAGAAAAATAGACTATAACATTCTTTTAAGATTATGCAAAGTTTGAATGAAGTCAATGATTCCTTTTTTATATCGTTTTAAATATATTTTCCCACGGAAATAAGACTTTCCACAGGATTTACATATCTTCCCAGGGTAGAAAGTAGTCTGTGTCCTTTTTCGTCCCCTCTTTGAACAATATGCAAAGGTTAAAATCAATCATCCTTAGTTTTAACAGTCAGTTGTCGTTATTTCATTGTTTTGTTTTAAATATATTTTCCTTCGGGAATGAGATATTTTCTCGGGGTGAAAAATAATCAATGTTTATATCTGTATAATATCATTCTTTCTGCTAACAATATGCTAAGTTCGAACAAACTCAAAGAATCTTTTTTTGTTTCATTTAAAATATATTTTCTCACAATATTTTCCCGGGGTAAAAAGTAATTTAGATTCTTTTTAATCCCTTCTATTAACAATATACAAAGTTTGAAATCAATTGTTCGTTTTTTAATAGCCAGCTTTTAATGCATTTTCCCTCGGAAATGAAATATTTTCCTGAGATAAAAAGTAGCCTACAAACGACTCTGTCCCGCAAGTTACGTCTGTGCAAAGTTTCAAGTTGATTGCTTAAGCTGTTGAGGCGTGAAAGCCAGTCACACAAACAAACAAACTCACTTTTGCATTTACAATATTAGTTAGGATAACTATAGCAATATAAGGTTGTACGTCTAATTTTGCTTGATTCGTTAATGACGTCAGACCATTTTTAGTTGACTTTACCTACACAAACTACACGTGTAATAATATGTTTAGTATGGCTGTATCGCTACAAACGGTAAAAGTAAAAACTAAATTCAGTCGTTTTACAAAACAACTACACGTTCAACAAACCAGATTGCAAAATATAAATCATTATATTAATTGGGCGTATATTCGTTTAGCCGTTTTACAGAACGACTGAAAGCTTTTAGCCTCTTTACAAAACAGCGACGTATTGTATAAAACGACTAGGCATTTTGTAATCTAGCTAATTCTACAATCCGGCAGCGACATATACAAAGTGATTTGAGAAAAAATTATCTGGGCACATACTTTATTATAAATTGGATTGGATAGGCATGTAAAGAAGTTCGTATAACAAAGGATCAAGGAATTGCGGGACATGTGGCAGCTACAGGTAAGGTAATAAATATACGTGATGCATACCGACATCCACTTTTCTTCAAGGGGATGGATGAAACGACAGGGTTTAAGACAAGGAATATTTTATGTTTTCCAATTCGTGATGAGAATGGCATAATTGGTAAAATGAATATACACAATTAAAATCGAGACAATTGTAAAAATTCAAATTTAATATTTTTAGGTGTTGCACAACTTTGTAATAAAATTGATGGATTATATTTTGATGTATTTGATGAGGAAGTAGCATTAGCTTTTAGTATATATTGTGGAATATCAATAATGCACAGTTTAGTTTACCAAAAAATTCAAGATGCTCAAGCTCGAAGTAAATTGTCCAATGAATTAATGATATATCATATGAAGGTATTTATTTTTATTTTAATGACAACGTCTACCATATTGGTATTGGTCACATGTTTGAGTACATAATTATTATTAATGAGTTATGAGTTAATGAACTGTTGAAATGTTTTTTTTTTTTTAAATTCTTCATTTGTAAGTTGGCCTTTATATAGCAGGTAACTTGTCGCGTAAACAACACTTACCTTCCTAGGAACGTAAGTAATTTACTTACTTTCCTAAGTACGTCGCTTACCGTCAATAGTAAATACTTAAATAGATTTTTCAATCGAAATATTTTTTGTAGACTCCTACTACTCATTTTTTAAAAATTGCATGTTTTTTTATTATTTTTTATTCTTTTTTTTTTCAATTTATTCATAATTTTTCAGTTGAAAAAATAACTTACTCATACTCAGCCCGTAAATTTATTTTTATGGTCATAGATGCTAAAGAATCCTTGGCTTTCAGCCTCGGATTCTCAAACTACATCCGAGGCCACAACAGTAACACTTACAGTCCTTGCTAAGTAATATACTATTAACTGTAGGGACTTTAAACTCTACAAGCTAATTAGGAATTTCACCTAAAAGATAACGCAACCACGTTTGGTTTTGTAGATGATATTAGTATCGATTTTACGTCTACAGATAGCGTTAACGTTTGTGTGTTTATATCTTAGTTAAGTTGAAACGTTGGTGTATTTAAATTTTATTAAAAAAAAGAACTTGGCATTGGCTTGACAAAGAAGCTCTATCAAGTAAAACATGTACGTATACGTTTAATTGGCATAAAAATAAGTATTGTACAAATTATATGCGAGTTAGTAGATTTTATGTCACCAATTAAACGTATATGTATATTTTTACTTGATATAATTCCTAATTTTACCACCAGAGGCGCGAGTGAAAATCTTTCCTCGTTAGTAGGTAGTTCTTAGTTAGGGTGTAATAGATTTTATACCGCCAATTAAACGTAAACGTATATTTTTACCATCAGAGATACAAGTAAAAATCTTAGTTACGTCGCAATCGGTTTTTTCATTTTAAATTTTTTTATGCGTATGATCCAAGTGTCTTATTGTGTACTGTCAAATGTATATCAGTTGGAAACCATGACTCTCAATGATTAATTTGACAGATAGTCCGCAAAAAATTCTGACAATTGAATCGTCGTATGAAAAAATTTATAACATAAAAAGACTATTATTAGTTGTAATTGACAGCTTTAAAACTACTATTGGCGATGCAGAAGTTTTCACTCACGTTTCTGGTGGTAAACTGTAAGCTGTAAACTGTATCAAAAAAAATCAGTACGTATACTTGTAATTAAGAATATAAAATCTATAATAATCCGCACGTAATTTGTATAACACTTATTTCTATTGACACTTAAACGTATACGTATATGTTTTTACTTAATATAGCTTCTAATTTTACCACCAGAGACATTCGCGTAATCTTTGCATCACCAATACAAGTCTCATTTATATCTCATTAAGGTGCCACTATCGGCCCCAGTGCTTCTCATTCATGCTTGGTGTCGATACTCAACATCAATTTTCACATTTATTTTAAAATCCGCAGGTTAGTAATGCCGATGTAAATAAAGTGTTAAATTGTACGAGCGATCATAACCATTCGAATTTCGATTCACTCACATTTTCACCACGTGAATTACCAGAAAATGAAACTGCTTGCTACGTTGTTAAAATGTACGAAACGTTAAAATTAATTGAACGCTTTAATATAAAAAAAGAAGTGCTGGCTCGCTTCATTCTACATGTCAAACGAGGATATCGTGACACACCATACCATAATTGGTGGCACGCGTTTACTGTTGCTCATTTTTCATATCTTTTAGTGAAAAATTTACGTTTGATTGAAGATAACTTTTTAACGTAAGTACAAAATCAAACTAAAATAATTTTTATTAAATATTTTATATTCTTTTAGACCGCTCGAAGCGCTTGCGCTATTAACGTCATGCTTATGCCACGATTTAGATCATCGAGGAACTAACAACGCATTCCAAAAAAAATCTGGCAGTGTGCTTGCAAGTTTATATAGCAGTGATGGTTCTGTTATGGAACGGCATCATTTATCACAAGCCCTTTGTATATTAAATACAGAGGTACGTTTATCATTTTAAAAATAGAAATTTTATTTTACAAGAATACCATACTTTTATGTCTACTACTATGAAAGATAAAGAAACCTATGAAGTAAACTTATCACAGATACCGGTATTATAAAGTGAAAATAACTAACGAAGTAAATGGTACCGAGTAATTAAAGACGTAAATGGATGAAGGTGTTTTGTAACATTTTTTTCAAAAAGTCATATTTTGCAAAATTTTGGAATATTTTACGCTGAAGTATCATATATTACAATTTGGTTTCATTACGCCTAATAGTTTTTTAGAAATTCAATAATAAACACATGCTATTGCATGGAAAGTATATGTAAATAAAAACTTTCAAACACTTCTATTGTAAAATTATAAAAAAATGTTACATAACACCTTCATCCACTCATGTCTTCAGTTTACTCAATAGAAAATCTAATAAGTTTTATAAATTTTGTTAATAGATACATTCATAAAAGCAAGCGCAGAAAACAGCTTACAGTAGCCTAGCACATGACATCGATTGGTAACGTTTTAAAGCAACATTTTAGACAGAATACAGTTTTATAAAGTCAAAGAAAATGAAAAGGAGTGTCACGAATGTCATTCTTTTATTTAAGAATATTTCATGGCTTCATGGCATTCGTAATACTTAGAGAGCGGATTGTTTAGTGCAACTAATAAATCTTCCTGTCAAAATTGAAGAAAGTTGATATTACCATTCGTTACAAGCGGCACATTGTCTATTTATTTTTCATAAATACATTTATCAATTCTTTTTAAATACATTCTGTAGTTTGGAGTTCAAATGCTTATAAACAATATAATCTGTCGAATCAAGTTTGTAATATGACTCACGCGACAAACGAACAAAATTTGCTTTGTTCAACTACATTTGTTTTATGCAAACACCTACCTATTCCTCATTTCAAATACAATTGATCATTAGTCACTGTTAAAAAATTAAATAATTTTTATATTCAAAACAAATCAATCTTCTATTCTTTCCTAAAAATAAACTGCAAATTTAAAATTTACGTAAATGCAATAATGAAAGAGATAAAGCCAAGAAAACGGAAATTATTTAAATTCATAAGTGATGAAGCATGTTAAATTTAAGTGAAATGGACCATATAAAGAATTGTTCTTCTAAATAAAAATTGTAAAAAAAAATAGTACCAATACTTCTTTCTTAGCTTTATAAAACTATTTTTAATGAACTGGATCATCAATGACATGTTGCTTTAAAACGTCATTAACCGATGTCAAGTGCTAGTCTACAGCAAACTGCTTACAAGCGTTTGTTTTCATGAACGTACCCAGTGACGGACTAATTCCTTCGAAGACCTGAGGCAATGCGATAAAAAAAAAATGGTTTATCCAAAAATACAGTTGCCGAACAAAAAAAGCCCTAAGACTAAAGCTAAAGTTTTGAAGTTACTTTTAACTGTAACTCCGGGCCTCTTTATCTGGTGTGGCCCGCTCCTGTCACCCTGCTTACTTAATCAGCCTTCTGAATGTATCCATCTTTTTAAATAAAGAAGCTTCATGGCATTCATGATACACCTTTTCCTTGGTTTTATAATACTGATCGTGTTCCATTAGAAAAAATATGACACTGTGTTACACATTGTCCATTTTTTTCACTAATGGAACATCAACTTTTATTGTGTTTCTGCAGAGGGCAGCATAAACAAAGTTACTAGATTTAAAAAAAAAAATTAGATTTAAAATTAGTTTTTTAGTGAAAAAAGAAAGTACAAATATCACGAAAATTTGGTTGGCATTACTTTTTCCCTATGTACCGTGTTACACAGTGTCGTTTGTGTTTTGCTAACAGAACACAATCACTATCTTTTAATAAACTATTGTCAATAAGATGTTGCTTTAAGACGTCACAAACAGATTTCAGTGCTATGCTACTGCAAACTAAAGTGTCTAAAGTCCTTATACTAAATAGTGTCAGGACACTATGTAGTTTTGATAGCGGCCATTTTTAGTCAAAAGTTCGCGTAAAATAAATTAGAAATATAATAAATATTAAAAAGAATTATAACAATTAAAATGATATGGTGATATGATCAGAGAAGAAAAACATTGTGAGAAAACATCATCTAACTTTTTATCCGAATTGAATTCTCTCACATGTGATAATTAATTTTTATATTTCCCGCTCTTTCGTTGATTGAAAATAGCTGTCATGATTTTATTTGTTATAGGAAGTCTACTGCAAACTGCCTGAAAGTGCTTGCTTCCACGAATGTACACTATGAACAACATATCGACGACAGCAACAAATAAACACGGCTACCTGCAAAATTTTGTTTTGGAATTCAAAATTTATCCGTGTGCACTTCGCTACTTTGTGAAAAATAGGTTTAGTTGTCTTTATATACGCGAGACAATACTAGAAAAAAATTAGTTTTTTAATGAAAAAAGGAATTCTGTGTTTAAATCTTTTTGTTCGTTGCTGCCGTCGATATCATATACATTATAAACAAACAAATTATAAATTTCAGTATTTATATTTACGAATTACACCATAGATTTTAATAAATTAAATTTAAAAAAATATTTTTTATGAAAAGCTTTTATTTAAAAATTGGGCTAAAAAATAACTTTTGAGTAAAGTTTGAAGCAATATGCAATAGAATTTATAAAATCTTGAAGCGTTATCATTAATTATTTCCATTTTATACGTAAGTAGCTACTTTATTTTACTTCTCAATAATTACTAAACTTAATTAAACGCCTCAAGCTTTTATAAATTATATTGCATATTGCTTCAAACTTTACTCAAAAGTTATTTTTTGGCCCAATTTTTAAATAAAAGCTTTTCTTAAAAAATATTTTTTTTAATTTAATTTATTTTATACTTTTAGTTTGATCAAAATCAATTTTAAAAAAAATTAAATAAAGAAGTAATTTTTTTACCTATATTTTAATCGGTTAGACTAGAGAGAAAATGCTGTGTATTACAAATACATTAAGAAATTGAAGCAAAAAAATTGACTGATGGGATTACTTTAATGGCGGTCAAACCATTAATTTAATGGTTTATCTAATATTTATAAACAAGTCTCCGTGGTTACAAGTTGGGCTTACTAAAATGGAGTAATGCTTCAAAATTTAATGCCTTAGAGAGAATGCTGTGTATTACAAATACATTAAGAAATTGAAGCAAAAAAATTGACTGATGGGATTACTTTAATGGCGGTCAAACCATTAATTTAATGGTTTATCTAATATTTATAAACAAGTCTCCGTGGTTACAAGTTGGGCTTACTAAAATGGAGTAATGCTTCAAAATTTAATGCCTGTGGTATCTTTAGGAAACATATGTTAATATGTTCGATTCACTGCTTAGTGAATTTAATGGTTTATCTAATATTTATAAACAAGTCTCCGTGGTTACAAGTTGGGCTTACTAAAATGAAGGTCATCAATCATCTCTTCGAAATGAAAATACAAATATCTCATTCAAATGCCAGAATTCAACTGACTTTCCTTTTATTATTTTTTTTTATTTTAGTTGCTAGGAAAACTCTTTTATTCTTCTATTTACACGGCAACCTGTATGAATTTTCAAAATTATAAAATTTGCATTTTCACGGCAATCTTGTGCCGGTACATAGACAAGCTGCGTAGCTCAAGTAGTGCGCTCTAGTGGCATTTTTGTCAAAACTGGTGTTTGACATTTAAAGCATGGTCATCATAAATTTTACTTTACTACTGCATTTTACTTTATGTAGATTTCCCATATTATATGTACATACATTTAGTATAGCGCGCCGTTAGTGTTTTTAATACGCGAATTGTATTAAACATCAGAAAAATTATATATAATAAAAAATTAACATCATAGAAATTTTTATAATGAAAATTATATAAAATTATCTTAAATATAATAATAATTGATCTAATTAAAATGATATACTAAAAAAATTATCTGGGATACTTTTATTGTAATATATTTTCTTCATTAATATTATCAATAAAAATAATAATAATTCTGAATTAAAATTATCAAATAGATCATTTTAATACTGAATTAAAATTATCTCTTAAGAACCCTCCACATTCTCGCCGAGGTTGGACGAGGTTCCTCGCCGAGTTCCTCGCTGAGGTTGGCTGAGGCATATGAATAGCATTATAACACCAACCGCGAGGCACAACGAAATGACCCTCTACATTCTCGTACTCGACCAACCTCGCGTGAATGTGGAGGGTCCTTTATAGATAATTTTAATTAAAATTATATTTAGTATAATTTCAATTCGGGAATTAAAATTATATTTAATGATAATTTTAATTTGTTTGTAAACTAAAATTATGTTTAATATAATTTTAATTCAATTTTTATCTGTGTAGAACAAACGAACTAAGTCAAATTAATTATAATATAATAAAAATAGCTGGAAATAAAATTATGTACATAATGAGAATTCATTGAATTTAAATTATACAAGGATGTTATTTTTGGCGGATTGACTAATTTTTTTTTTTTTTTTTTTTTTTTTTAATATAAGTCAATTATACTATTTTCTTGTATCTACGAATGTTACAAGAATTTATGTTTTATTTTATATTTGAATAATATTTATTTAAATAATTAATATGATATTAAATTTATATCTAAAATAATTGCATTTTAAATAATAATAAACATTATATATGCGTGGTGACAATAATTTTAATTGTATTAATTTTCATGATACAGTAATGTATGACTTTCAAGTTAGTTGTATTATAATAGAAAATCATTCACATTGTATTTAATAAAATAATAATTCACAACAATAACAACCAACAACATAAAATAGAAATAATTCAACATTCATTTTTATTAAACTGAATAAGAATTACGACAATTAAAATTACTTCCAACTATACAAAATTAATTTTATATGCATATATAATTGAAAATATTAAAAATTATATTCACTATCATAATAAATGGGGAAAAAGGCCTATCTTCTCTGTATAAAAAAATTAATTTTATATTCAGTCACAATTTTAATTAATTCCTTTTATATTTATAATAATAAAAATTCTTATTCTAAATTTTATTATAATTTTTTGAGGTAATTTGATTTTTAATTATATATTTAATAGTTTTGCGATTAAAAACACTAACGGCGCGCCATAATTTAGCGAACTTCAATGCTGTTTATTATTATAATAAATCACTAAAAAATTGCGTACAAATTTTAAAATACGTACCATGAATGAATGAAATAATAGGGTGCTTGACTGCAATTGAGAAATTATTCTAAATGCTTTGTTCTTACGTATAAATTAGTTCATTTTTATTAAATTTTTAAAAATCTTCAAAAAAAACCATTGTTCAATTTTAAATGAACAAATTGGCGGGAAAAACGACTTGGAGTAGTGACGTATGCAATGACGTCACGATTTAACTCAAACAGATGTCGCTTTCATTCATGTCAACACTTGTCAACATGGTTTCAAATTTGTACACAATATTCAGCAGTCACCATACTCAGTTTTAGTGGTATTTGCAACTTTCTACTTTGTTATCTTCTTCATTTATTATCACTGTAAGATTTTCATGAAGCCCTACAAGTATTAAATGCACTTTAAGAAAACAGTTTGACGTAACTTTAAAATTGTAGCAAAAAATAAAAGCATTTTTAACATAATTTTTAAAACAAGTTGATAAGGATATTTTACGTATTAAGTGACGATGTATTCCTTACATCAATTTTTTTGAGTGCAAAATTAATTGCAAATCAAAAAGTTCAAAATAAATTACAAAGAAAAACAACTTCTCTTCGCCAATTAGAATTGTAAAAATGTCGCAATGAAAATGCAATTTGTCATAGACAATACGTAACTACAGTAATAAGATCTGCTATAAAAATGACGTCGTTTTCAAATATCACTGCTATGGAGGGTAGATATCAGGAGCACCATCTCTGTATCAAAAAGTGTCCATAGAAAGGCGTAAATAGTGGCGGTGCCACTGTAGCAAAAGGGTAAATTTAGAGAAGTAAACAAGGAAAGAAAAATATCCGCGTTGTTATGTAAGTACTGTTTTTTATTATAATTGTTACATATAATAGTTTTATTATTTTAAAAATTTTTATAAAACTCAACACAAAAAAATCACTATACTCTTTTGCTACTCTAGCGCTATTCTGGCGAGTTTCTGAACTGTTACTTAGTACTTAAAACGGGACACTTTTTGAACTATTTTTCTATTGTTTTCCGGCCAAGATAGTCCTCCTGATATCTACCCTCCATAATCACTGCGTTTTTAATCATTTAAATGAAGGGTAAAAATTTATAATTTTCAAAATCGAAATTTTAAATAACTAAAGAATATTTTTATTTGTCACTACTAAAATTGAATATATTTAAGGATAATACATAAAATTATTCAACATTTAAAACAAATTTTGAATACAGTCAAGTACCGTATTATAAAAATCTTTAATTTTTGTCAATAATACAGAAATTTGTTTTATATTTTAAAATCAAAAGAATGCTGCTTGATATTTTTTAAGTTCATCTGTCAAAAGGGTTCCATTTAACTAAATTATTTAAAAATGAGTCGTAAATTTGACATTTGGGTATTGATCTAGAGTAAAAAAAATCGATTTTTATGAACTGAAAACCAAAATAAATAATAGTTGACATTTTGATTCATTTAATAAAACATTTTTTAAAAATTTACATATTTATTTAAGGTCATACCGAACGACAGTGTTGATTTGCTTTCCCGATAGGCGGTACAACAGTCGAATTTTAAAAGTACGCAGCTTGTCTATTGGCGACGCAAAGATTACGCGAGCGCTCCTGGGTTTTTAAATTAGAAGCTGTATCAAGTAAATAATTTTGTATACGTTTAATTGTCGATAGAAAAAGGTACTATACAAATTATGCTCGGATCACTAGATGCTAGTTCTAATTTTACCACCAGAGGCGCGAGTGAGATACTTTGCGTCGCCAATATGGTTTTACTTGGTAAATTAACTCTTTTATTCTGACCCTAGAGAAAATTTTTTTGTCTCAAAATGCCGAACATTTTACTGCCAGTGACAAGTACAATAGATAAGGTTACAAAAAATCAGAGATGCCAACATCAAAAAATGATTCCTTAGGAATTTGAAAAATAGAAATTATACTAAACATACTAAACTATGGTGGCAAAATTGAACATTACTTACAATTATAACGTATTTCGATAAATATGTCACAAATGGCGGCACTTTTATTAGTGAATTCATACATATGATAGCATTTTAGGTTGCTATATTACATGACAAGTTAACTCGTCTTAACCATTTAAAGGGTTAATTTACTAATTGGATATCCATTGACTTATTTTTCTTTTATAACAATAGACATTATTTTATTTAATCTACATATACATATAAAACTAAAATGTTACTATTTATGAATTGTAATATCTGAATTTTCAGGGATGTAATATTGTAGAAACTCTAGCAGAAAGAGAATACAGTCAATTCTTGGATATGTTAAGAGATAACATTCTATCAACCGATTTGTCTCAACATATGAGATACTTTCAAGAACAGGAAACAGCAATAAATGTATAAATCTCACAATACATTTTAATAACCCTCAATTTATAATCATTAATTATTTTAGCAAGGATTCGATCCATGTGATCCTAAACAGAAGAAATTACTGTTAGCTCTGCTTATGACATGCTGTGATTTATGCGACCAAACCAAAGTATATTTAATTTTATGATCAATGAATTTTAGCACTAAAAGCTTGTATTAAAAATAATAATAATAATAATTTTAAGGATTGGTTAGTTACTAAGAAAATTGCAGTTCAAATTTATGAAGAATTTTTTTCTCAAGGCGATTTAGAAAAATCACTGGGTGCCGAACCCTCGGAACAAATGGATAGAGAAAAAGCGTCAATCCCAGATATTCAGATACAATTTTTCAACACAATCATAATTCCATTGTATAGGTTAGTTTCATTGACTTTTATTTTTTATTTATAATATACGAGGTTGAAGATAACCATAAAAGTGATCATTCATTCTAATTACATTTATGTATATTGTATGTATTCAGTGTAGTAAAAAATGTACGTATGCCTAACAAAGTATTTGACTGAATTTGAAATTTAATTAATAATAAAAATGTAAAAGAATTGGTGATAATTAGTATTAGACTTGAAAGTAATCATCTTTATATTTCACATTGAGGAGAGAATCGACTAGAGAGAATGTTATGTATTACAAATACATTAAGAAATTGAAGCAAAAAAATTGACTGATGTGAACAAAAAAATTAACTGATGGGATTACTTTAATGGCGGTCAAACCATTAATTTAATGGTTTATCTAATATTTATAAACAAGTCTCCCTGGTTACAAGTTGGACTTACTAAAATGAAGTCCTGCTTCAAAATTTAATGCCTGTGGTATCTCTAGGAAACATATGTTAATATGTTCGATTCACTGCTCAGTGATATTTCAATACCATAAATAATTTCAGCGTTACAAACGCTCTATATAAACGATATCCGTACCAATAGTTTTAGAAGTATTTCTATTTTTTCCAGGCCCTTCTTAGGGCATCAAAGCTCTACGAGACCTTTTTAATCACTCTTTTATCTTTTTCGGGAATCTCAATAGTATCTGAGCAAAATTTTATCAAGATTTCTTTAGTCTTTAAATTTGGGTGGCACTGACGGATAATTTTGGCCACACTTTCATTTAAATATGAACGTGTGGCTAAAACTACGGCCTCTATTCGCCCAACAACTTTAAAGTAGACATTTTCATATTTTATTAATATATCACAGAGTAGGGCAAAGACAACATATCTATCTCTATACTACTAGAACCAGTGTAACAAGTAAGAGATAGAAAATATGTTATATACGTGCACGGTGTTTACTTTGTATTGGCGGTGTTTACTGTGTATGTGTGCGTAATCGAAGATAGTGGTGGCCGTCACGTGACTGTGCTCGCATACATATGTGTAATACCACAACGCTATGTGTGGGTATGTAACAATGCCAACACAACTAACATAACAATCAAATCCATTGTTTTCTGACTGACCTACACTCAGTGAGTGCCACTGAGAGAGTGACTACTTAGTAGCCTCAAGGTGGCTGTACACCGAAGGTAACATTGCTAATAACACGTGTTTTTAGCAATTTTTTTAACATTTTTTTTAATATTGGTTAAATTAATGTTAATAACATTTGCTATTAACATTTGTTAATAACATTTGCAATTAACATGTTAAAATTTGCTGAAATATTTAATAACATTTTTGCTATTAACTTTTTTTAATAACATTTGCTTTCCACATTTGTTATATTTTTCACTAACATGTTAAAAAATTTGTTGATAACATTGTTAGCAGCACAATTTTTGCTATCGATCTGAAAGCGGTCTAGATCAAAGGATGTCAATAACAAAACGTTAAAAACAAGTTAGTTGTGAATAAAACATGTTAACAACATTCTACGTGCATTTTTCGGTTAGTTAATTAATTTGTAATAGGCGATGGAGTACATATTAGCTGTTATTATTTTGTAGATATATTTACAAAATATATGTCTCTGCACATTTCTTGTAAATTTATTTTTTATTTAGTTCTTGTAAAAATAAATTATAATATGATAATGTTTATGACTATTAATTATGCAATGCTTAAGAAAATGAAAACTCTCAGTTGACAAGTCTCCTAGTTTCATTTATCATTCTTTTTTTTTTAAACTACTTAATATAATTCGTCCATTATGTGTGTCTCTTTTTTGAAGATACGGACGAATCCTTAATTTTTTTTTTTTTCATTTTATTTTAATAATCATCACAGGAGCTACTACAATAGCAAGCTAGTTCTTCGTACGAAATTATTTTTAAACTAAAAATACTAACAGTTCTATTAAAAGTATAGAAAGTTCAAAGACAAGTATGTTAATAGCATATGTTTTTTTTCTAACTAACACTGTTATTAAGGATGTTAGTAACACTGTTATTAACTTTGAAGTAATTTAAAATTTTACTCATTTTATATCAAAAACATTGTTATTAGCAAATGAATGTTAACATTTTCAAAAGATATTTAAACAAATGTCGATAACATTTTTGTTATTAACATTTTTGTTTTCAACATGTTTTTGCTATTTTTTCGGTGTACAGGCACCTTTAGGTACACAAAAATGCACACTGCAGATTTCATGATAGAGATAGTTGCTGTGTCTCCATTACTCCGTGTAATATATTAACATTTTCAGTCCCACGTTTTCGGCATCCGAAAATAATCAAAACAATCGCAGAGGCCGATGCCGATCAATGATTAATTGATTACGCATTATGTGTGCGATGTTACCACACCAATGTGCACTCACACAAACACCAGCACACACTACTCTCTTGGTTTCTGTAAAAGAATTTTAAAATAAACAGATACATAAAAAATATTTTATATTATTAATTATTATAAAAACTAATACAAGTATTTGTTTTTTTTTTTTTTATTTATTTATTTTTACCAGTTTGTTATCCAAATTTTCTGTAATTGATTTGAATGTCAAATATATGTACGTATCACGTATGTATGTTTACACATACATGTTGAATCATTTTATGTATTTGTTTATATAAAGTTTCTTTAAAAATATTGCCGGCTTTCGGGGAAGTTTACTATGAAAGTGCTCGGGGTTCATAGTGTTAATAGCATATCTAATTTTAATAAAATTTTGTCAAGAACGACTGACAAACTGCAGTTTGTCAGTCATTCATTTTGGGCTATTTTTGGGACACTAGGATCATAAAGATCAATTTTAATGTTATGCCAATTTTTACCAGAATCTCAATAGTATTTAAGCAAAATTTGGTAACGATCCATCCACTCGTTTACTTTAGGCCATTTTTAGTGCTCGGGTCCCATATATTTTGAGAACGGTTTGGAATTTTAAACCTCTGATGGTTTTTTTCGATTCGTACGCCAATTTTCGTATAGTCTATACAGCCTATCGTCTTCTCTCATCCTTTTTTTTCATCCACTACCGTTTTCTCTGAGCAATTCGGGAGAGAAAAGTCCCTGTTTCATAAGTATATATTAAGATTACTAATCGGCTATATAACTATGGAAATTACGAAAAAACTAACTCCGCAGTTCTGAGGGTTGAAAAAATAGAGGGAGTACAGGGATATTTACAGTGTATATGAAAATGTGACAGGTGTTGACAAATATGGCGGTTAAATAAAGTTGAATTTAAAATTTCTCTATATTTATTCATGTTATATTTGTTGTTATAAGTACTGTTAGGATTTACTTTTAGGATTACATACAAATTAAAAAATAGTCATTATCACTGACACTTTGTAGGTTATAAAAGGTGTTAACCAAAAGGGCGATTTTGCTTCAAAAAAAGTAATGTGTATACTCCGCTACTCCAATGTGGTATGGTACATACGTATTCTAATATCAAAGCTCCGCAGCTTTTTTTAAATGTCAGTTCATAAAAAAAAAAATTATTTCACGATTCAAACTGTCAAAAAATGCAAAAAATTAAAAGTTTTTTGTTTATATAGTCTTGTTTTTATAGTAACAAGAAAAACAAGGAAATCATTCCATACATCCAACATTAATATATTTTACGTTTTAACATACACAGCAACTAATATTATTTTAATTACATTGAAATTTCTAGGGGACCTTTTATATATAGACTAACCCGTAAACACGCTCAAAATTTGAGTCAAGTGGGGACTAGTAGTAAGTAAGGTATGGACATTTAATGGAATTTCACGGTAGCGCCGTAGCTACCATTATTCCGATTTCGATGAAATTCGTAGAGGATTCAAAAACAACCGAATAGTTCCGAAGTTATGCCACTTTGTGTGATGTGACGACGTACAGACGGACCGACAAACAGACACGAAACCAACGTTATTCAGAAAGCTCTAAAACATAAAATGCATGTGAAAATTTTCACTTTAGAAGGAAAAAAATTTTTATATTTCAAAAGTAGTAACTATTTTAGTAGTCTTGGAAGCAAAAATACTTTTTTTAATGCTTTACCAGATAGTTCTCTTAACAGATTTGTAAAAACAAATTACTTAAAAGAATTTTTTTAATTTCATAATCAGTCAAATTCTTTATTGTATTGGACTGTACCTATATTGTACATACTTTCTTTATTTTTGCATAATATTCTTTAAAAATGTGAATGAACTACAAGAATGGTTTTATTAATTATAATTACGTTTCAGTTTATTGGAAAAATTATTCCCAAAAGCAAATGTTCTAGTAACGCAAGCAGTTAATAATCGAAACAATTGGGAAAAAATGAAGTCTATTTTCTCAAAAATGTGTAAATTAGGATATAGTGCTTTTGACGTACTTAAAAAAAGTAATAATATCGATTTAGAAAAATTTTTAGCTGAGGAAGAAGAGAAAGCAACAAAAGAGTAATTTTAGTTTTTTTTTTTTTTAAAATTAGTGAACTAATTTTTAAATTTATGTTAACAATAATTTCCAAACGAGCTAACAAGACTAAATATTCTTTAAAAGCCTTATACGATATATACGTAAGTTAGAAATATTTACTTAATGGTAAATAACTAAATTATACCAATAATAGGCCAAGTGGAAAAATTAACAAAAAATTTCGAAAGGCTTCCATAGACTTAGTATAGATTATAGTGGCGGAAATGAAAACTTGTTTCGATAAATGAGAGCAATATTAGATTCTAGTACAAAAAAAAAAAAAAATGAAAGAGGCATATCTTTAGAAATATTATAGATTATTAAAAAGAAAAATTTTAAATAATTTTTTTTAGTCTTCGCAAAAAGATATTTATTTTAATTTTTAGTTTAAAGTTTGTATTCAGCTTCTATTTTTATATTTGTTATTTACTATTTTATTGTTAATATATATGTATTTTGTTAATTGTTTTACGTAAAAATAAATAAAACTATACAGTTATCTTTTTATTTCACATTTTCACACTATGAAAGTCTCGAAAGCAGTATTTCCATCATTAAAAGCTAAACTATTTTGTGCAAAGAAGTGCTACACTTTTAGTTAGTTCAAGAGCCACAGTGCAATTTTTTACTCTAAATTTATGAAAGCCTGTTTGATTATTCTTTTTATTTTTATTTATTTATTTATTTATTTATTATAAGTCTAAAAAAGTCGTCAAATATTGGACATGCATAGGTCCGGGTTTTTCAGAGGCTTAAGTTTTTTTTTTACAGTTTTCACGATAAAATATTTTCAGATAAATGTATTTTAATAAAGTGCGTTCGTAAGTGCAAAATGTTACGTAACGGGGGATCGTTACAAACCGGAGGGTTTTAATTTAAAAAAAAATTTAACGCATTAAATATTTTTGCAGGTTTTTTCTGGTTTTTCACGGTATTAATTCTTAACTTCTTAAGTATAGGGTAAAAGCCCCCTTTGTGGAACGGTATCTAAATATGAACATTTACATATTAATGAAGTTATTTCTGAAAGAAACGTCTGATAACAAAAATTATTATTAATAGAATGATTGTTTTTCAATTTAAATTCCCCTCGCATTTAAAGTTTCCTTACTTAATTAAAGAAATAAATATGTAAATGTCAAAAATGTTCCAGTATTAGATACCGTTCCACAAAGGGGGCTTTTACCCTACTCATATTCAAAAATTATGGAATAAAAAACAAACAGTTAGTAAGTTAGGAACCGTAGTTTTGGTTCATAGAACACTAGAAGCCAACTAATATAAAAAAAGTGTAATTCGCTTGGAGTCATTTGTATGCCAGTCACAGCTTAAGGCAGGTAGTCAGTCAGTGTCCGTCGCCGAACACACACTGCATTGTGTTAACAATGAACACCATTGTTACTTAAATTGGACAGCTTGGTCTGTCCCATAATACGTGTGTTGTGGTGGTATGTGTGAGTACGCACACAAAGGCAAACAACAAACTAACACAATTGCAAGCGGTGTGTACCTACACGACATGGTGGGGGAGATTTTACGTCACAAACTCATTGTGGAACAGAGTTTGTGACGTAAAATGTAAATTTTTACTTTCCGATAATGATTCATGTATTTTTCAGTACTTACTTAATTGGTAATTTAGCCATGTGTATATTTGGTTACTCATATTCGATATTTTTTATACCTATTTCTGCGAAAGCTCTCTGGTCTACAAGTTTTAATGAATCTTCGATAAGAAGCAATAATCTTCCATTCATCAACTGCCTTTATCTTTTTACAAATTCGTTTTTAACCAAATAAACGCGGTTTATTTCTTTCTCAACATTCATACTACTTTTCTTATTCTTTTTTGTATGTTTTTTAGGTGTCAACCACATTTCCTATATAGAAAAATTTATTACAAAGCACTTGAACAGTGAACGAAAGAGATTACTGCTTCTTGTCGAGCATTCATTAACACAGCCACACCAGAGAACTTGAACTTTCGCAAAAATAGGTATAAAAAATATCAAATATGAGTAACCAAATGTACACATGGCTAAATTACCAATTAAGTTAGTACTGAAAAATATATGAATCATTATCGGAAAGTAAAAATTTACATTGTCATGATGAAAATAAACATAAATATAAAAAAATATAGGACGTATTTGCAATCAATAATAATAGTATATAATCTACTCTATGTTATTCTTCCTTATGTGGCTTGCATACCACACATATTTCGAAAAAACGCAAAAACACGTATCCCCTAATTTTTGGTGTTCTTTATACTTATAATGGTAAAAATTTGATACATTGGACCATTCAGGCTGTGCAAGAAAATTTACCCCCATTTTCACCCCTCTAGGCCCCCTTATGAACCCAGCCCTGGTTTAACCTATACAGGTGAATAGGTCTTTGAAAGAGTAACATTTCATCAATTTAAAGTTTTCCTCTATCTCCTATAGTTTTCGAGATATCTTAAGAAATACGATTTGAACCCCCAACTTTAGGGGCTGGTTTCACCCCCTAAACGTGGAGATGGCCGATAAAAAAAAATACGGGTCCCTTATTTTTACCTATACTACACACCAGCGAAGTTTCATCAAAATCCCGAATTTCACTCTGGGTGCATCTCCTTGTCAGTAAATTTGACAGTGACAAATTTTCGGAATGGATCACGATAATTATGTTCTAATGTTAAAATACAGAAAGAAACAAGACTCAGCATAATCTCAACAACAGCAAGACTCAACAACATCTCAGAATAATCTTTATATATAAAAATGAATGTTTGTCTGTATGTCATCGATGAACTCAAAAACTACTGGACCGATTATTATGAAAATAGGTATATATATATATATATATATATATATATATATATATATATATATATATATATATATATATATATATATATATATATGTATATATATATATATATATATATATATATATATATATATATATATATATATATGTATTTTTCCACGGAGAAGGTTTGTATGATATGCTCATTGATGCCACTCGCCACCAGGTGGCGCTGCAGAATAGTTGCCCCGTTCAACCGATTGTCATGAAAATCAGTATAATGATGTATCTTTAATGGGTAAGATGAATATGATATTCGCATTAATGGAAGTTACCACCAAATGGCGCGTGGTCCACCCCAAATTTTTTTTTTTTATATTACCAAATGGCGAGCTAAGCGAAGCATTACATGGAATTAACCTTTTATAGAATTTTGAACTGTTTAGCGAGCGAAGCAAAGCACTTTATTCTCGCGCCTATTTTAAATCCTATATGATTTAAAATTGGCCAAACTATTTTCAGCTTTATTAGTAAACCGTATGGCGAGCGGAGCGAAGCATTACATGGAATTAACCTTTTATAGAATTTTGAACTGTTTAGCGAGCGAAGTGAAGCACTTTATTCTCGCGCCTATTTTAAATCCTATATGATTTAAAATTGGCTAAACTATTTTCAGCTTTATTATTAAACCGTATGGCGAGCGGAGCGAAGCATTACATGGAATTAGCCTTTTATAGAATTTTGAACTGTTTAGCGAGCGAAGCATTTTATTCTCGCGCCTATTCTCAATCCCATATGATTTAAAATTGGCTAAACTATTTTCAGCTTTATTAGTAAATATTGATTTGATTGTGTCAAAATGATAATAAAAAATTAATTCAATCAATTATAACTACTGAGTCACAGCAACGCGTGGCCGAGTCAGCTAGTTAAAAATAAAAAGAATTTTATACGGAAGTGGAAAAGAAATAAATATCACCACTTCAGAGAACTTTTAGGGGACAAAACTGAACTTCCCAAAGAAACTCAAGGAACTAACATACTACATATTGTTCGAGTTCATGTTGAAAGACATATAAAAACTGGAACTATCAAATTTTAAATAAAAGTTCTCATAATTTATTTCGTTTCACTGATAATATTTTATACATGAATGGTGTATTTTAAAAATTTTACGACTCCAATTTTTTTTAAATTGTGGACTAGAAGTTGTCTTGTTATATGAGCTTGTGTCAAATAATTGTGGCCATTAGTTGATAACATTCTACATTTCTCACGTGTTGTCCAGAAACCCATTGATTGCTTTTCGGTGTCATTTGAGATTGGAACGTAATATTATGGGTAATACTTTGGAAGTCAGTTTTAATTATTACACTCACTATATAGCGCTAAAAACGAAAATACGTTGCATACTCTGGGTTCGGACAATTTTCATCTTACTATTTATTACTTAATAAATACAGAAATGACACTTGACTTTTCTTTGACAAATATAAAAAAAATAAATTAAATTTGCACATAATATCTAGTCACAGTCGATATTTACTATTATTATTATTTGTCCACATGGAAATATTTGAAAAAGCCACTGAACTATAAGTATGGAGAGAGCCGACAAAGTTGCAAACGCTAGGTGGCAATAACGTCGCGCACCCGGCCCATAACTTTTAAGTTTTAACTGTTATTGCATGTCTATTAGGCTGGTCGTCCATTGGATGCGGAAACGTGCGAAATTTAATTCGGACGAATACGCATGAAAACGGACGAACGATCCAAACAGCTGTGAAGCTATACATCCTCGTCCATTAAAAGCGTCTCATTTGTCCGTTTCCGTGCGTATAATTACAACGTACGAACAAATCCAATTTTGTTTGGATTTTTTCGCTCGAAGAAGTCCGTTTCAAGAGATTTTTATTTTTGTTGAGATGAAACTGAAGGTAAATTACAATAATAAGTGTGTATCTTTATATATTACGTGCCATAAATTATTTTTTATGTATTTTTATAGCATCTATAGTTTGAAAGAAAAATTAAAAAGAAAAAAATTGACGAATATTGGGCTAGTGGACGGATAGCAGACATATCATTTCGCATGAACGACAAACGTGCGTAATCGTCTGAATCGAATTTCGCAATTGTCCGCAACCAATGGACGACCAGCCTAAATGTGTTTATCAAGTTCGGGGGCGCCAAAAGATATTTCGCTTAGGACACCAAATAACCTTGCGCCAGCCCTGCTAAGAATATTATTTAAAGAATTTGCTACAAATATTTTAAATGTCTCGCCTAATTATTTGAGTATGAATTCAAGAAATAAAATATAAAATGTTATATAAATACAATATTATAATTGGCGAAAATGTAACTAAATACAATATTATAATTGGCGCGAAAAATCGCAATACGTTTGAGTACCGTAGATATCTGATTGCACAAATTATGGCACAAACGGTGTGTTTGTGGGGATAAAGCAGATGTTTTGTTTGTCGATAACTTCATAACTGACAAGCTACCGAAATGGCTGACATTTCAGAATTACGTATGAATGTTACTGCTTTAAAACGCGTTGATCCATATGTAAAAGATATTATTGATACAGCTTCACACGTGGCGTTATATTCATTTAATCGCGAAGAAAATAAGTGGGAAAAAACCGAAATTGAAGGTGCATTATTCGTGTATAGCAGAAATGGACAACCTCAAAACAGCATTATTATTATGAACAGACTGAACACTAACAACCTGGTTGAACCTGTTGTGCAAAAATTAGAGCTACAATTGCAAGCTCCATTTCTTTTATATCGAAATTCACGGTTTCGAATTTATGGTATCTGGTTCTACGATAAAGAAGAGTGTGTACGGATCGCTTCGTTATTAGAAAAATTAATAGCTGAAGTACCAAGAATTGAAAATAAAACAATGTCATCACAACAGCAAAGTGTAGACATATTCGGAATGTTAACGAAAGCTCAGGAAGATTTTAAAAATTCCACCAAACCAATTCCACCAGATGTAACATCACAGAGCGTTATGGACTTTTTTGCAAAGGCTAGTGGAGGTACAAAGAGTGAACCATTTTTACAGCAAATCTTTAATAATCCGGCACACAGCGTTGAACATATTGAAAAGCAAGTACGTGCAGCAACACCAGCTGATGCTGAAGATGTAGTTGGCATTAATTTAGTGGAAACTGGTCTAGCACGATTACAAACGTCACCAGAACAACCGTTAACCCCAAATATTAAACAGAATGCAAATCCAGGTCCTGCATTAATGCCACCAACAATGTTTACATCGGCAGCAACCGCTCCAAGGACAAACGCAGCCGTAGATCCTCCACCTGAACCGCTGACACGAAATCAGTTTCTTTCAGCGTTCATGTATATGTTAAGGAATGATCCTGATTTTGTTACAAAGCTACATGAGGCGTATGTAAAGTCATTTTCAGAACTAGTGTCGTAAACAGATCTGTTGAACGAATGTGGGTGATCTTAAATTTTGGACAAAAGTGTGTACTGTAGTTTTTTTGTTTTTTTCAAAATTATTTCACGTTTTCTGTTAAATTGATTTTTAATCGACAATTATATTTTATGATGTACAAACTCGTTACTATTTGAACTGAATATTTTTTTTCGTATGTCATTGAATTTTATTGTAAATTTGATCCAATGTTTATTTTAACTGAAGTTTCTGAAAACTGTATGAAAATAATTAAGAAACAAACAAAAGAATTGAAAGAATTAGTCATTTTTCAGAACGATTGATTGAAGGATGTTACTGAATTTTAAAATTTGTTGAAGTTGTAATAAATTATCTATATACCTATAATAAATATTTATTTATTTATTATGAAATTAAGATCAGCATAAAATTTTACGTTTGTACTGTTATCTCATTTAGCTATAATAATTTTTATACTTTAAAGGTATTTTTATTTAGAAAGGAAATTAAATATTAAAAATACATAAATAACATAGTGTTTTTTTTTTTTTAATGTAAGAAAAATACATTATTTTTATGTTTCACAGCTTGATTTTACAGTGATTTTTTTCTAATACTAAAACATACTTTGTTTTGTATTTCATAAATAAAGAGCTCTAGTAGCATACAGAAATTAAAACCATACAAATAATATCAAAGTGATATTAATATTCCGTATGTAAAATATTGTCAACTAGTTTATTTGGAAGATTTGAATATAAACCATGCTATACTTAACATTAGTTCTTATTCTATAAACTACAAAATCTTATATGTATATTTAATTTATTATCGTTAATAACTGATAATGAGAAGTTTTAGTTCAAAGGTATTTTATACCTAATAAAATATAAAATTTGAAATATTAATAAAATTACCCTACTGCAATTAAAACACAACATTAATTTTCATAAAAAGTGTTGAATCAAATCAAAAAATTTGAATAATTATTAGAATAATTAAGTACTGCAATTTTTTGTCACTTATTATTACACGAGAGGTTTGTATTTTTTCGAATAAATTTGGGTTTGTCTAACGAAAATTTGTTGCCTAGCAATTTAACGAGAAGAACTACTGTCAACTAATAAAAATGCGTCAGCGTAGCTGAAGCGTTTTTGGGTTGACAGTTCTTTGAGTTAAATTGATTTTAGGCAAGAAATTTGAATTGTAGAAAACACAAATTTATTCAGAAAAAATATAAAACTCAAGCGTAATACGGTAAGATAATTTAACGAATAAAATTAAATTAATATAATTCAAAATTCGTATTTAATACATTGTTACTATGGTTCTGAAATCAGTTAAATTTACCAATAGGATTTTTTTTTTGCTTTTATCGTGTTTACCTACAGTGAAATGACCAATTAAATGTTTTGTACTATTTCTTTCGCTGTAAAAATTTGTCCTAACTTTTTTTATGGTTAATTTTGAAAATGGCATAATTGACTACTTCAAAATTTTTTCATCTAAATTTGTTTTGAAATAGTCAATTATGCCACTTTCAAAATTAACCATACAAATTAGAGAGATTAGACAAGGAGTCGAAACTCAATGTATTCAAAAAAAGTGTCTAAATCAAAGATGGCACTCGTGTTCACAGGATACGAAAAGCGGTAATTTAAAAGAGAGATAATAATTTCAAATTATAAAACAAGTTATTTATTAGGTGTATAACTTAATTTTTACAGATTTTTTCTTCGAGCTAAAAAAAATTATATTTTAAATAAAAATATTTCCGCGGCCTTTTGTGGTTTTGAAAGAATCAAACACAAGGTTTCAGAACACCGAACGACAGGTTCACGTGAGGTACGTAACCTCTCAGAATAGTAAAGTTTACAATGACAACTAATGAAGAGCATATTCGACACTGTATTTTATACGAATTCCAACAAGGGAAAAAATGCTACTAAAGCTTGGGAATCAATTTGTAGTGTCCTTGGTGACGGAATTGTGTCTTATGAAACGTGTAATTATTGGTTCAAAAGTGGTAACTTCAACCTTGTATATATGGTGGGACATGAAGGGTGTTCTTTATTACGGACTGCTGTAAAGTGGTCAGACGGTGACGGCGGAACGCTACAGCCGACAATTGAATAAATTGAGCGAAGAACTTGATCAGAAAAGCCCGTTTACTAGGCAAGGATGCAGGAAAATCATACTGCTGCATGACAACGTTCGACCTCACGTGCTTCTATGATTTAGAAAAGCATCTCAAACTTGGGATGGGAGGTTTTCCCGCATGGGGCATATTCACCTGAGTTGGCCCCATCCGACTACCATTTGTTTCAATCAATGCAGCACCCCTTAGTGGATGTACAGTTCAAAACACTGGACGATGTGCGTAAATTCATCGATGATTTTATCGCATCGAAACCTGCAAGTTCCTTTCGCCACGGTATTCGTATGTTATCTCATATCTGAGAGACGGCGCAAGGTTATAGAAAAAAATATTTTCAAGATTAAGTTTGTTATTGTTTAATATTTTATATTAAATAAATTTGTTGAAAAATCAAGTTACACACCTAATAGGTTGTTTAAATATAAATAAGGGAAATAAATTAAGTACATAATAATAATTTGCCTTATTATAAATGTATCATTAAATATTAATTAAATTGACAAAAAAATTTAGACAGATAGTGAAAATCGTTATTTTCAATCACCTAAATCGTAAGTTGGCTGTTACATAGCGTATATCTTAGTATTCTGTCTGTTAGTTACTATAGTTACAAGAAAATAGCAGATAAAAAAGTTTACTTACCTTCCTAGGCAGGCAAGTAAAGTACGTTACCGTTTTCTCAATTAATACCATGAATACTATGTAAAATAAATACTATGCAAAGAAAATAAAATCACTCGTCCTGTTTACTGGTCATTTTTATTTATCGTAATATAACAATTAAAATTATTCTGAACATTCATAAGCGAACACATATTTTTCTCTACATGGTCATTTAGATATATCACCGTTTTCAACATCGAGTATTCCCACCACAAACTATTGGTAGAGGACATAATTTTGGATCCTTCAAAACAATACGCCAACATAGTATGTATTTCCAGTAATATTGTTAACAATCTTCTTAGCGCACCAATTTCGAAAAATCATACCGTTTTTTTGATTTTTCTGGCACAATTGATGAACATACGATATTTGCTGCTTCTTCAATACCGTCAGGAATAAATAAATTATTAAGTTTTGAAGAAAAATTAATTTTTTATTTAAAATAATCACACTACAGAATACAAAATATTTAAATCATTTATTACATACTAGCCGTATACCCACCCGGTGGGATTTACATCGGCAACGTCTCAGGATGTCAGTCAGTGTTAAAAGTTTATTAACTCTTTAAATGATTAAGACGAGTTAACTCGTCCTGCAATATAGCGGCTCAAAATGCTGTCATGTGTATATATTCACTGGTACAGGTGCCGCCATCTGTGACAATACGGTATAATTCTAAATAATGTTCAATTTTGTCAACATAGTTTAGCGTAATTTATTTTTTGTAAATTCCTAAGGTTCACTTTTTTAATGTTGAGATCTTTGATTTTTTCTTTTTCATCTTGTATTTAACACACTTAGAGGACGAATTTTCAAAAATCCTGTCTTAGTAGTCACGTACATTATATAAGGAACTCCTATGCAAAATTTTATGTTTCAAAACCCAACGGTTTAAGCTGTGCGTTGTCTGTCAGTCAGTCAGTCCGTGTTATTAGAGATTTATTAAGTAGATTGTCTATTTGTATTTTATCTTATGTTTTCAGTTTGTAACTATACAAAAATAATTACAAATCACATTTCTCAATGGAATTACATTTTCAATAAATTTAAACATACTATGATAAAAAATAAATGTTATTTTTATTAATTTTCTCGTAGTTATGCATAATTTTTGTGGACGGTTGAAAAAATAACATACTTTTACTCGGCCCGTAAGCTTATTTTTTTGGCCGTGAATGCTTAAGAATCTTCGGCTTTCAGTCTCGTTTTCTCAAATAATTTAAGAACTGTAATATTTAATTTTAAATCTATATCTGATAAGCTAATGGAACGAACATTTTTTGATATAGCTTAGGATTTAAATGAGCTGGCGTGAGTTTATAAGCCATCGCCAAATTTGGTTTTTCTACTTGCTCTACTAGCAAGAGGTTTTCCCAGTACTTCTTTTTAACTATTTCTACAGGTGTCTATAATAAAATAAAGCTTGTTAGATTATCGGTATGTTAATTATCTTTTATGAAAAAGCTAACGACAAAAAATATCAAAAAATTTGTTACAAATACCTCAAATTCATGCAATGGGGTATTTGACAATTTTTTAAAAACCATCTTAGTGTGTTTATTACTTCTTACTAAACTCATAATACACATTTTTAAATTATTTTGTACTATATTTTTAATAAAAATCACGGATCAAATTTCAGCTTTTAAAAAGATCGCCAAAACGATGCTTTCTGTGACGTCAAATCGTATGACGTCATTGGCTCTAAAACATTGAGTAGTAGTAGTAGGCCTAGTAATGAAAATTAATAATTAAAATTTTTTTTCATAGTTACCAAAAAAGTAAACAGTTTTTTTCCTAACTACAAATATAATACCTACATATTCGAACGAGCTTGTGACGTAAGCTGCTTTTGCTTGATGTTTTTGATTACGTCATTTTTAACGTAAATTTTGTAATTTTATTTAATTAAAATTTTTATACTTTTGAATGAAATAACTTGTAAAAAAGCAATATTCAGTATCATTATGACTCGAGCAATTATTTAAAAATCAAAATACATATTTTTTCAACTACTGTCAAATACCCCATTCAACCAATCCATTCCTAAAACATTTTAGTAAATGCAGAAAATCTGATATTACCCATAATCGTCGATTAGAGTCACATGGATGCTCACAACTGATATTATTGGGGTCAACTCCCAATTTCGTCCAAACGCCTCTATTCCATTGAGCAGTATCAGTAACTATCGAATTCACATAAAAACCAGCATTTTCGGCAAGGATAATACACTCCAAGAATAACTTATGAAGCACTTCACTTGTTATTGAATTTTTGGTGATGAAACAACCTAAAGGTTGAGCGGAATTACCCCGGTAAGGTACAAACATAAAGACAAGAGCATGGTCTCCAGCAACGTCAGTATCAGAATCAGATGTATATTTTCCAAGGTAACCAGTGTACTAAGCAATATTTTTGTTGAACTCTATATTTTCCATCAGCTGATATCTGATCTATTCTATCTTCAGGTGCCATTAATAATCCTTTTTTTCATAACTTCAAATGTCAGGAATAAATTCAAAAATCGGGGAACTTATTTTTAACTTCCCATAGGAAGTTATTGTAATGGGTCCGATTTTACGAATCGCTAATTTTGACATATCTCCACGTTTCAAGGTCACTAGAATCCGAATCCATCGTTTTTAGCGTGATGTCTGTGCGTGCGTTCGTTAGTTCGTTCGTGAATTTTTTTTCGTCTCGCATATCTCGAGAAAAAATGATGATATCAACTCCGGACTAATTTCATTAGATGCGTAATCAAAAAATGAAGACCGGATAAAGTTTTCAGCAAATTCGGATTAGCGGTTTGTTTTTTGTGGTAAAAAAATGGAATTAACTTTATTAACATAGATTATATGGATTTTTTACCATAACATTATTATATAATGGCCTAAGAACCTTCCTTGATGTTAACAACGCCAGTATATTATTATAAAATTTAAAAAAAAAAAAAAAAAAAACGAAATAAGAAACTGTTTTTGAAATATATTTTTTCTCACATATCTTGAGAACAAATGATGTTATCATTTGTTTGATAAGGGTGGAGCCCCCACCCTTAGGTACAGAAGGCGAAGCCCCCGGTATGGTGAAAGGGGCAAAACCTCTATCGGGGGCCCAGGGGAGAAGTTGCTCGAAATGGAAAAAGAATTATTTATGTACAGTAGTCTCTAGTCTTTAAGGACACCCAATGGGAAGTTGACAGTGTGGGTAGACCTGTCCCCCAAATTTTTTTAATATATTTTGACAACGTTTCAATTGTTGGTAAAGGAATTATATTCCTTGCTCCAATCATATTGTATGTACAAGTGCTCTTCATGCGTATCAGTAGCATTCGTAAATCCACTCGACTCATATCTTTTGCCAGTTGGACCTTTTCTGGTAGAATTTTCAAAACACATTCTGACCATTATTTGTTGCTGTTTTGGCAGAAGTGAAATTTTCTTATTGAACTGGCCTTCAAAAATCGTATTAATTTTTCGTTGAATGGAACGTCGTCTTAATGATAATAATCGCAACTGAAAAAATTTAAGAAAATCAGATTATTCCTAAAATATTGACAGCAATCAAAACTTAAATCTTTTAATCAGTAAAAAATATAGCAATTCTTAGTAATAATCTAATTGAAATTTAATTTTACATGAGAATAGAAAGTAAACAATAGTATCAATTTAAACAATAGTAATTGATTCAATTTAAATGAAATAATTATATAAAAAATTGATTAGACTTGTTGTTGTATCCGTTTCCATTTTTTACGAAATTCTAAATTTGTAGCTTTAAAATTTGTTGCAATTTTATTTTTAGTGTTACGTTTTCGATTTTTGTCTGTTCTTAGTAATTTTAAACGGAGTTTTCGGCATTCAGGGCATCTTGGAGATCTTGGATAAACTTGACGACGTGTATTTTGATATTATTGATAAAATTAAGCTTAATAAATTCTTCGTATTTATTTAAAAATACAATTTTACAAGATTTTTGAAATCGTTTCTCAATTGTCAAAAACTGTGTGTTACGCTGGTTAGTGGTTACGCTCACTTGATACGCTTGATACTTCATGTTTATTTACATTCTGTTTATCTGGTTTATCTTATTATAATTCGCTATATTCACATCAGTATTTTTGCATTATTAACGCCGCCAGTGGTAAAAAAAGAAAGCCCTTATATTTACCATTTTCCTGACAAATTTTGTTAATTCCTCTCATATGAGTTAGATCTCCATCTTATAATACTCCATTATACAAATATTGAATAGTATGTGTAGCGTATGCAGATTTTTATTTTAAAATAAGAGTAGTTTACTTTAACACCAAGAGATGGCACCAGCAGTTTAAAATAATCACAGAGTACTTACCGAGGTGACGCTGCTATCGCTGCTATCTCTGTACATACCACTGAAACCTGTATAGTCAACCAAAGATGGAAAATACCCCACCAACATGTTATATATGTGCACTCGGTTTAGTTTGTGTTTGTGTGATTTATGTTGTGTGCGTGAGTGAGGTAACCTTTATTGCATGCTCATATATAATACTACATACGTATGTATGTGGTATGTATACCGTGTGATACGACGCTGGCAATAATGACTATACAATCAAAACAATTGAACTACACACATCGACTACCACTAAACGAATGACTTACTAAGTAGCCTAACGTTATCAGAAGTGCACACTGGTAATTACAGAAAAGAGCTGGTAGCGTTCCTTCTGATATATTCTGTGAAAATAATAGTGTTCTGTGTAAAATAAAGTCGAAACCATGGTAACTATACAAGGTGTAGAACTCCATGTATGCAAAAGCAGAGTCCACAGAATATTCAGAAACAAACTCCGTATCTCTAGCTTTTTCAATGTGGATAGTAGCTTACGTCACAAATGACGTAATTTCTGTCCCCTCCAAACGCACAACATGTTACAATATAGATCTCGTATCAATGTATGCGTGTAATGTACAGTTGTATGTGTACCAACATCACACGCTGTCCGTGGAGGGAGACGACTGCTCTGCATATGTATGCTAGTATTTCGGTACCTGCATATTACTATATATGTATTATCTTATTGTTGAAACTGGTTGATAACAATCGATCTGAACCCGGCTACAGTTGCTGTGTGACTGACACACTTAAGCGGTATCAAGCACACCCAAGCACACAGCTATCCACAATTTTTTACAAACACGCTTAGGGCTTGGAAGAGTCTAAAGATAAGAGGGCATTAGTGTTCCGTGTGTACAAAAGCGGGAAAGGAGTGAAACGGCAATTTAAAATAGAGATAATTTAAAATTATAAAATAAGGCATTTAGGTTGTTTAAATATAAATAATGGAAATAAAATCAATAATTATTATTAAAAAAATAGTCAAAAATAAAGAAGTAAACGATAATAATAAATTTCAAATTACAGTACAAAAGGAAATTAGCGCCACGAATGGTGAAAAAAGAAAACGTAATATGTACCAATTTCATGGACAATTCTGACAATTTCCCCGTTTGAGGTCGTGATCTTTGTTAGTATCCATGGTCGGAACTACGGAGGACAGAAATATAAGGAGAACTGCTATATAGCTAGCAGACCAAAAATTTCTTTTTAACTAGAAATATTTTTAATCGATTGGGAATCATTTGGGAAAAATTCGGAACATAATCTTTTTATTTAGGACATTACAATTAGTGAGTAATTAATTAGTCTTTTTTAGCGTATAGTTAGCAGAGCATGAAAATAAAAAATATTTTATTTTACGTTTTTTGATAGTAAATAGTTTGGGGAGAACATTAAAATTAGTGACATCATTTGGGAATTCATAATTAATTAATTACGTCTTTTTTTCTATACAGGACCATTTCATTATCCGTACTACTATTATGCGTACGGTTTGTGTGTGTTTGTATATACATATACAGTCTACGTGAGAAAATTTTTATTGTAAACAAAGATTTTTATGTAAACAAGTCTTAAATTTTTAACATATACAGGCGATTATTTTGAAAGTTAACATAAGTAATATGATAATAGTAATAATAATAATTATTAATACACATATATATTATAATTTCCAAGTTTATAATTAGAAATAAATATTATGTAGCTAGAAAATATGTCTTAAAATTTATTTTTATAAAAATATTTTAATTTTTAGTAAAAAATAAATTGTCTAGAGAAACATTCTGTATATGATTCCTTTAAGGGTACGACGTTCACGACGTTTATGTATTGTCTTACGGTTAACGGAATATCGGTGTATTTTACGATTTTACATGTACATTGTACAATATAATATGTACTCCAATTCCAACACAGAACATTATATGTAGAAGTCAAGCTACTGTATCATAACTAGCATGATGGCTGTCGCCGGAATTTTACGTCATGACTATGCCACAACGAGGCTCTCCACTGTTCTATGGTTATATACGTTATATACATATTAAGAGTTTCTGTTCGTATGTGTGTAGTGGTTATTAGTATTAGTATGTGTTTATGCTGCTATAGTTATATACTTGCTGCGGCTACGTATATAATATGTACTGTAGGTCTACTATATGTATGTATCTGTAACAATGATCAAACCACAACTTAACAATCGTGTTAATCTATCTTCTGTGATGCGAACGATGTGACGAACAGTAACATACTAAATCAGGAGCGATGTAAATTGCAGCTCATTGCGACTTACGAACGACAGATTTTTATATGTAGGCTTCTATAATATTCTGTGAATTCCAGTATATCATGGGGAGTTCACTTAAATTAGAACGTACGTATGTATCGTATGTACAGTGGACCACCTCAACAAGAAACATCTCCCTCTTTCTCGGTATATATATATATATATATATATATATATATATATATATAATATGTATATATATAAAGAGAGAGATGTTTCTTGTTGAGATGGTCCACTGTATGTTCATTTTCATCCTTTTCCCCTTGGCAGCTGGACCCCGCAACGTCTAAGATCTCTAAGATCTAATTTTAGCGCTATCTATTCGAAATTAACTTAAACAAAATATGAGCGCTTGCGTTATAAAAAAAAACGCCGTGAGCAGCGGAGCCCCATCATGAAAGTCGAATTTTTCCTTTCATCTTCGGTATTGAATGTCTACAAGCGAAATGTAATTGAAAGTCCACAAGCAATTTGCCATTTTGATGGTTTCAAAACTGATGATGAGTGTCCGGTTGATCGGGGCTTTAAAAAAAGGTTTTAAGTTTTTAAGGACTGAATCTCAGTAGGGGAGAGCAGGGCTATCCCGTACACTTAAGGGAGAGCTGTTATTATTCAGCTAATATCAAGTATAAAATTATAAGAAAATTAGCAATATATAATTTGGACCATTGGTTATTGATTTCACACAAAGAAATTTGAATTATTCCACTGTTTACATATTTAAATTAAATTGCAAAAAAGTGTCTCTGTATGAAATAGCCCCGGGAGTCGGGGCTATTCCATACGGTAGGAGGGGCTATACCGTACAGTAAAAAAATCATCTTGTTAAGGAAGTAAATAAGAATAATGCAATAAATTATTGTAGAAAACACATTTTATTACTTATTGTCGACTCAACTAAGAAACATCATAACGTAACTTGTATTATCGGTATATTTAGTTCAGCTTATAAAAGTATAAAAAGTGTTAGGTTAACTTTTATCAAAAAAAGTGATAAAGTTTATAGAACGAAAGTATTTTATTTAAAGTTTATACATTTAAACAAAAATCACAAGTAAAATTATCTGCAAACTCGGCAGCACTAAAACTATAATGTTTATGGTATTTCCTGCATCAACTACAATTTATTAATGTTGCCATATTAAACCATTTGGGGTTAAGTCGTACACTTCTGTACGGTTTAGCCCCATTCTGTACCTTGTGGGAGTTTCATAACCTAACCTCAAATTCCGTCGCCTAACTAGTCTTCACTAGTGATCAAGAGAGAGCTTAAGAAAAGTAGTTTCTCATGATCTTATCGCTATTAGCTCATAAGTAAAGGTTCTCCACCCAACTCTTATTTGGCAGTGCCCCAAAATTATAAGAGAAATAATAAAAACAAGTTTTTTCACCGTCATATTGGCATTTATACGCACAGCGGAACGAACTCAATCCTGTGATTTTCCGCGCTCAGGCGCTTGGTTGCGACAACGATTGGACTTGTCTTGCTTGAAATCTAGACATGAAAAATGGGTGTACGGTTTAGCCCATTGATATATGAATAGTATGGATGCGCCCATACCGACTTTTTATATACACTCAATTGAAGTCACCACTAACAACAACTGGAGACTATGGGTCGCCAATATTACTTTGGTTTTAATCGTGTATTGTGCAAATTTGATTGTGATTATTTTAAAATTATAACTTTTTTTTAAAATGATTATGTGCGTTGCTTATGGCTGTACCAAATCTACGAGTAAAAACTACGAAGGAATTCATTTTTTCACATAAGTAAATATTTGAATTTAATTCTCACTTATTAAAATTGGAATTAAACTTGATTTTAAAAAAACTTTAATTTCAGATACTTACTAATAATGAAATATTACGTATTTTATCTACAGTCTAAAATAATTTTTTTTTTCTTTTAATGCATGGAAATATTTTAAATTCTATTTTTATGTGAGAAAATGTTAATTTTGTTAATTTTAAATTATGGCGTCCTTAGCAACCACTATGGCGACCCTAGCAACAGCCAGTGGCGTAGCTCCACTATCTCCACTACTTTAAATAAATATACCTTATGTATGTTTTGAAATAGATAGCTGAAAGAAAGTAGAGAATAATTTTTCAGTTTTCTTTTCTAGCATTACAAAAATTTTTAATTTTAAGTATTAATTGATGACCTTTCCCGGTGCCATTATAAATGAAAATTTTTTTACCTATTCATAAGAATATATTAAAATTGATAGGCATATAACGTTATAATTAAAAAGATGATTTAAATATATGCATTTTAAATATAAATATTATGAGCAAAATTTTCAGATGAAATGTTATACAATATTTTTAGACTATTTGTTTGTATCATTAATAGGAATAATACGGTTTTTAAATTTTTTTAAACTTCTCATAGGTTTCTAAAAGATAAAAGAAAATGAAAACTTGGGTAGAATCTATAAAACAAATAGGCTGAATCATATAGATGTATTACACACATTTAATGTAATTATAATATTAATTAAGTATTTAATGCATAATATGTTAATGCAAAAAAATATAAATATATTAAATAATTATAAATATATATTTTTTTATATTTTTAAACCAAATATATATAAACCAAATGTATATTTGTAACCAACAATTAAAAATAAAAATTTAGAAATATTCGTTTAATTTTTTGTTTAAATATACATAATTTTAGAACGCTACTGACTTGGACCAACTGGAGACTCATGCTTCACTGAAGATTGCATTGGTGATATCTATAGTATTCATATATCATTGGTTTAGCCTCGCTGTACGGTATGGCCCCGCTCTCCCCTAAATTTCAATTTTATACCGATAGCATTTAGCAGGAAAAAAGCCAACACAATTCGTACGAAAGCATTCCTGCCCATGCTTATCCGCCAATTGCCTTTGTGTTTTATTTTTAAATATTAAAAAAGGACTTTAAATAGTAAACTGGAAGGCCTTTATGAAGGTATTTTTTCTTTCCAAAAAAATCCAAAATTTCTATTTTACAAATAATAAAAATCCAAAATTCCTAATTTATAAATAAACAGTGACTTTAATAACATTTTTAAATTACTTAATATGTATGTATTTCATTTGTTATAAAAGTAAGTTCACTTTTTTTTAAAATTTTTTTAAAATTACTATTCGCCTACTTTGTATTAGAATAAAAATAATGCATTTAAAACACATTTTCATTCATTTTATCAAAGTGGTTGAGTAAACATATCCAATTATTGTAAAATAGTGTTATAAAACAAAAATATAAACAAATTATAATTTATAAAATACATTACATACCATACGTAACAAAGTGATTAATAAAAATAGCGAGCTGGTGTTTAATTAAACATGGACGTAAACAAGGAAGGTGGGCTACGCCCACCTTCCAAAACACGTTATATAAATCTATACGACCCAGATTATGAAAATTATAAAACATTTAAAGTCTGTATACAAAAAGACTACAACACAGAAACTACTCCTGCAATAAACAAACTTAAAGTTGCTGAAGAAATAATTAAAAATACACAGATTTCTGAAATTATAGAAATTAAAAGAACCGGACGCAACAAATTAGATGTTGAATGTAAGACAGCTGAAACGGCAAACAGCTTAGTAACAAACAGTACACTTAAAACAAAAGGTTACAATGTATATATTCCAACATACCTTGTAGCTAGATCAGTGGTTATAAAAGGAGTCGAAACTGATTTTCCCGAAGAAAATATTGCAGAAGATACGGACGCTGGAAAATTCAGGATAAAGCATGTCAAAGGCTATCAAGAAGATCAATAAATGATGGTAAAATTGATTATGTACCAAGTACAAATGTAATGATTCAATTCTACGGACAGGAGATACCACAATATGTATACATACTTCGCGTCAGATTTGAATGCGAACTTTATATACCCAGCGTAAGACAATGCCTGAAATGTCTTAGATACAGACATTCAGCCAAACAATGTAAAAATAGTTTCGAAAGATGTATAAAATGTGGTGAAAAAGAACATAAAATAGAAATGTGCGAAAACCCTATCGAATATTGTATAAATTGCCGTGGAAACCACAAAGCAATTGATAGAAATTGCCCGATGAAAATATAACAAATGAACATTAATAAATTAATGGGAATGCACAACATTTCGTATCAAGAAGCAAGAGATGAAATAAATCCACCTAATTACGACAATCTCTATTCTGTGAGAACTAGTAACAAATTTGCTGTATTAGATGATTTTAATGAAGAATTCCCCGCATTAGAGTACGAAAAGGTACCAAATAGTCAAATATCTAGGTACAAACCACCCCCTATCTCAAAGTATGGTTGGAACAGACCGAAGTCTAATCGTAACAAAAGATTTGAAAAACCATCACAAATAGCAAATGAAGAAAATAGAATGGAAATTGGAAGAACAAATCTAATCCCAAAAAGAAGCAGAGCAGATACCAGTTCCAGTACAGAAATTGATAACAAAAGAAAGTACATGCTAAGAAGATCTAGAAGAGAAGAAGAATCGCCGGAAACAGAAATATACCAGATAACCACAGTAGCGCAAGTTAATTCAACACCAGGAAATACACATTTAATAAACACACCTGAACAAAATGAAACAGAAGACTCAAAAAGTGAATATAGTAATACTAGTATCATGGAAATAACAGAAACAATAAAAGGAAAAGGTGATACAGATGGAAAAATTATATATACACTGTAAAATTAAAGAAACTTAATAAAAATAATAAATAAATAAAATTCATTAAAATAAAGTGAAAAGAAAGTGAAGTACGTAACAATATTAACTTGACAAATTATAATCAACTAAATAAGTAATATTAATTAATTGTTACATAATAAAAATAAAATAATAATTTATCAAAACACATTATAAAACCAAAAATGTTTAAAATAATGCAATGGAATTCTCAGGGAATTTTAAATAAAAAAGATGAACTTACATATTACTTATTTAAAAATGAAATAGAAATAATCGCGTTAACTGAAACTTTCCTAACAAATGATAAAATATTTAAAATAAAAGGATATTTTTGTGAAAGAGACGACAGACCTAAAACTAACAATTACAACCCACATGGAGGAATAGCATTTTTAATCAAAAAATCCATTAAATATCAAAAAATAAATTTAAACCCTCCAAATAAAAATATGCAAACCTTAGGGATAATTACCAAATATAAAACACATTACATAACAATTGTCATAATTTACGCCAAACCACATCATAGAACAACAGACATAGAATGGTCTAACTTTTTAAAACAAATAAATAAGCCCTTTCTACTATTAGGAGATTTCAATTGTCATAATCTTGCCTGGGATCCATATATGACAGAAAACTATGAAGGATCACAACTACTAAATGCTCTAGAAGAGCACAATTTAGTAGTCCTAAATGATGACACTCCGACCCGAATAAAACGACTAAACTGGAGGAATAGCGTCATAGACTTAACTATTACAACACCAGTATTGGCATACAAAGTCAATAACTGGAAAGTCCTACCCGATAATATAGGAGGAAGTGACCACTATCCAATTATAATAGAATTCATAAAAGACCAACAAATTAACAATAAAATAAATCAAATAAATAGCACGAGAAATTATAAAAAAAGCAAACTGGAAGCAGTATAAAGAAACAGTAGAAAAACAGTTATTGGAACAACCAAACACAAATATACAATACTCCGACTTCGTTGGAATTATAAACTCATCAGCAGAAAAAGCTATTCCAAAAATACAAATTAAAACACAACATAATAAAAGCATCCGACCTGAATGGTGGAATGTAGAGTGCTCAAAAAAAATAGCACAAAGAAAACTGGCTTTATCTAATTTTAATAAACATTCAACGTTAGAAAACTATATAAAATACAAAGAACAAAATGCAAAAACCAAAAAATTCTTGAGAAAACGGAAAAATGAGGAATGGCAAAAATATTGTGAAAATATGAATGCGAGCACAACTGCCTCTGAGATTTGGAATAAAATTAGAAGGTTACAAAATTCGAAATTACAAAATGAAAAATATACTGACTATCATATATGGATCAATGAATACACAGAAAAATATTAGTCACAAAAGAATATTAAACCATCAGTCGAGAAAACACCACTATCTAGTAAAGATCCCCCCACTCGGTTCTCCATAGATGAACTAGAATTTGCATTAAACCACAACAAAAATACCAGTGCTGGATATGATAATATTAAATACACATTAATTCAAAATTTACCGCCATCAGCGAAAAACTACCTTTTAGCAATATACAACGATATCATCAATACTGGTATAATACCCGAAGATTGGAAAACACACCTATCGATCCCTATATTAAAGCCACTTAAAAATCCTGAACTAGGATCATCATATCGACCAATTACACTGTTAACATGCCTAGGGAAAACATTAGAAACAATAATTAAAAATAGAATCGAATGGAAATTAGAAAACGAAAAAATATTAACAAACAGACAGTTTGCCTTCAGAAAAAAGAAAAGCGTCCACGACAGTTTAAACCTTTTCAACTTGGATATTCAGCTAACATATACTAAAAATCAATATCTAATTGCAGCATTTCTGGATATAAAAAATGCATTTTCCAATGTTGATTTGGAAATATTATACAAGAAAATAATCGACATAGGAATCGACACGAATATATGTACTTTTATCTACAACTATTATATAAATAGGAAGATATTTATTAGAGTACAAAACAGTAGCATAGGGCCTTTATTAGTAAACACGGGACTGCCACAAGGATCTATCCTTAGCCCAATCCTATTTAACCTATACATTAACGACCTACAAAAAATAACAAATGACCATACCTCCATTCTCCTTTTCGCAGATGATATATTACTATATTCAATCGGAAAGACACAACAGCAAGCTCGAAACAGATTACAAAAAAAATTAAGACAATTACAAACTTCACTACAAGAATTAAAACTGGAGCTTGCACTAGAGAAAAGTTCCATAGTGGTATTTACAAGACATCGATTAAATAGCAGCCCTAGAATATCGATAGATAATAAGAATATTCAAGTTAAACCCATATGTCAAATTTTTAGGCGTGTATTTTGACACTAAATCAACTTGGGAAAAGGAAATAAAAAAAAATAACAGCCAATTGCTTAAGGAATATAAATTTAATGTGGAAAATATGTGGATGTTCTTGGGGAACACATCCTAAAAATCTAATATTATTATACCAGGCACTAATCAGACCATATTTCGACTACTCATCGACATTAGTATCTACTGCTTCAAATACAAGACTCAAAAATCTAGAGAAAATTCAAAACAAATGCCTTAGATTAATTGCAGGAGCCACGTTGTCAACACCTATTAACATCCTCCAGTACGAAACTAATATCATGCCGATAACAACAAGAATGCAATTCATCACTGATAAATATTACATAAAAGTGTTACAGGACAACGCACATCCCATACATGGTAAAATACAAGAACTATCGAATATCATAAATAATCATCAGTACTGGAATAAGAAAAATAAGCCAAGTTTAATTGCGAGTCACATAAAATACCATGAAATCAACATAGAGAAATTTAATACAATGCCGTATTACGAAAATAACTATTTAAAAATTATACAAAAACCAGCAGTAGATATACATACATTTACCTGTCAGGAAAACCCCACTATAATAAAATCAATATTCCGAGAACAAGTTGAAAATAACAAATGGGACGAAATATGGTACACCGATGGATCTGTAAATAAAGCAAACAACACTGCTGGTGCCAGCTTTTACTGCCACGAAACAAACACCCGAGGAAAATATAAAATTGAAAAAGAAACAAGCTCATGGTATACAGAACTATATGCGATAGACAGAGCCCTAAGTAATATGGAAAACAAAAAAAATAAAAGAATATTAATAGTATCCGATTCACAAAGTGCATTACAAGCTATAAATAATATAACTTTCAAAAATATAAATACTAACTTAGTAAATTCAATAATCAGGAACATTAACAAGCTTAAAAAACAAAACAATAATATAGAACTAATATGGATACCGGGACCCCGAATCTTCAAATGTGTTATGAGACGTGGTACCGTTATAATTTCACTTATTTCAAAAATGGTAATCTTGAATTCTGTTACCGATTAAACTGATATGGTTCTTGTCTTGACTGACGTTATGTTTTCACTATCAATTTGGTTGGTGGTATAATATGGACAATATGCACTGGGTAAAGTAGTTAACACCTTTATCGACCTTGCTTCCGTACAAGACGATGTACATGTATGACGAATACATGGGATACAAGAGTTTGTCCTACGCGACGTATAGCCGAATGAGTCATTTTACCGAAACGACAAAAGTCCGAATAGTCATTTAGTCGAACTGTCATTTAACCGATGCGACAAAATACCGAAAAAGTTATAATTCCGAATGGTCAAATTACAGAAACGACATTTGACCGAATGGACATTAATCCGAAAAATAAATGCATATGCAGCTGTTGGTATTAATTACAGAAACGACATTTGACCGAATGGACATTAATCCGAAAAATAAATGCATATGCAGCTGTTGGTAATGAATACCAACAACTGTCATTTAACCGATGCGACAAAATACCGAAAAAGTTATAATTCCGAATGGTCAAATTACAGAAACGACATTTGACCGATGTCATTTAACCGATGCGACAAAATACCGAAAAAGTTATAATTCCGAATGGTCAAATTACAGAAACGACATTTGACCGAATGGACATTAATCCGAAAAATAAATGCATATGCAGCTGTTGGTAATGAATACCAACAGCTGCATATGCATTTATTTTTCGGATTAATGTCCATTCGGTCAAATGTCGTTTCTGTAATTTGACCATTCGGAATTATAACTTTTTCGGTATTTTGTCGCATCGGTTAAATGACATCGGTCAAATGTCGTTTCT
Source organism: Brachynemurus nebulosus (assembly GCA_035578155.1). Classification (NCBI taxonomy): domain Eukaryota; kingdom Metazoa; phylum Arthropoda; class Insecta; order Neuroptera; family Myrmeleontidae; genus Brachynemurus; species Brachynemurus nebulosus. Next base: position 53,955,201 of record JAPWDM010000004.1, on the reverse strand, counting down.
GTAATTTGACCATTCGGAATTATAACTTTTTCGGTATTTTGTCGCATCGGTTAAATGACAGTTCGACTAAATGACTATTCGGACTTTTGTCGTTTCGGTCAAATGACTCATTCGGCTATACGCCGCGTAGGACAAACTCCTGTATCCCCGAATACATATAATGGGTACATATAAAGCAGCTTCCACATTCTCGCCGAGGTTGGACGAGTCGAGAATGTAGAGGGTCATTTCGTTGTGCTTCGCGGTTGGTGTTTCAATGCTATTCTTATGCCTCGGCCAACCTCGCGAGGAACTACTTCGTCCAACTTCGGCGAGAATGTGGAAGCTGCTTTATATGGTTTTTCCTAGGTTATGTTATAATGGAAATTTTTTAATTAAAATATTAAATTTTTTGATTTGACCTTAAAAAAATTAAAATCGAATATGTTTGATGTAAATAAGTAATGTTAATTATCAGTTGAATAAAAGTTTAGTTTTCAGAAAAAATTTAGGGAATGAATAAAACTCACAGAATATTTATTTTTTATAACTTTACAAGTTAAAAGAAAAATAACCTAAATTTTAAGAAATTAGTTGGGTAAATGTAAGCATTTTTGTACTCTTTCGAGTATATGTTTAGTTAAAATTTACTCTCTTCATTTAACAGACATATTTACAACCACGTAGTTAAGTTTTAAGAAGTTCAATTTGTGAATGACACAAAAACTGCTATTATAAAAGTAGTTTTTGCTAATACATTTTAGAAAATAAATTTTTCGAAGAGTAATGTTTGTATTTTATTCGTTTGTCAGTATGTTTTTTCTTTTTTTTCTAAAAAAAATTATTTAGTTACACTTAACAAAATTTTTTATAGGTAATTTTTGTAAAGCAAAAATAAATTTAATTCTTTCGCTCTTATTTCAACAGAAATGCTACTAATAATTATTTAAATAATTAAATACTTCGAATACTTAAAGTAAAAACAATTAATTTACATATTTAAATAAAATAATATATTTTACACGTAAAGAGTCACACGCCCAAATAATTAACGAAAATAAAAAGGTGTAAATATGGGACCATAGATTTGACCGATATATAAAATAGTAATAAATTCTGTCGCCAGAGTATCAAGTTGAAATACCAACTTAAAAAAATAGGTTCGTTTCCAAAATACCACTTCACGTAGATTCAAGATTAGCAACGGCATCATAACGACACCGGTAAGTGATATCGGTAAATTACACTAGTGATATCATAACCTACCATAACGAATTTCAAGATTTGGGGTCCGGGACATAAAGGAATCCAAGGGAATGAATATGCAGACCAATTAGCTAAGGAAGCATGTATAGAGGGCAGTCTTACACCAAATCTGTCTACGCAAAAAGAAGTAATAAACAAAATTAAAAATAATTATAAAGAAACTTGGCAACAAATATACAAAGAAAATAGCTGTACTACGGGGAAAAACTTCTATGACTTGAGACCCACCCTTCAAAAAGAAAGCTGGTTAATGAAAATATTATCTAAAAGACATGCCAGCATTATAATAAAACTAAGATCTCAACACTGGAAATATCCCAAATACTGTAAAAAACTAGGACTATCTACTACAGATTTATGTATTTGTGGAAAGGAAGGCAGTGATAACCATATTTTATTAGACTGTCAAAAATACGAAAAATATAGGAAAGAATTTTTTACAAAGATTTTAAATAAAATAAAAACTTTTCCAATCGATGTACAAACTTTGGTAGCAGACCCGCTGAGTGATACTACTAAGGAAGTGGTATATTTTATAATGAAGGCAGGAATTCAAATATAAAAAAAAAAAAAAAAAAATAGAAAGAGAAAAAATGGCACTGGGAGCTTAAATGGTTAACTGCCGAAAGGCAAAGGCCAAAAAATATTTAAAATAAAAAAAAAAAAAATAAATAAAACATATTTAACAATACCATCGAATTGCGATGTAAAAATGGGAGAAGTGGGGGGAAAAGTAATGTGGACTCCCTAAAAGGCACTAGCTGGATACTAACTCAATACACGTATAAAATTTCAGCCCTCCAGGTTTCCTTCGAGAGTCTCTAGACGTGTTAGAAAAAAAGCAAAAAAATCAAGGAAATATTGGCGTAAAAATCGTAGGGGTAAGGGTTAAAAGTTGAAACCTCCAAAAAGTAGTGGCTGGCTATTAGCTTAACCTGTACACAAAATTTCAGCCCTCTAGGTTTATTTGGGGAGATTTTGACCCGAACGAAACTGTTAAAAAACAAGAAAAATCATGTTCTTTTTGGTATAAAAATGGTGAGGGTAAGGGTTAAAAGTTGAGACCCCCAAAAGGCACCCCCTTGATACTAACTCAATCCGAATACAAAACTTCAGCTCTCTAGGTTTATTTGGGTGACCTGTGCGAGTGGTACAAACTTCGAAAACGTCGAAAAAGCATGAAATTGTAGCTTAAAAATGAGGGGGGTGGGGGTAAAATATTAAAACCTCCAAAAAACACAACCTAGACATGAACTCTATCAACACACCAAATTTCAACCCTCTACGTTAATTCTGGGGGGCTGAGGGCGTGTTAGATCCAGCCAAAATCGTTTTGTCCCCCTCCACTCCCTCCAAATCATCCTAGGAAACTAAACTTTGGATATGTTGTAAATAATTGACCGAAACATTATTTCCAACTTTGGAAAAGTTTTATTGTGATCCAAAATTTGACCACTTTGATAGTATTGTTGTGCATCGAAAATGAGCCCCACTTACCAAATTTCAGCTCTTCCCTTCCATAGGGGCGCCCTACATATGTCAAAGGTAGCGGGAATATATATATATATATATATATATATATATATATATATATATATATATATATATATATATATATATATATATATATATATATTTTCCCGCTGAAAATATATCGTATCTGAAAATGGCTAGCGCCCCTACTCTCGCCTCGTTCTGTTCTTATCGTACAGGCTGTATAAGTCTAATTTTTTCAAGGAAAAATTCGGAATTTGTTTCCGGAAAAATACACTGTTCCACTACCCAAAATTTTTAAAATTTTAGAATTGAAGTGGGGCGGAAATAAAGTGTCACGCACCGGGCACCTGTTAGCAATATAGACTTTTTTACACTCTATTGATTGGAAATCGTTTATGAATTATTAATTTATCAATTAAAAAGTTTAGGTTTTTTTTTTTTTTAAATAAAAATTACGAGCTGACATCCTATAATACTATAATATCTGGTGGCATTATTTAGAACTATTTTTAATTTTGAATTCAGGTTAATTTTTTATTTATAATTTATTATTTACAATTGCAAACATTTACAAAAAAATATTTTAAATAACAAGTAATAGACAGCGTATTATAAGCTATTGTTTCAGGACAATTTGGGACAATTTTCCAATTTCTAGTTATCGCGGCAAATTTCGATTAGATTTAAATATACACAAATTTTTCAATGTTAGAGCGTAAAACTATTTCAGATGAATATAGGCTATGTTATATGATGTCTATCTTGGATCAACTCTCGATCCATTGTCCAGTTATCTTGGTATGGGTACCAGGCCATACCAAGCTTATAGTATTGCCCAGTTTAAAATGGAGAAAAGAATTGCTATCTCTAAGTAGGGTACAGCTGAGCCGGTTAGTAAGTATACTCACGGGGCGTAACGTCCTGAGGAAGCACCTGCATATCATGGGATTAGTGGAAAGTCCTTTCTGCCGAAGGTGCGGGCTGGGGGACGAATCTTCGCCCCATGTTTTATGCTCTTGTGAAGCATTGTCATCCTTGAGGTGCAAGTATCTGGGATCTCCAATACTGAGTTTCGAAGACATCAGGATTGCAGATTTTAGTGCAATCCTGAGTTTCTATGAGGGACAACAAAATTCAAATACATACTTTCGCACGTAGTTAAAATTATGATTTATCTCTCGAATTGTTCTTCATTAGTATGTTGGATATTTACAAAGTTGCATGGAGGTATTAATTTTAATAATGTCATGAAAAACTGCTTCCAAAATACTTTTTCTAATCAGGTGTAGATTGAATTAAACTTTTGAAATTCAACAGATCAGTATTCAGTGTATTCAGATTATTTAATATGCTCAAAATAACATTCAAAAGATGTTTCTAAAGCGGTCCTTATTACCCGAGATGCAGACCGCAAGTAATAGATTTTAAATTAACGGTTTTGATGCAGGCACATTGAGCAACCACCGTTTCGTTTCACAAGCCGGGAAGGTTAAAACTGAACAGAAAAAAAAAGACAAAGCAAATAATAATAAATAGAATAAGTAGAACTGTATTTTGTAATCAGTACAGTATACAAAGTTTTTTTATAATAAAAATAATTCAAATTTGTCTACAAATAATATACAAGAAAAAATACAAATTATATATACACAATTTCTTAAAATAACTAAAATAAGTGGATCAAGTACAAGAAAGATTTCAACACCAAATGTTTTTTCACAAATTAAAAAAAAGTCATTAGAAGGCGCATTTCTTTAATAAAAAAATTACATTTTACAAATACACATAAATTTTTTTAGATCATTAATTGAAATCTTTTTTCAATTATGGAATAAAAATTATTTAAAAATAGAAAAATTGCAACCGTTTGCAAAAAATTATTGTCATAGAGGTTCTTAAATTACAATAGTAGTATATTTTAATATCACAAAAATGTTGGTTTTCAACTAAGTAACATCTAAATTTTTACAGATCACTTTTTCTTATTGTGGACTTCATTTATTGACATTCGGATAAGTGGACAGTTCCGCACACGTTCGGGAAGAAAGTGGCTCCGAACTTTCCCTTTATAGTTACTATAAATATAATATATAATATTCTGTTGCAATGTATAAAAGAATGGCCAATATAAAAGCATTTTTGAATGATCACAGCCACATTAAAACCCTATTGAAAATAAAGTGTTTCTTTGATGTTTAACAAAATAAAACAATTATTTTAAAATGTTAAAATTGGCCAAGTCCAGTTTCTAAATGTTCTTTTGTTTCATTTCTGAGCTTTTAATTAATTGCGCTGTGGTAAGACATCATTAGAATCGATTACTCTTAAGTTTTAAAGACATCTCAAATTCTGACATGAGACAATTTGTTAAAATTGATATATCTATTATTGCCAATAAAATAGCAGCCATTTTATATTAAAATATCTCAAAAATTTTATAAGTACATACAGTCTTTAATTAGAGATTTCTTGAATAGCATGAGTTTACAATATTTACAAAAGTATTTCTATTTAACAGTTTTACAATATCAAATTCAATTTAGTTTTTTATTTAATTATTTTTAAAAATTTTATTTTATGAAATGTGTCAATGGTTCTTTCTTTATTTCGAGAATGTTCTAGAGAAATTTCGTTTCGTAAGATTCTGTAAATCCTTAAAGCAAATACGAGTAAAGTCATAGTAAATGAAACTTTACCTAAAAATTTTTCCTATTTGTGGTTTCGAATTAAATACGTACATTAGAATTTTATTAACTGGTTATTCAAGGTTATAATTTTTTTCTTTTGTTTTGGTTGTTTTGATGGTTTAAAAAGCGTTACAATTTTTCCAGGTCACTAGACTTAAAAAAAATACATTTTTTAACGTCTATTTAGGTGAAAAAGGTCAGGTCTTATTTTTTTCAAAAGTGTGCATTTTGTTGTTCTAGTATAATTTTAAGTTAAGTGGCCCAAAAAAAATAGTTTTTGTCAAAATTCCGTTTAATTTTCTGCTTTTAGACCATTCACTAAAGCTCTATTTATGCTGTGTTCCGAAAAAAATTTTCTTCTTTTTAAGCGTAGACTTTAAGGTCACGTATAAAATGCATTATCGTCGGACAAACGGAAAATCATTTTTTTTTTATTTAAAAGAAAATACCTGATTTTTTAAATGTTAAAAATGTGTATTTTTTTTAGCTTTCAATCTCAAATAACTTTTTAAATATTTTTTATTCCTTGTTTTCCAAGGATTTATTTTTTAAATAATAAAAAAGTATTAAGTACAATTTACTTCTAATTTGCGAGATTTGTTTTCTTGCTTTAAGGATATAAGAGAAATTAATTTACTTTCGGTGGGTACTAGTCGATTATTATTTATTACAAAAAAAGTTATTTTATTTCCTAATAATTTAGAATCATTCGTTTTTTTTTTCAATTTCATTTCACTGTTTACGATCAACAAATAGATTCAGCGAACATCATCAGCTCTAAAATGACATGGAAATGTCCACATGAGCGAAAATAGATAAGGTGAGAAAATCACTTGTCTTATGCTGGGTAACAGGTCAACTAGAGTAGACTCTAACAAAAAAAGCTGATGAATCCACAAGCGAAGAGGCATCTATATTTTTGATTCGTATAATTATGTATTCTGTAGATCAGTGATTCTCAAACTTTTTTACCTGAAATTTTTAAACTTAAAGATTTCAAAGGACCTACACAAGTATGTAGAAATGTATAGAATTGTGTAGAAAATGGGTGTGTGATCTATAATCAATTTTTTCTGCGACCTCCACTTTGAGAATCATTGCTGTAGAGTAGATAAGAACCCATAGATAAGAAATAACTACGGTATACTACGATTGTCTATTATTGAGCTACGTATGTGTTCATTTTACTAGTCTGCATTCTTTTGTTGACTTCAGTTGCATTGGTTTGATGCATATATAGTTAGATTGCGCGTGCATGCAACTTTGCAGACAGTGAAAACGCCCTTTCTTATTTATTTTTTAATGCGTGTTATAACATTTATTAGAAGCTAACAGCTACCCTAGCCGTTCGCTTGATAGCAGAAAAAAATTTATTATATTACTAATGGGGTATTTGACAGTAGTTGAAAAAATATCTATTTTGATTTTAAATAATTACTCGAGTCATAGTGATACTGAATATTGCTTTTTTACAAGTTACTTCATTAAAAAATATAAAAATTTTAATTAAATAAAATTACAAAATTTACGTTAAAAATGACATAATCAAAAACATCAAGCAAAAGCAGCTTACATCACAGCTCGTTGTATTATTTTGTAGTTATAGCTAGGGAGCTGATGGCAATTTAGGTATATAATAGCATCGTCGTTGATAGTAATATGTTATGTAGTTTACTACTGTGCAAATAAGGAAAAGTTAAAACGAAGCTCAGACGGCGCTGAGTTTTTTTGCAAATAAATTTTGAAAATGCAAAAGAGCTCCCTTAAATCATAGCATCGTGTCTGCCATTGATATATTATATTAATGACAGTCAATATATAACAAATTTGTGGAAGGCAGACGTCCACATCGCTGCATTTTGATAAAAAATAATTACAAACATGTAAAAAAAAAAATGGCCGACCAAGTCATTTCATCGTCTTTCTAATCTATATTTTTGGATTTAATATACCTCCTGGAAGAGGAAAATAAAGGTGGCAGACATAAGGGTCTCTGATTTTAGTCACAATTCAAAAAAAACCTCTGTCGTAGCATCCTGCATAACATAGCGAATTTGCATTTACAAAAAAATATTTTTTCACGTAAACTCGTTTAGATGGGATAATGGCTCAAAGCCTATCGTATGTACTTTTTGCTTCTCTTTATCACGGTGTAAACAATTATTTAGGAAATTTGAGAATTTTTGCAAAAAATGTTAATTTTACTCAACAATTGGTTTAAAAATGATAATCACTCGAAAGTTTATGTGATTCCTTTACCACGTAGTAAAAGAAAATGTGGAAAAACTTTTTAAATTTTAGTAAAAGAGTAATTTTTGCCAAACGAAAAATATTCAAAATATATACAGTTCCGGGTTATCGGCCGACTGGAATTCCGAAAGTCCAAAATGTGAATATACGTGGGGTGCGCCATAAGTTCTCGGCCTAACATGATTAAACTTATTTAAAGGTGACGTAATTTATACTCACAGAAAATATTAAGTCTCTAGTAATCATAAACGCAGTGGACGAGTTTACATGTTTTATTTATTCTGTTGTAACGCTCCTTTCACATTGTACGGTTTTCGCCATACGGTAAAAAACCGTACGACTTTTTGCCGTGGTATTGTTGCTTTCACATTGCACGGTTTTTTGCCGTTGTAAACTGAATATCTTCATTTGATTTGCAACATTATACAAGTAACAAGTGTGATTAAAGTTAATTGTATAAATCAGAATAATTAGAAAGTAGGATTATTTATTATCAGACTCTTTAAAGCCCTGAAAAATGACGAAAATAAATTTTTCAACTATTTTCGGATGTTTACAGACTCCTTTAATTAATTTCTTGGCGAACTTAACATCAAAACACACAATTTCGAATTACATACAATCTATTAAAATACTGGTTATCACATTTAATATTAGTTTCATCCATTTCACAAATAAAATTAATAATTAACATGAAATTCAACAAAATATTGTTAATGCCCTACCTTAAAAAACCGTCTAATGTGAAAGCATCCATTTAATTACATACACTACTGAACTAAAGACGCCGTACGGCAACCGTCAAGTCCAGTGGCAAGAGACGGCTGCTACACGGTACGGTAACGGCATTTTGCCGTGACCGTGTAATGTGAAAGGTCCTATGCTCTTCTTCACTCCACTGAAAAAATTCGACAGTACGGTTTTTTACCGTACGGCAGTACGATTAGTTTATATGGATGACCTGAAAACCATTAAAAGTAAATATTATAAACTAATCGTATATTTATGTTCCCCTAAATATTTTATATAACTGTTGTAAAAGTGTAAACTCAATATGTCGACCGTTTTAAAAATTGAATATCGTGTAGTCTCCAGAAGAAATTAAGGACAGATTGGATGGTGTATACGGTAAAGCCGTGCCAAAGGTTTCGTTTGCGGTACGAGTCCCTCAACGACGATGATCGTTTTGGACGTCTGGCAGATTCGATCACTTCCGAAAACATCGCTCTTGTAGAATCGCTACAAAGAATTTGCTTATTATTATAAAGGCATAGAGATGCTTATCCCACCTTATAATAAGTGTATTGAAATACACTTATTATAAGTACAAAAACTACATTGTGAGTATACAATCTTTACAAAAATTTGAAAGTATGTATGATAAACCTACTATACATACATGTGTTTCTTTCATTGTGGCAGTGCCTCTAGAGAATCTTACCGAGACGACGCAGTTGGATAAACAATTAAATTCTAAAAATAACATAAAAATGTCACAAGTAAAACCACTACCGATTCAATGTTTTAGAGCCAATGACGTCATACGATTTGAAAGAGACAGAAAGCATCGTCTTGGCGGTCTTTCAATAATTTAAAAATGTGTATTATGGGCTTAGTAAGAAGTAATAAACACACTAAGATGGTTTTTAAAAAATTGTCAAATACCCCATTATATTAGCTTTTTTTATATTAAATTCTATTTGGAATGATTCTAATTTACTGAAATAAAACAAATATACAAACAGAAAAAACAGTTATGATATTTGCGTGAAATATTGGCGGCTTTTATAAAAAACAAGCAAATTATTTAATTAAAGTTTGATCACAGCCAAGTTAATATAAATTGTATAATATATATTAATTTCTAAACATAAAAATAATAAGGAATATTTTTTTCTCAATTCCTCATCACATGAAATTTACGTGATGTAATATTAAGCTTAGTTAATAATGTTTATTATTAAAAAATAGGTTCCTTTATTATTTCCTTTATACATTAATAATTTTTTGTATGTTTAAAATACTTCCAATGAAATTTGTTTTTTAAAAAGTTGGAAGGTAAAAATTTTGAAGAGTTTATACCATTATTAAAATCTGGTAACTGTGGCCCTAATTGGCAACTTTCCGAAGCGTAACTGTTCAAGTAGTTGAAAAATATAAACTTGTCCAATAATTTTTATTTATTCATTGCAGGATAGTTATGTCAATTTTAAACGGTTTTATAACGCGATTATCTTTTGCAACCTTTGAGAAAATAGGTACTTTCTAATCAACTTACTGTGTTTAGAGTAACACAATTTCTGTAAAAACAAATAATTAATTGATATAAGACTTGATTTAAATATTAAATTAATTTATTAAAAAAGTCTCATATAAGTTAGCAGTGGCAAAAAAAAAACTTTTTTAAATAAAATCAAAGGAAAGTGGATAGCCTTTAGTTGTATATATTATACTTGATACTTTTAATATTAACATATGTACATAAATAAATAAAATAAAATGTCATCATAACTTTTTAACGGTGAAAAAATTTAAGTGATTACAATATTGTGAAATTTTCAAAAAATCACAAGTTCTTTAATAAATAAAAGTCTATAAAATTTGTGCTTAAGGTTTTCATATATTTATTTGAAGAATTTCAAAAATAATAGCAGGTAAAGTGGGCTGACAATTTTAACGACAAAAATAACTTACTCATTCTCAGCCCGTAAGTTTATTTTTGTGGCCATGGATGCTTAAGAATCCTCGGTTTTCAGTCTCGGATTTTCAAACTGCACCACAAAAATAACACTTACGACCTTTTCCAAGTAATATACTATTTTAGACTGATCACAGTAGCGTAACTGCTTAAAACTTTCAAATATTTAAAATTATTAAAAAATAATTCATCCTTGAAATTATGATTTCAACCAATATTCAAAAAAAGTTAACGTATAACAAATAGTGCTTTCAATTTACAATACTTCTAAATATTTAAAGTTGATGTTAAAATAAATTTATTACACAAATGTCCTTTTTACTTTTAGATTTTTATTTAAAATTATTTTTAATTCGTCGTTACTTACTAAACGAATAATTAGATACTATGCGACAGAGTGAATACACTGACATTTTCAATTAATTATTGGACAAGAATTGGAAGTATTTCAAACAGAACACAAAAAAACTCATTAACAAAAAAATTGTTTTATTGTGTAAGTGGCACAGAAGTTTTTTCATACAATTTGGCATGCGTGGACGTTGAGACCGGTATATTTACACTTTTGACTGAATTAAATTTCGCTAATACATCATTCTTTCGATCGAAATGATTGTGATGATGCTGTATGGTGGTCGATGCATTTTGCACTAATAGCGGCGTAATATGATCTAAACTGTTTTGGCAACACGCCGGCGATTTTAAACTATTTGTCTCTAAATAATATGGCACTTTTTTAACACTAGCACAACTTTGAGCACTGTGTGACGATGAATGATCGTGGAAATGATTTACGTTTGTTTTATATTCCATGGAAGAGATAAATGGACCCCTAAGAAAATGAAGAAAACAGAAATTAATTAAGTATTTAAATTTAAACTATGGGTGATTTTTTCTATTTTTTACTTGATCTGCAGTTATCGAATAAACAAAAAAAGGTGATAACCACAGATTACAGATCCAATATACATATAAAACTGAGTGGTTCGTATTGTGCAAGTTACACGACTTCTTGATCATTCGCTTACAGCTCGTTTTAGGGACAACATCATACGTAGTGTTATTGTTTTTCTAATTAACTTTTTAAATTTAAATAGAAAAAAATATGAAGTGTCGTATACCTAAGTGTAAAAATTCCATTAAACAAAAGAATACTTAAAATGAAGGGATATCTTTCTTTAAATAAGCAAATATATTCTATTAACGAAGGGGGCGTAACATATTTAAATTTTTTTCTCATTTTCTTTTTATTATTTCATATGATTGTACAACATGTTAAGATTGTTGTGTCAAAATTTGAAACAAATTGGAGTAAAACTAGCTAAGATATAGAACTTTGAGCGTTTGTTGTTCCGATACGTTTTTGTATCCCTCTCAGCAGGTACGTGGCTTTGTGCTCTCGGAATCCCTAAATTCTTTTATTCATCGATGGATCTTTGTAAGTATACAAACGTATACTACAACCAATGACGTAGGTATGAAAAAATTTTTAATATTTAATATTGCATTTTCAGGTATACAAAACTTTAAAGCGATTTTCAGACACTTGTCGACCGATCTACTCGATCGATTGTTTTGAAATTTTGTATACAGATTCCTTACATAAATGACCAGATATCCCTGGGAGCTTTTTTTTTATTTTTTATAATTAATAATTTTACAGTAACAAATAAGTTCATTTTTTAGACGAAAATCGGTGTTTTCACTTCTAAGTGCCTTTAAAAATTAAAAAACCGAAAAAAATTTCCTCCCAAGAATACCGTAGAAAAACGGTTATCTAATGGTATCATATTTTTTTTTTTTTTTTTTATTTCGGATGATCCACTCGTGAGATATATTGTTCACCGACAGACAACTTTTTTTCGAGGCGCCTCCGAAGATTTGCTACCGTTGGCTTAATTATTTATATTTTGTTTTAAAAAATTAAGGAAATGTTGTTCACATGTTGTACTATGTTACGATCGATTAATTAAATTTGTATTACCTGAAGCATCTGAAGAAATTCCTAAATTGGGCCTTTTTTATGCCTAATTAACGTTACCCCGCCCTTAATTTATTGTTTGTCAACCATGATGGAAAACGTATATATTATACGTATGTATACGATGTATAAGTGATGTACACACACATTACACGCATATACTGGTCCGTGTAGATGCAATGATATGTTTATGTAGTAATGTGTTGTGTGTACCATATTCGTTTGGTGGGGGCACCACTCTTACGTCACATTTTGGCGACGATGGTTAGGCCATATGAGATAACAAAGTTTGTATCTGTAATCTATGGTAATAACCTTGAACACCTTATTTTGCAATTTTGCATCTATCAATGTTTCATCTTTTTTGTGTTATGTAAATATCAAAAATAAAAAAAATCACCTGTATGTTGATTAAAATAAAAAAAATACGTACATACCCTAATTTATTAACATCGGAACGTAAGATTTTTATAGCTAATCCTATGAGCATAAGTAAAATTAAAGCACCACATATAGGAACGGCAATGGTAGCTGCTTTAAACCACACCTCAGCGTCCGAATAGCTTACTGGTGCAGGATGAATATTTTTATCTGGTACCATATGGTGAGTATCAGGAATTGTTATATTGGAATCTGTAAAAAAAGTGAAATAGTGAAATGAAAAAAAATCAACACATATAATCATAGAACACTAGAAGCCAACTAATATCAAAAAATTGTAATTCGCTTGGAGTCATTTGTAGGCCAGTCACAGCTTAAGGCATGTAGTCAGTCAGTGTCCGTCGCCGAACACACAGTACATTGTTAGACAATACTTAGACATTGTTACTTAAATTGGACAGCTTGGTCTGTCCCATAATACGTGTGTTATAGTCGTTGTAGTAGTATGTGTGAATACGCACACAGACGCAACCATTAAACCAATACCACTGCAAACAGTGTGTATCTACACGCCATAGTGGGGAGATTTTACGTCACAAACTCATTACAAGTGGAACAGAGACATAGACAATCTAGTTTGACCCCTTGCATATAATTATATATATATATATATATATATATATATATATATATATATATATACATCTATATATATACATATATATACATATACATATATATATATATATATATATATATATATATATATATACATATATATATATATACATATATATACATATATATATATACATATATATACATATATATATATACATATACATATATATATATACATATACATATATATACATATATATATATATATATATATATATATATATATATATATATATATATATATATATATATATATATATATATATATATATATATATATATATATATATATATATATATATATATATATATATATATATATATATATATATATATATATATATATATATATATAGATTATACCATAAATTAAACTTTCTTTAAAATAATCAATTATGCCACTTTTAAAATTAACCATACATATATTTATGTCAATGTGAAGTAATAGCCTGTGAAGCAAATTCCCAAATGGGCGAGTTTAATTCCAGTCCATTTTTTTAGTTTAATAAGATAAAAAAGAATTACGAACAAAGTTTATTGCTTAATACTGATTTTCTTCTATTTGTCGTACCAATATAATTTTAACAGTAGTTTTAAAGTAGTAACTCCAGAATATTTAGAAATTCTTCTTTCTTCAATTTGATTGTTTTCCAACTCACTTGTGTGTACTAATAATGTGTACTTATGTACTAACCATTTTGTATATTTATTAAAAAATAAAGAATTATATTCAGGAATTTGGGTTTTACATTTTACTAACAAGTAAAGGTCCCGATGCCGAACCAGTCGACTTTAATGGAACTTGAGTATGTTGTAGAACAGTAAAAGATAAGCGATATGTATATTTTTTTATCGATTGGAAAACTGTCCGAAGAGTTGAAATTATCCTAGGGTAGAAATAATTGTTCAAATATCTCAAAAATAGTTAGAGATAGAGCAAGAAAGTGTTTAAATTGACAGTGTTGCTCCTTTTTAAAAGTTATCTATTGACATGCAATTTGTTCAAATTACATTAACAGGGAATAGGGATGGTTGTGGGTTAAAATCTGGTGTTTAATTTTGCACAAAGGGGGTGACAAATAAAAATACTAAAATTTTGTTTGCAAATTTCAAATTTACATAAAAAAAAGAATGGAATTCCTGTCTGCTCAATTTCGTAAAACATTTAGGAAAAATAAATAGAAAGAGACTGTGTTGACATAATCGTACTATTTACTGCAGAGTACTTAAAAAATTTCTTCTTCATGGAAAATAATTTAAGAGAGGTGGTATAACGCAGAAATTAGATTCTTGAATTCAAAATTAAGTTCTGAATTTTTGAACACTGCGGGGGCGAGTCACCTCCTTAAGTTACTAGTTTTCATGTACTCATTGTTATTATTAACACCTTGACCATCATTGACGTCATAAGATGTCAAGTGAAACCTTACTAAATCACAGTCAGTAATTCCATATAAAATGTTTGGGCTGTCAAAATAGTGTACCAGTTGGGCGTTTTGTTATTATAGGTTGTGGTCGTCAAAGTGTTAATATATTGGCGGTGGATAATGTCATAATAAGTGCTTCTGAAGTTGGGCTATCATATGTAAGGTTTTTTAATTATATTTCTTTTTAAATTGTACTTTTCGTTATCGAAAACTTTGATCGTAAATATCTCATGAATGCAAAGTAAGGGTATTTTAAACATACTATGACTAAAAATGTAGTTTTCGTTATTGGAAATTATTAATATGGAAAGTAACGATATTTTCAAAATGGAAAAGGAAAGAAAGTACTTTCCAAATACTGTCTACTAAATTATACTTTTCGTTATCAAGATCTTTCAATTGAAAACAGATCGTAAAGCGATATTTACTGTTATTGGCAGAATTTTACACAAATTTTTAATATTTTTTATGCATCACTAAAATAATTTTTTTAAGTGTTCTTTACCTCCAACTACCTATCCCTGTTGAAGTAATTTGAACAAATTGCATATTAATAGATAGCTCTTTAAAAAAAAGTAATACTGCCAGTTGAAGTCCTTGTTTTATCTCTTATAATTTTTGAGATATTTGAAAAATTGCATTTTCATTTTAATTATTGAAGGTTGATTTCACTCCTTCAAACAATTTTTACGCCGACAACAAAAATACGCTCCGCTTATTTTTTAGCGTTCTATAACATATCCATTTGCTTTTTAAAATATTTTCCGGTAATATCTCCCTTTTAATACAACTAAAATAAAGAAATTAGTAGAGATTGTTTTAAATTTCGAGTTTTCTGGATTTTTAAACAACTATATAACTCTTTACCATTTTTAAAATATCTAGACTTTTCACTAATCGTGAATTCTGGCAACTTATCCCAATTTATTCTTTGACAAAATTGGCAAAATATACTTACTCATTAAAGTATCGTTGAGTTTATTTCTAGCCTCAGGACTATCAATATGGTTGCACATATCTTTAAAACAGCAAAGTAATAATGATCTTGGGTGTTGAGGTCGAGACCAGCCATTACTGCTAGGTTCTGCTTGACATTGCTCTTTGAGATCACTGAAAACACAAAATAATTATTTTATTATATTTTAAATATATTAATGGTAGGAGCGCAATACAAGTTTAAGTAAGTTTTTAATTCTACGACTACGACGCTTGACGGTTTTTGTGTGATGTTAGTACAATTTTTTTCGGTATTAGAATATTATTCAATATACAAACAATCTTACTAATCGGAAAGAAGTTGATACTAGAAGTTTATTTTTTTTCTTTAATATATTCCTAATTTGTTCTGAAACTTCTCTATTAAAATCAACAACTGCTCCCATATAAACTCAATTATTTAATTAGTTATTTTTAAACAAAAATATTTCTAGTCATCAAAATTTCGTAAAATAGTTTACGAGTATACATAGGTGTATATTTTTTTTACACCGATAAATTGGATTCAATTTGTTGTACATAATATCTAAATATTATTTTGCGAAACTTTAATGGTTCAAAAAACTAAATAATTAAGTTTCCATTGAAGTAACCGCTAATTTCAATAGATTGATTTGGGAATAATTTGAGTATGTAAAAATAATTTTTTAACTTCCGATGCGAAATAGATGCGAACATCTGTCCGGTATCTTTTGTTAGTATGATTTGATATTGATTTCCATATTTCATTGAAGCGGGCTACTTCTGTACTTCACTCAAAGTGTATTACTAAACGGAAAAATGTTATGTTTGCAGTTAATCGACTGTTGAACTTTAGGGTCACATTTCAAAGTGTTTTCATAAAAATATTAAAAAAAAAATTAAATAATCAATCAAATTAATATAATGTTAAAGTTCATTGTGCTTTTGAAATAAAAATATTTCATTTTTTGATATAAAAAGAAATTAAATGAAATAATGACCTTTGCTACCACCATATTCACTGATATCACATGATTTATATAATTATTAATTATAAATTTATTAAAAATGTTTTGAGAATATCACAAATTATTTATTTAAATTACATTTGAAATATGATATCTTTTTACCACATTACGGATTTGTGTGTTTTGCTGTTTAAAGTGTTGCTGTGAATCACAAAAAAAAAAAATGCCGACAGCAATAAAAAATATTATTTATCAAAAAAATGTTTAATAAAATAAATAATTATTAAATTTGATTAATCTTATTTTATTGCATAAAAATGTTGAATTTTTTTAAAATATATGACTGATGTGGTATTTTATGTGGAGTTTAATGGAAAAATTATCTTATTTTTAATTTTGCTATTTGATGTTCTACAGTTCTACTATGTGTTATGTTCTTATGTTATAAAATATTTTTAGGTTAAATATGTTGAGAGGTTAATGTAAATAATTATTTTTTTTGTATTCATAGTAGGGCAGCCCATGATGCTAAATGGGGACATTCTCGAGCGTCGTTGAGACCTATTGATTTTGAAGATTAGATGATATGAAGAAAAACAAGTTATATGATGTATATCCTTTCAATGGTGGGGGGAGCGTCTACAGATGTTCAAAAATGTAAAAAAAGACTGTGACACTGAAATATTCGAGCGCGTCAGATATTGATAGTGCATATATCCCACGTATCTCTGATAACGAAAATATGTTAATCTGCCGGTTTGCATGGCGGGGGTGGCCGTATGGAAGGGTACAAAATAGAAAAAAAATAAATTTATTCGAGCTCGTCAGATATTTATAGGGAATGTTAAGTGACCCCAAAAGAAGCTCCGATTCAAAATTCTGACGATTCGGACGTAACGTAAGCTCGCGGCGGCTTTTTGAAAATGCAAAAAAATCATTCAAAAAGTCATTTCGAAATACTCTAGCGCGTCAGATTTTCATATAGACGATTCAGCTTCATGCCCGAGACGTGCTGACCCATAATTTGACGATTAACAGAAGGGATTTTCTAAATCTGACAATTTGAAAAAAATTTATTCATTTTAAGTGAATTTCCTTTTTGGAAATACACTTATTACAGCGGGTGCCATGAAAAGATTTTAGTCCGGGACTATGGCAGAAATTTCATCAAAATTGCGAATTGACAGTTCAAAACCTTTCCTTGTAAGTGAACTACACCACAAATCCAATTTTACGTAGTGGTCGGTACAAATTTAAGGGCAAGTACGTAAAATCGGAAGATCAGGGCCGTCGGTTAACTTTTGTTTCGGGGGTAAATATTATTTATCTGAATTTATTTAAAACAAAATTATCTTAAGAGACAATTTACACCTAAAATTCGGTTGTGTAAACAAAGGAAATCGAATGTTATACTAATGAATATGAGTGACGACTTTTAGAAAACTGTCGAAAAATCAACTTCACTATCTCATTCATCAGTATGAAAGACGCCAAATAGTGGAAGCTGACAAAAATTCTAGAATATTCTACTAGTGAACTAGCAAAAACAAACTTCACTATTGAATTGGGCACTAAAAATTAGATTCAGCAGCGCATTTTGACAAAAATTCTAGAATGTTCTATTCGTCAACTAACAAAGATATTGAAAAATCGATTGCACCATTTAATTCGTCATCGAATAAAAGACGGAATAGCACATTTTGATAAATGTTCTAGAATACTCTATTCGTCAAATAGCAAAAATTATTTGTCAAAATCGGACATTTAGTTTACATTAGTTTAATTTCGGTTGGACAATTAAGTGGTGCAGTAGATATTTCAATATCTTTGTTAGTTGACAAATATAATATTCTAGAACATTTCTCAAAATGTGTTATTTGGTCTCTTTTTTGGTAGCCAATTCAATGGCGACGTCTGTTTTTGAATATCTTTGGTAATTGACGAATAGAATATTCCGGAACATTTGTCAAAATGTGTAATTTGACATCTTTTTCAATGGACAATTAAATGGTACAATTGATTTTTCAATATGGTTACTAGTTGACAAATAGAACATTCTAGAATTTTTGTCAAACTACACTGTTTGATCTCATTTTTAAAGACAAATTCAACGGTGAAATCTGTTTTTTGATATCTCTGCTAGTTAACGATTAGAATATTCTAGAATTTTACGTTACTCATTTTGCATTTGCATTTTGCATATTACGTATACAGAATATGTGCATATATATCTTCAGTGAAATTTTAAAATTTTTAAAGGCTATGAGACCCTCAGATAATATTACCTACGGCCCTGACTCTGGCTTGGTACCTAAATTTTCACCAACACAGACAAACAACAACATATCTGTGAGAGGAGAACCCCACTAAATCGCTGACGTCACTACGTAAAATCGGAGTACGTACCATTGGATAGCCACTGTAACTTTTGAGAAAAATTAAGAAATTTGCTGAATTTCTTTACAATAAATGCTTTGCACCGTTTTAGCGAATTTCCAAAACTGGAAATTCAGCTTTTACGCCAGGTGTCATGGTGCGACCTAAGCCCGAGACCATATCAGAAATATGTTTTGAGGTCCCTAGAATACGAAAATGATATTCACTAAAATTTATATATATATATATATATATATATATATATATATATATATATATATATATATATATATATATATATATATATGTATCCGCGCGATAACTCTCGAACGAAGCGTTTAATGCTTATGAAATTTTGTGTGCGAATTCGATTTTCCAAATCGTTGGATGAGTTCGTTAGCCAGACACGTCGGATGCCCAGAAGTAGGTTTTCCGGGCGTTTTTTGTCAACAAAATGAGTTTTTTGCCAGAATTAAGCAATTTTTCAAATTTTTTTTTACACTAAGCCATTGTAAAAGGTAAAACGCATAAAAAATGTTTTTATACCGTTGCTCTAAATTACTTACTTTTCGAGAAAAACTAGGAAATATGTCGTTCTCCATTTCACTCGCACTCGCATTCTTTTTTTTTCTGTCTCATTTTTTGCGAGCTAAATTCGAAAAAAGCCGCTTTATAAGTAGCGTGTCATGATTTTTTTAATCCAATTTAACGATTCGGCTATATTCTATTTCTCTGTCAGTTAAATGTTTTTATAATGTATCTCTGTTCCATTTTTTTTTACAAAAAAAATCCCGACGATATCTGTTATGTGATATGATCAGAATTTAGATTATATTTACACCTTCCTAAAATTAATAAGAGTTTGCTTCAATCGTATAAAAATTACGTTAAATCATATTCAAACAATAATATTTTTACGTAATTTTTTATCCAATTGACAATACAGTTATGATTAGAATTGTATAATCAGAGCATTCTAATATTAAATAATTTTGCACATTCAATTTTTTTTTTTAACAAAGAAAAATTTTTTTAAATTTTGACACATTCTTTTATGAAATTTCGATTAAGAAATATTAAAAAATTTTAAAGTGAATCATTTAAAAAGAGTTAAAAATAAATTAAAAAGGAAACATTTCTCTATTTTAACATATTTGTAAAGAAAATTTTACAGTTTACTTACAGTTTTTTGAAAAAATGTAATAACATTTTTACATACAATAAAGATTATATTTGAACGGTAGGAAATCCACAAATTTTTTTTTATTTCTTTAATTAATTATTAAATTTGGTTTTAGAAGAAAATCTTCGTCTAATTCGCTCCAAGCCGAAAGTATAGCCACTAATAAGGACATTCCACTGTTAAAATAAATGGAAAATATATTGAAATTTAATGAAAGCCATTCATACACATTTTTAAAATATCCTTTTGAATTATATAACAAATAAAATCTGTGTAAAAAAATCTAATTGACGTGTTTTTTCTCAATTTGCTAATATTAAGTAAGGCTCGTTAATTAGGGAGTGATTGTGTTAAAATTTTAATATAAAATATGGTAATTTTAACCCTCTTTAAAAGAACATTTCGATTTTAACAATAAAAAAATTTTAAAAAGTGTTTTCGTTTTTCCCGGATTACCAAAAACTGTTCATAGGCATATCTGTGACTAAAGTTGCCTCCCTTTCTTAAGAAAATAAAGTATTTTTAAAATTTTGTGCAAAAGAATAAAACACAATTAACGAAAAAAAAGTACGCGTTTCCATATTTTTAAGATTTTGTAGTACAAGAAAATCCTTATAAATTCATCATATCTGTTATTGCATTTACTAGCTTTTACGCAATTTAATAAACAAAAGTCTGAAAATGGACGTAGAATCTCACTGTTATTAATAATTATGTCTTAGTCTTTTGAAAAATTATTTTTTGAACTAAAATAAGAATAGGAGGAATATAAACTTAGGGGTAAACGACAGGAGTATATAAACTTTATTTTAGATTCTACGTTTATTTTTACAGAAAATCATCAAGTACCTATTATTTCTTTTTTGAATGTATAAATACAAAAAGTTCGAAATTATTTTATATTAGAATTTCAATTTTGGTCGACCCTACGGGTTGTCCCCATTTACTCTTTTCTCGTCTCTTTTGACCCCAATTTTTCATAGAGAAGAAATTATACGATTTTTGTTAATTTTTCAAAAACCACCGATATTTTTAAATTTTTTTGGATACTGCTGATAAAGTGACCATCTTCGCGTAAATTTTTAATATATTAAAGATTAGGTACTCATAAAATAAATACAAAAAAATACGGTGTGAAGTCGGAATGCGTACCTATTCATCCTTGTCTACGGTAGCACATTTTTTATTGACATAAATATTAGAAACGCAGGAAAAGAGACCAGGAATCAACATAGAAGTGGATTATGGTACGATATATTTTCTGAAAAAAGTGCTTAGGACCAAAGTTATAGAGTTCAAAGTGATGCACTTGATGATCTTGAAGCACTTGACTCTCGTGATGCACTTGACTTTGAAGTTGACCTTGAGGTCAATTTCCAAAGTCATTTGAAAATCATTTAATATTTTTCAAAAGGAGTAGTTTACTTTTCATCCCTAAATGGTTCAAAGTATATTCGAACGAATTTCACATGCAAGATAGAAAATAAGTGATCAAGAAGTAATTTTGAAAAATACTTGCTCAATCGCAATCGGAAAAATAATAGTTAATCATATGTTGAATTTAATTCCTAATATGATAACTATAGAGTAGCAATAAAAATTTTAAAAAATTTTGAAAATTTCTAATATAACATAAAGTTAATGTTTAACTTACAATTGGAGTGATATTAAATCTTTTCTTAACTTCTAAAATTACTTACAAAAATGTTTTCTTCTAATTTTTTCTATAAATTTGCGCCTATTTTTTCATTTCGTCAGGTTTTTATTTTTTTTATTTTAGAAAAATAACGCAACAAATCAATTTTGAAGATAGATTGAGTCAATACATGAAATTACTGCTTATAGGTACAGGATATGGTCAAAGTTCGGCAATGGCTAATCATTTTCAACTGACCTTGAAAATCGATTTCAGGGTCACTATCAAGTGTATCGCTTTAAATTCTACAAATTTGGTACCCAGCCCTTTTTTCAAAAAATATGCCGTTTCAAAAATATTTAGCTATAACTGTTTTCATCTACAGAGGTTGAATGGTGTTTTCTACCCCTAAAAAGCGTATTTAGCCGAAATAAAAAAACACGTATTTAATATTTTTCGCTGTTTAATAAGTATGTTAAGTTTCATTCAAATTGGCAAGTATTAGTTGGGTAGTGTTATTTGTCAGAATGTTTTGCCGATCTAGTTTTTTCAATATTTCTTTGCTCGTTTTCAGAATTTGTATTTTAATTTCTACGGACAAATAACTCATTCTTTTCTTCGATTTTAGTAACTTTTATTTGCTGATGTTGACCATTAATTGATCGAAACATATCAAATATTTTTCAATGATTTTTTTAGCGAATGTCGAAAATTTTGAAAATTTTTTCACCGTTAGTAAGTTAAAGTATTTGAATTCATTAAGTAATTAAATGATGTCCACAAGAACCTTACGAACTACCATAAGTTATATGAGATCCCTAGGACCCGTTTTTTACTGTTAGGATAAACTTTTTACTAAAATTATTTTAGATGAATAAAGGTTATGTTGTATGATTTCCGCCAGGGTTTACTGTTCCCATTATTGTAAAAAATAAACTAACCGACCGATTTTGAAAATTTTTTCACTGTTAGAGAACTAAATTATTTTAGATGGATACAACTATGCTGCACAAAGTCCGTTCGGGTTCTTGGGTTCCAAAAATATCAAAACTAATTACCCAGCCGATTTTAAAAAATCTTTTACTCTTAGAAAGCTAAACTATTTTAAATAGGTACAGTTCTTAGATGAGATCCGCCAGTCCCCAAAATTTGGAAATTCGCTATGTTATGCAGATGCTGCGACAGGGGTATTTATCATTACAATAACAATATTTATATCTGTTTCACTTTTCAAAATAAAAATAAACTAACTTTTAAAGAACGCGTCACCATCGATTTTGAAAATTTGTTCACTGTTACAGAGCTAAACTATTTTAGATGGATATAAGTTATGTTATATGAGGTCTGTCAATGTTCGGGGGTCCCCAAAACGCCAAAAGTAAAACTATCCAACCGATTTTGAAAATTTTTTCACCTTTTAAAAGTTAAATTATTTAAATAGATACTATATGAAATCCGCCAGGGTCCTGGGGACCCAAAATCGCTAAAAATTAACTATTTAACCGATTTAGTTGCACAGTGTTTTGTCTAATATACAAGCTAGCTAAACAAAATTATTTTTTAATAGATATAAGTTTCAAAGCCTCCTGTATTTTTGGCTGCAAACATTACTTCGCTCAAACTGCACTTATTTACGATTTTTGTTACTTTGCCTTGTGGAAGTCGTCAGATTATATTTTTTTCCATGATTCTTAAATTATTTCCTTCGAAAAGAAAAAAACCTCGACCACGCTCGAGAATGTCGAGATGACGTTTTTTTTCTTCAAGTTAGTAACCCTCCCACTCCCTTACGTCAAGCTAAAGTCGTCGGATTATTTAAATGCACACTTTTAAGCATGTAACTAACTCACCTTACCTTAATCTGACGCGCTCGATTATTTCTAACGATCAACTTTTTTTTATTATTCTGATCCGCTATCCTAGACCGTCGGCCATATATATATAGGTTTCATATATAGTTGAGGTACTCAACAGGGTGCAAGGTATCCCCCCTTATATTAATCTGCCGAGCTTCATCAAATCCCCAAATCCCCGCTAGGGCTCCCCTACTATCAGAAATGATACCATTCTATGTAAATAATAAGTAATAAAGTTTCTAAGACGGTTTTTACCAGTTTAATTTTAAATGACCATTTTTCCGCTCATAACTGAAATTTTTTTCTTACTTCAAAAATGCAAAATTTTTCTTTGAATAAACTGTGTGCCATGTTATTTTTAGAATTTTTAATTTGAACTTCTTTATTAACGGTGTGTCAAAATGTCAATTTGTCACGTTTTTTTTTATTTACCTTTAATATTAATTATTAAGTATAAAAATTTTATTATCTTATAGTTTTATAACTTATCAGACTCATCGTGCGAGTTAGGTTGCATGTCAAAAGTCGGAATACATAAAAATAAAGCTCGGTCTAGCCAGTATTGAGCCAGTATTAAGACAAAATCAGGAGAATATAACTATTTTTAAACTTTTTGAAAGGTTTCTTATGTTTTTACTTTGAATGATTGATTGATATAGGTGCGAGATGTATAAAGGTGCGTCCAGAGCAACGCGCCGCGCAGTGCAGAATGCTCGCGAACGTCCGCGATCAAAATCTGCTTACTAAACTAAAAAGCCGTCCAAACATCGACGCCGCGCAATGCAAAACGTTCGCGAACGTTGTAGCAACAGTCAATTTGGACGTAACGGGTATATGCGCTAGTGATGGAGAACTATCGATAGTCCCGACTATCGATAGTTCCGACTATCGGTAGTCCCGACTATCAATAGTTACCGATAGCCCCGACTATTGATAGTTATCGATACTTTTTGATGCCCAAGATTTTTGACTTGGGCGGCATTTGGATAGAAGACAAAAAAAAAGGTCGCCGGAAATTCCCTTAAAATGGTTGTTTTTATATCTCTGGCTATAATTTTTATTATATTTATAGAAGTTATAAGTAAACGAAATGACTGAAAAAAACTATCGAAAACTATCGATAGTAAAAAAAAAATATCGATAGTGCTATCGATAGGTCTCCACCACTATGCGCACATCTGCAACAACCTGCGCACGAATAAACTTGATCCAGGTAAAGTCGGTACTTCAAAGGAATCTCTTTGTTTCAACATACTGAATTTGTTGCAGATGTGCGCGCTCGTGCGCGTAAAACCGTCCAAATAGACGCACCGCGCTGCGCAAAATGTTTGCAAATGTTCGCGAACCAAATGCACACTGCGTAGCGTGCATCCATTTATATTCAGCATGTAATGTTTGGTTATGTTTGAAGAATTTTCAGATTTATATTAAATCCGCGATGGACTTAGAAAATAAAAAAATTGCAGTAACCAACCTCCATTGTCTTTTAAATTTTCAGAATAATTTTTTCCTTGTAAATTTATTGTAAACAGGGTTGAGGAAAATACTTCATAAAATCCACTTAAAATAAAAAACGGAAAGTGGAAAAATGGAATACAATTTTGCTAAACATATTGAAAATAGAAAGTTAAAAATGCTTTTGTTGGCCACTATTAACAGAAAAAATGGAAGATAGAGCTATTTAAAATAAGTTAGAAAATGTGAACGCATTTTTTTCCTTTTTTAAATATTATCATCCTCTTAAAATTATCTTAACTATGGGTTAGATTACTTTTAAATCACATATTTCGAATTTATGTACAAAATCAGTTTCTTTTAGTGCTTATATAATAATATAATGATGGCAATTTTATAATAAAAAATAATAATAATAATAATGTTTTATGCTGCAACAAAAATGTCTTTTGAAGTATTTACCTACATTATCACGAACATGTTTGTTTGTGCGTAAATTGTTGCAGCTGTGCGTGCTTGTGCGCGCGTATACGTCCCAACTAGGGTTGCCAGGCGTCCGGATGGGCATATACACTTTCGTCTGGAAAGACCGTAATTAAGTTTATTGCACCTGAAAAGTACCTGATAAAATTACAGTTTTGTCCGAGAAATTTTTTTTATAATATACACTTTCGTCCGACCATATGTTTAGGTATAATTAAATAAAAGTCCTGTGTATTAAGGTGCGTACAGACCAACGCGCCGCGCAGTGCAGAATGCTCGCGAACGTCGCAAAAACAGTCAGTTTGGACGTGTACGCGCGCACAAACGCGCACAGCTGCAACAGTTTGCGCACAAACAAATATGTTCGTGATAATGTCGGTAAATCTTCAAAAGACATTTTTGTTGCAGCATAAAACTTTATTATTATTATTATTTTTTATTACAAAGTTGCCATCATTATATATAAGCACTAGAAGAAATTCGAAATATCTGTTTTAAAAGTAAACTAGCCCATAGTTTAGATAATTTTAAGGGGATGATAATTTTATATTGAAAAAAGGAAAAAAATGCGTTTACATTTTCTAACTTATTTTAAATAGCTATTTTCCATTTCTTGTTTTAATAGTGGTCAGCAAAAACATTTTTAATTTTTTATTTTCAGTATGTTTACTTTCCGTTTTTTACTTTAAATGGAGTTTATGAAATATTTACTCAACCCTGTTTACAATAAATTTACAAGGGAAAAATTATTCTGAAAATTTAAAAGACAATGAGGTTGGTTGCTGCAATTTTTACATTTTCTAAGTCCATCGCGGATTTAATTTAAAACTGAAAATTCTTCAAACATAACCAAACATATAAATGCTGAATATAAATGGATGCACGCTACGCAGTGTGCATTTGGTTCGCGAACATTTGCAAACATTTTGCGCAGCGCGGTGTGTCTATTTGGACGGTTGTACGCGCACGAACGCGCACATCTGCAACAAATTCAGTATGTTGAAACAAAAAGATTCCTTTGAAGTACCGACTTTACTTGGATCAAGTTTGTTCGTGCGCAAGTTGTTGCAGATGTGCGCGTATACCCGTCCAAACTGACTATTGTTACAACGTTCGCGAACGTTTTGCACTGCGCGGCGTGAATGTTTGGACGGCTTTTTAGTTGTTTAATAAGCAGATTTTGATCGTGAACGTTCGCGAGCATTCTGCACTGCGCGGCGCGTTGGTCTGGACGCACCTTTATATGCACATTTAATATATTGACACAAAAAGGATATGTGGTGTAATTTATTTTTCATAGGTAAATATAGCTAATTAAAAAAAATTGTAATGTACTTTGTACATGTTGTTCATCATTGGCTAGTATCTAAGCATTCTTTTTATATGAGCAATTCCATGTATAAGTCGATCACCCAAAAATGGCATGTTCGCCTTTAATTTCCCTTTGTATATAATAAGTTTAAGATGTGTTGAGCTATGAACTCGAATATTATTGAATTATCTTTTATTTTGTCGGAGTTATAATTATTCAAATTTGCGTTCAAAGTCACAAAATGGGGATTCCCGAAAATATTTTATTAATTTTTTCAGAGTCTAAGAATAATTGAAAAATGATTACATGTGCCATTGAATGTACTTTACATACACTTTCAATCAGACCGAATTCGTCCCAATATATGCACATATGTTGAAGTAATCGCAACTTTTATTTTTTTTTTTTTTAATCGCTTATACTGAAAATACTTTATCTTCGATTTTCGATTTTCTTTTTTTAAATGAAAGTACTCAGTCCCCTCTATAACATGGTGCTCGATTTTCTTGGTTTTTTGAGCTTTACGGATTTTACGGGGCTTAGTTATAAAAAATACGTGATTTTTTAACTAAATAAAGTATTAATTATCATATTACCGCACTTTTGATTTTCGATTTTCTTCTTTCAAATGAAAGTACTCAGTCCCCTCTACAACGTGGTACTCGATTTTCTTGGTTTTTTGAGTTTTATGGATTTTACGGGGATATATAAAATTTTTTTTATTAATATTATACAGCGCTCTAGCAACTAACGAGCTATTTTTTTAGATAATACCTACTTAATTTTTTTAATAGAGAAACAACGATATTATGTATACTTATTACAAATATACTATAACAACATACATTAACTAATATCATAAATTTATTCCAAATATCCAATATTTGGATACATATAAAATAAGTGTTACATTATATGTAGATACATATTTATTTTCTGTACTAAAATTATTTGAATAAAGGTGGATACCAGTAATAAAATCGGACGAAAATGTAACCATAAAATTAAGTCCCCGAACGGAAAAAGGTTTATTACTTTAAAATGGATGAAATTGACATCGCCCGTCCGGATAAAGCCGGACATAGTCAGGCTTTTTGGTTGCGTGTCCGGCCTGTCCGGTTTTTGTTAGGCTTTTCAAATTTTACATTTGTTATTTATTGGTTTCCGCTCCGCCCGTGATTTGATTCACGAATCTTTTTTAATTTTTTTTTGTAATTCAGATTACTTTTCAGAATTCCTTGAAATGTTGAAAGAGTTTTTTCTAAGTCAACAATAGTTAAAAGAACGCAACAAATTAAATGTCGATACTATAGCCAAAATGTTAGTTGTACAATTTAATTTTAAAAATTTGACTTGTAAAGACTTACAACTCAATTTTAAAAGAAAATGAGCTTTTAAAGAAGATGTCTGTCAGTGAAAAATATTAATTATTTTGTTACAATTAGGCTCGATTTACATTAACGCTCCGCTCTCGGTACGATATCACTCCACTCTCACTCCGATATAATATGGTTGTGTTCACATTACAGTGCTGATATCATACTGGTAGCTATTCGTTCTCTATTCACATTATAATGCCACTCTGGGTACGCTCCCAGTTCGATACAAATATATTTTCATAATAACTGAATGCAAGCGGAGTGGAGTGGAATCAAAAAAGTGTTTACACTATAGGTACAAGCCATAACAAGTCTGATACCGCTCCGATAAAATATTACCTGAGTGGTATTAATATTGGAGTGGCATTGGAGCAAGAGGGAACCGTGACTGATATCGGAGCGATATCAGAGCGATGATGTGAATACACTCATTTTTTATTATGTAAGAATATATTATCGAACCGGGAGCGGAGTAATATCGTACTGAGAGAGGAGCGTTAATGTAAATCGGGCCTTAATTTAAAGTTTATTTAGTTCATTAGTGTTTTATTTAATTTTGTTTTTCATTGCAAATTGCAATAGTAGTTATAGTCTAGCCAACAAGCGCCATTTTATCAAAAACCTGTTACCCAGGTCCGAAAATTATGACTGTGGGCTCATTTGATTCGCAATATCATCTATAAAAATAGTTCAGCTGGAAAAGTGGCGGAGACAACATTTATAAACAATTAAGTTAATAAACAATAATCGATTTTTTTTTGTTAATATCTCAAAAATTATTTGAGATATTCGAAATCTGAAAAAAGATTCTTAAAGGGGAGAAAATTTTCTAAAAAAAAGTCCCATCTCCCTAAGCTGTACCGTCAATATTTATAATTTTAATTAACAGCGCAAATAAGATTAAAAAAGCGCGGCACGCGTTTTTCAAATCTGACAGTAATATAAATAAAAATTTTTTTAATCGATTAAATATTAATATTGAAATAAAAAAAATGAGGTACTATCTAGACACATCAACAAACAATAATTTGTCGACAAAAAATTTTTATACTAACTACTATCGCCATGCAATTATTGAAATTAATATTGTAATGAATATTGAATGATGAAATTAAATATTTAAGAAAATTTTATGGTAATTGATAAAAAAGCCTTGTTTTACTTTTGAAAAAATAATCGTGTTATTAAGACTAAAAAATTAAGGGTGTCCGACTTTTTTACCTAAATGTCCGGCCAAACTGGCTAATTGTCCGGCTTTTCGGTTTTAAGACCTGGCAACACTAGTCCCAACTGACTGTTTTTGCAACGTTCGCGAGCATTCTGCACTGCGCGGCGCGTTGGTCTGGACGCACTTTAACACTACCACCCAAGCGCCTTCAATTAGTTTAGTAGATTCAAAAACACAATCTAAAGTACAATCTTAAGCTTCATTACACGTAGGAAGTCAGGAGAGTACCACTACAAAATTTAATTTTTTCAGCTAACTAAAGGTATCTTATGTTTATGTCTTAACGATTATTAGAACTGAATGCTAGACTGGAATGAGTTTCCATCACACCTAAGGTGGTTGCCGCATTATGGATTAAGAAACTATTAAATTAAAGGATAGATAGATAGATAGATAGATAGATTTATTTGTTCTGATATTGCTATCATACAAAGTGAGAAGTACATGCAGCAGTTTTACAAAATAAGAATTAAATCTACATATAAATTAATAAATAAATAGTAAATAAAAAATAACAGAAATAAATAGTAAATAAAAAATAAATTGTAAATAAAAAATAACAGAAATCGTAGATAACCATAATAAACTTCAAAATAATAACAAATAGTAACAAAATAGTAACAAGTAAAATCAAATGAATAAATAAATAGCATTAAGTACCAACAATAATTAAGTTTTACAAAATAAGAGTTAAAACTATAGATAAATTAATAAATACGAATAACGAACAATATTTTTTTTTTTTTTTTTTTATAAATTTCATTAACAAAATTGTGACTAACATCAATAACATGCCAATTTTTATCAAGTTATTATGTTTGTAAATAAAGAATAACAGAAGGCGCAACTAGCAGTAATAAGTTTCAAAATAATAAACAAATAACAAAATAGTAACAAATCAAATGAATAAATATAGCATCCAACAATTTCGTGACGCATAATTTCACAGAGTACAAGTTCGTCAATATTAGGTGAACAGAAATTATCAGCATTGTTAACAGTATAATACTTAAATTTGTTATTATTAATTAAATTAAAATTGAAAGTTCTAAATATTAGTAATAGGCGTTTGTCTTAAGTATCAGTTACATATTGTGATGTGCCCTATTCATTTTGAATGAATGCTCTAATTTTGAGAGCTGTGGTGACGTAATTGTAGACATCATAAATACTACTATTACTATTCAATTCTAATATTGATAGAATATTGCTCTTTGGTTCTCTGTCTAACTTGATATACTTTTTAAGAAATTGGTCTCGCACTGCGTTATATATTGGACATCTGAGAAAAAAATGCTCCCATGATTCTTCTTCAAGAGTATTACAAATAGAGCAAATTTCTTCAGAGTTAATTAAGTAGCTGTTTCCTTCCCAAAAGACTTTGAGCTGTGTGGAACTTCCTACTCGAATCTGGCTTATGATTTTAATAATTTTGTGGGGAATATGTTTGTGTATATAACTAGGCTGTATATTGTGATTTAAATCTTTAAAATACACGTTATATGAGCTGTTAGAAATTCTTTCTATGTCTCGGTTTCGGAGATACTCTGCATATTTCTCTATTATGCTATCCATATGTTCTTTTATTTTTTGAGGGCTTTCTATTAAATTTTCTAACTTTATATTTATTATATCTAGCCAGTTGCGGACTTGCGATACCCAGTTGTACCGTTCATTATTACTTGGAGTGCTATCCAGTTCCTTAAGCCTCATGAAACAAATTTTTGGCATTCTTGAGTTAGGCATTTCAAGGATTCTTAAGAGCCATTTTAATACTTGTTTTAGTATGTAAACTGCGGTCGGCAATATACCAGTTTCTGCTCTTACAATGTAGTTGGGGGTGTTAACTGGCCAGTTAAAGAGTTGTTTAAAGAATTAAATTAAAGGAAATATACTAATTATTGTCGCAAATTAAAACTGCTTAATTGTGAAATTCTTATTTTCAAAATTTCTTCCCTTTACTTTGATTTATCATAATTTTTATTTTACTCTGAAATTATTTGCTCCTAAAGAGACGAAAGTTGTTTATTATTTAATCTTTAGCAGGAAGTATTTATTTATTTGACTAAGTGTTGATTTTCGTTTTGGGGATTCTTCCATTAGCTTCGTGTAGGATTTTTAAAAAGTTTTATCTTACAAACTATTTGTCACAATCGGTTCAAATTTTGTAATTTTATGTAATAAATATTAAAATCATTTCCTAGCCTTTAAAATGCTCTGACGTGCCAATTACCTTATATGGGATTTAATTACAACACTAATGGCGGTGGACTTTTTCTCATTGGATAATAAAATTTTCTGAAGATATCCAATAAAAGAGACAAATGATTTAAAACATCCCTCATAAAACAATGATTAAAGACGTTTTTTGAAAAGTACATACTTATGTTCGAATTGCTTATGGAAATCTCTTTTTTAGCAACAACCCCCCCTCCCCGATCGCACACATACCAAAAAAATTAAACGTTGATATATTGGTTGAGAATATTTTTGAAATAAATTAATTTTACATGTTTATGGTAGCAGTATCCACTACGTTAAATCGCTGTTAAATTAAAATAATTTATTTTCAAAATTACTTTCAGTCTTTCAAGAAGTAGATACGAATCAAACAATACTTTATATTTAAATAATTAATTAAAAAAATAATTTGCATGATATGCAGTCTCCTGATATATTTTCTCGGTATCGTAAGCTGGATCAAGTTCAGACATAAGGGTGAATAGGGACAAACGAGAAAAATTATTCAAGAACTTGGTTTATAATACTAATGTAAAGACGAACATACATATCTTTTTTAAACTATAACTAGTAGTATAATTATTCTTTTCGGTAGCAATAGTGACTAAGTTTGAATTTAGATAAAAAATATAAAAAAAATCAATTTAAATTAACGTCTTCAAATAGTTTGGTTTTTTTGTCTTAAAACTTTATCTGAAAATAATTTATTTTGGTGTTCTTATGAATAAATTGTTGTTCAATCGAATTTATGTTATTTTGAAACAACATAAATCATAATATGCGGAAAGACAACTGCAAACTTTTATTTGTTTTAACTGACTTGACATTTGGATTTACTTGAGGATTAACAGGGACGAAAAGGAGATGAATAGAGACAGTAGATGGGTTAATATCGCTATATCACGTATAACGGGACGAATGTGAAGTGATTAGGGACGGATGAAGGATGTATTGCCACACAGATCAGAACATTTTCAAGGTTATCATTGACATTTTTATACACATTAAATACTAGATGTACCCGCGACGTCGTTCGCGCTGTTAAAAGATCAATGAGAAGTATAAAGTGTAATAATTATATAGAACTTGCATAGAACAATAATTTTTGAGTAATGCATGCATATGTTCAAAATGGTTTTTCCATTTTCCTGTGGGAATGAGACATTTTCCGGGAGTAAAAAGTATTTTAGAAGAGAAGGAGACATTTTACCGTAATAAAAAGTATCTTATATGTTGACCCAGGTAATAAGTTATCATCACACCAAATTCCATTAAAATCCGTCCAGTAGTTTTTGCGTGATGCGTGAATGGACACACAAAAATTTTAAAAATCGCTGTTTTGATATCTACATCGATAACTATTTAAAGTACCAGTACAATTCTCAAAAAAAACAACATTCCATGAACCGAAATGGTTTCGTTACAGTTTTGTTATATGTATAGATAACATTTCTATAATTTATAAACTTTAGATTTTATTAAATCTATTTTACACAAAATTATGAAGTAGGTATTACTCTTGTTTTATATACGTGTAATTGTATAAATACAAAAAAATTCTAAATTAAGTATATTTCAATTTTAATTTTGGTCGGCAGCTTGATCCTAATTTACCATAGAGTAGAAATTACATAATTTTTGTCATTTTTCCAAAAACCAGAAATATTTTCCAAAAGTTTTGATTACTGTTTTAAAGTGACCATGTTCGCGTAAATTTTTAAAGAATAGGTACTCGTAAAAGAAATACAAAAAAGACGATGTGAAGTTTGAATTCGTGCTTATTCATCCCAGTTTACGGTATATACATTTAATTTCTTATTGCAGTAAATAAGATACCTTTACAAAAAGTTGTTGAGTGTTTTAAATGCACTTAATACATATATAATACCTATATGAAGTAAAGCGTACATACCTGTCTATAAGAAGTTCCAGACAACCATGTCTACCATTATATATATCAGAAGCACCCCCCAGGAGGTCAGTGAAACAGCCGCCTTCTTCAGACTTGCACATGTAACCTGTGGCTACGCATACCGGCAGATTACAGTAACATCTTACATCACCTGCCGACAACCAGAGAAGAAACAAATATTAATATAGAAATTTTTTTTTTTTATTTAAAAAATTAACAACGAGAAACTCTTGAGAGTGGATTGATAATCGTATAATGTATAATATTATTATATGTTGCCTTTCTCTTTAAGAAATTCATTATAGAGATTATTCGTAATAATTATTTTTATTATGTTCATTCTCTTTTGCTTTTTTATTAATCTCAAATTTTAATTGTTTAAACATGACAGTGCAATTTCGAGTTAACAGATAAAAGTATTTAAAAAAAATGTTAATATCTATCTAAAATAAAAAAAGAGTTTTTTAATGTATTATATTTTTTAATTAAGTTTTTTCAAGATTATGACTAAAAAAATATTTATTAAATATTGCAATATTATTAACTTTATTTAATTAAATAATTTAAATTCTTCTATGTATTAACTCTTCCGATACAACTTGGGGTCAAAATTTCGTTAAATAAAAATTGACTTATTCTTTCCATAATTATTACAATAATATATTAAATTTTTAATAAAACTGTTTTTAGTTTAAAATACAGAATTTTGCAATATTTAATATTCAGTAAGTTTAATATTAAGAAAATATTTTAAAAATTTTAGTTTTAATAGTTTCATGCCACTTACTAATCCTTACAGTTTTGATGTAAATTTTTGAGGATTATCATCAAACTAGAAAACGATTAATTTTTATTAAAAAAAATAAATAAGCTTAACATATACAAATAATTAGGCATATGCATAGAAATATTAATTTTAAAAATCCATTTGGTTCATCATTTTCAAATGTGTTCTTTGTTTTATTATGAAATTATAAATACGAAAAAGAATGTAACCTGTTTCTTATGAATGTTTTCTTAATGGTACTTGGCGTATGTGCGGTTAAAAAATTATCTAAAATTAAGATCAAATTTCTAAAAAAATAAAAAAAAAATTTAACTTTCTTAACAAAAATAAGTAATGTCATGTTAGATAAATATACACATTAGTGAAATAAATATTAATTAATAGCAACAACACCGGTATGGCAACAGTAAACTCTAGTAAGTCACTTTTAATGCAATAATACGATAACTGCAAAAAATATTATTTAGTTGCCAAGTTCAATTTCATTGTTGAATTCAAGTATCATGTAATTTGATTTAAACTGAATAAACTGTTCAGATATTTGTACATTTAGTTCTATAACATTAATAGATAATGAAGGGAAAAAACCAGCTTACCACCGGACGTAGGCTAGATTTGTTGCGGTCAATTATCTCTGGGTCTCGGCATGGTCAGACTCTTCTTCGACGCCCTATATCTCAGCTTTCAGCTTTTTTTCAGACATACGGATTGTTTTTTTAGGTCACAAATGTGTTCTATTTTATGTGGTTAAAATTTAATCAAAATCATTAGAGCCGTTTTTCTATAAATGGTCGATCTGTCCATTTTTGGGTCATTTTCAAAATTCAAGAGCGGCCAGGCTCCACTCACAACAAGTTTTGGATGTATTGACCTTACCAGGTTGTGTATCTTGGTGAATTTCATCCCCATACTAAATTCCTTCCAAATCCCTTAAGTGGCTTCACAGTTAGAGATCAAGATAGTTCTCCTAACAGACAGGCATCTATCCTTTAGGAATGACTAATTTGGACTTATAGAGGATCTTAAAACGTATATTTCCGCCAAAAACCTGATATCGAAGTTTTTCATAATCACATAACTTGGTCTATGGACATGTAATCATACGAGTTTTTACAGGGAAATTAGTAAGCAATTTACATATGATCAACAACAGACTTATACAGTTCGATAACAGAACATAAACGAAATTTTTGTTTTGTGCCACAGAAAAAACGTCCATTCTATACGATTCTATCTTTCTGGAGCACTCATTTTTGTTCTATAACAATGTCGCGGTGTCGCTTGATGTTTTGCTTTGGGGGCCACTACAGAAATATAAGTAACGAGGAATCATAGAATTCTTGTATTCTAAGATCGTTTGGTTGGTTTGACATTAAGTCAAATGAAAAACATTCTCCTACTTGAGAAGGTGACAAAAATAGTAGATCAACGAAACTTCCCAGATAACTATACTATAAGATAGTAGCTATAAACTACTATTTTAATATACAGTGTCTTTCATAAAGTTCGCACCATATGGGAAACTTTTTTACTATTGATATTTTGAAAAATATTTTAGTGGGGTTAGTTGGTGCATCGGTTGGAATGAAAACACGTTTCGCTCCCCACTTGCTATTTAACGGGAAACCGGAAATTTCAAATTTGTTAATTACGAAAAATGGTAATAATTTAAAAGTTATTGGTCACTTTCTAATGAAATTTTGGGGTCGTATCAAAATTGAGTCTAGTAAACATATTCTGACAGTTAAATACCATAATCTGCAAAAATAACGCCCAAAAATCCGCTTTTCCAAAATATGATTTTAAATGGCCCTAACTTCAAAATAATTTTACAAATTCTAGCAAAATAAAAATTATACCATTCTGTGACATCTACTTATTCATAAAATCACAATTGTTATCAAATTATTGTCATAGATATTGGTCTTTCAATAGAAAAATTTAGTTTTTTACTAAAAAACACGTCTCTATAACATTGGAATTTTAATAAACACGTGGCGAGTACTTCGGAAGTTACGAAATTCATCGAAAAGTTTTTCAAGTCAAGGTGGTTTGTTCCAAATTTAATTTTCTATAATATTAGTTCTCACCATTTTCTTTGCTAGATGTAATGTTATTGAGATATTTAACAAAAATCCAAGATGGCGCCTAAAGCACAACCCCACTATCCCGCCAATTCGGATTTACACACACGGAATATTCCTAAACGTCTTCCGAAAAAAGAATTTCAGGAGAAAATTATGCAAACCAAATTATTAGTGCTGCATATCTCATAACTGTGTTACCAATACAGACTTTCACTGACAATTGCACGTGATTTTGACGTTTAGATGTCTATAGTTTCTGAACTATTAGCTCTACGTAAAAAAGCTTTAAATAAAATTTGTAGAGAATTTTATGCTAAACAAGTTTTATAATAACTATTTTCAGAATATTTATCACATCTGAAGGGATATGAGACAAAAACAACTACAATGAATTTTCACAAAAATTTAATGTTCGATGTCTTGAAAAATATTAATTTCACGGAAAAATACTTCAAACAAAAATTGTAGGAAATTGAATTTCTGATAAAAAAGGTTCTTACCATTTTCCTTGTAAGACTGATAGTTTGCGAGATATTGGCGATTATTTGAAAAAGACATTTTTCAATATGGCGGCTGAAGTACAATCTCCACCATCCCGCCAATTGATATTTATACTCACAAAACATCCCTGAACAACTTCCAAAAGAAAAATCTTGTATGTAAATTTTTGTATTTTAACAGGCTTTTTCTTGGTAAATTTATTGTATTACACATACAAAGCAAATTTTAACACGATCAGACGCAATTCATCTGACGAATTAATAATGCCACTTTGTGTGGGCTTAGGGGAAAACGTATAAAACTGAACTTTTTACTTATATACCTGTGTATATTTGTGTTTTTTATATCCTTCCACCCATAGATTCGCTCCATTGGCAAAATATAAACATTTATCTCACAGATTAATTGCGCCTATCGGAAGGTTAAAAGAGTTTGAGTTTTTTTTATTTATGTATTTGAATTTTCCCGTTTATAGAGATTTATGAAGATTTAAGCTTGATATTTAGCAGTCGATTAGTGATCTTATTTTATTCTATAATTTCTTACCCTAATTTGTTATGTAAAAACACTTGTGCACCTATTGAATTAAAGGTACAAAGAATAAACATCAGAGGGTAGTTAAGTGCCGATGCACACATGCGTTTTTTTTACCGCTGCGTGCACGCAGCGGCACCGCAAAATGTGATGCACACATACGGTTTTTGCACGTTGCGTGTACGGTGCGGCACCGCAGCGGTTATAAAGTACATTGAGTTAAATTGTGTGATGCACACGTACTTGCGGTGCCGTGCGGCGCCGCAGCGTGCACGCAGCGGTAAAAATATGCATGTGTGCATCGGCACTTAAAAGGTACTTATACAGAACTGACTGAATGTAACTTGTGTGTATATTTTAAAACAAGCAGAAACAGGAAGATTTGTAGACATTACAAGAGGGTAAATAGTCAGTCACACACCCATAATCATACAAAATACATTCTTGCCTCTGGCGCCATAGAAAGACCCTCTTATGATTCTGTTGTCTTTAATATAAAACAGACAATAATCTATTTGGGTAGGTAAAAGTTTCAAGAGGTTTTACAACATTATTAAAATAACGTTAGTTAAAAATATATTTAAGGGTTCATTTTGTGTCTGTTGAAATAAGTGCTAATGTAAATTTTAGAGAGCAGTTACTTAATTTTGGTGATTTTAATTTGTTGTACATACGTACTGTCGTGCACGGATGGTCGGTGATCGCTAATTAACAGCTCCAGTTGGATCTTCTTATGTTTTAATTTCTGACACCACTCAATTAATTATTTTAACTGGGAATTGAGACCCAATATGTGATCGACGAATATATTGTAATACATAGGAAACTCCCATTACGCAATCCACTGGGACCAAATTGCTAAATGAGAAAGTCAAAGATCACGGGCGTCAATGTTTCTGATTTATATATTTGTATGATTTACTGTTACAAACTATTACTTAGACGCTAACACATTCAAACATATCGGCTTTAAAACACGGAGGGGTGCCATTATACACATCTTGTGTGCGGCGAAATTGCCAAATGGGAGCGTGCGATATGGGAGTTTCCTATGTATTTGATTATTTACACACCACTTTTTCGTTCTATTCACTGAAATACAGCATATCTAGGTCCCAAAAATTATAAAAGAATAAATTTACATTTAAAATTAACTTTATTAATAATTTTGAAATTTACAACAATACGGACAAAGTTTCGTCAAGAAAAACAAATCG
Organism: Brachynemurus nebulosus; assembly: GCA_035578155.1. Classification (NCBI taxonomy): domain Eukaryota; kingdom Metazoa; phylum Arthropoda; class Insecta; order Neuroptera; family Myrmeleontidae; genus Brachynemurus; species Brachynemurus nebulosus. The sequence goes on along the minus strand of JAPWDM010000004.1, from coordinate 53,916,242 downwards.
GACTCATTTTTGTTATAAAATTGGATTACTTATATAGGTCGCTAATTGTTTATTTAATGGATCACGAGGAAGTGAAAATTTTTGGAAAGTTCAAAGTATGGAATTTAAGTTGATGAATTTCATAATGTAATTAGGTGGAGGACAAGGTTACCACAGTACCATTAGACTTGTAAATTAGGATAAATAAACCACTTACTATTGAAAACAAAAAGATTAATGTAAATAAAATTTAGATGCTAAATGGCTAGGACATTAAATTTATTAATACCTTTTATTAGAAAGTGTTTTTTTGATATTTATTTGATAATGTAATAGTAACCCGTTTAATAACAAATAAAAAAGTGTAATATTAGACATGTTATGCATATAATTTTAAATGACAAAGCAATAAAAATTTTCCAAACCGGTTGGAAATAATGTTTCGGTCAATTATCTACATTCTACAACATATCCAAAATTCAGTTTCCTAGGATGATTTGGAGGGAGTAGGGGGGGAAAAACTATTTTCGCTGGATCTAATACGCCCCCAGCCCTCCAGAATTAACGTAGAGGGTTGAAATTTGGTGTGTTGATAGAGTTCATACCTAAGTTGTGCTTTTTGAAGGTTTTAATATTTTACCCCCTCATTTTTAAGCTACAATTTCATGCTTTTTTGACGTTTTCGAAGTTTGTACTACTCGCACAGGTCACCTGAATAAACCTAGAGGGCTGAAATTTTGTATTCGGATTGAGTTAGTATCAAGGGGGTGCCTTTTGGGGGTCTCGACTTTTAACCCCCTACCCCCACCATTTTTATACCCAAAAGAACATGATTTTTCTTGTTTTTTAACAGTTTCGTTCGGGTCAAAATCTCCCCAAATAAACCTAGAGGGCTGAAATTTACTGGGATTCAGCGATCAACCGGACACTTATCATCAGTTTTGAAACCACCAAATGACAAATTGCTTGTGGACTTTTAATTACATTTCGCTTGTAGACATTCAATACCGAAGATGAAACGAAAAATTCGACTTCCGTGATGAGGCTCCACTGCTCGCGGCGTTTTTTTCGATTTAAATTCCACTTTCCAAAAGCAGTTCGAAATTATTTGAACCATTTATTTTGGATACGATTTCGGATATCCGGTAGTTTCGATAACGGTTACGAATATTACTGTACAAGTACAATACATATTACTGTACAAGAATTATAACGTACAAGTACGCAGAGAAAGTTTATCAAAACTTATAGCTATCTTAGCCTAAAAACCGTTGGCGATTTTTTTTTATACATTCCTATTTTAAAAACGATATGTAAAATATTCTATAACATTTGTTTACACCGAAACGGTTACTAGTAACTTGTAACTAGAATGTAAATATACATATATATATAATAGCGTCGTAGGTACATAAAGTAACCTACTCATGCGTTTTACTCTCTTCGGTGTGAATCACTTATATTATCATATCACAGTTTCCAGAGACTATTTTTCGTTAAACGAATTCTTTAAAACATGTCTAAATCAAGGAAATTTTTGAATTATTCTATTACTGAACATAAAATACTATGGTAGTTATGTAAATGTGAAACTGTTATTTATAGAAATCTTTTTGCACGAAATAAAATTTCACTTATATAATAGCGTGATATTTAAATTATTTATAAGTGCAAAACCATTAAAAAAACAAACTCGGCTACCTATATACATATTATTAGATATATTTAAAATAAATAGTTTTATACGTAACTCCAAAGTAAACAAAACTCACTAACTTGAATATTTGTGATAGAATGGCGAAAGTGCTGGGAATTATTACTATTTACGCTGACGGTAACGAACGCCGTACGGCGTCAAGTGAAACTTGACTAAGGCCGGCCGCATACATTCCAGTTGTGACCGGGCCGGGCGCCCGGGCCGGTCAACCGGTCGTATTAGCGCACACGTGCCGGTTAATTGAATTTTTAAAAAAATATATCAGTCTTATTTGATAGTTCGGTATTGTTGTATCGACTGCATTATTGTCGATTTCATGAAATAAAATGGACGAGGACGTATTCATGTTTCTAACATATTTTATTCTTTTAATTGGCGTGTTTCCTCTGTTTCTGATTGCCCGGTCCGGGCGTCGCCGGTTGCATTCTGATTGCCCGGTCCGGGCGTCGCCGGTTGCATTCTGACCGGCCGTTCTAACTGGTAAGAATAAGAAAAGTGTGCGGCAGTAAACTATGTCATTAGCACCTTCTACTTCTTGAGTTACTATGTCATTTGCACCTTCAGGTACCCGAACCGGGCGCCCGGCCCGGTTAAAACCGGAATGTATGCGGCCGGTCTAATTGTGATATAACGTCAGACCGTATCAACAGGGCTCTTGAACAAAGGATTGTGTGTCCTAGGGTGCAAGGCGCTTGGCTAGTTACCAGGAGATCCTGGGTTTGAGTCTCAGCCGATCCAGTTTAATAATTTTTCAATCATTACGTGATTTTTAATTCAATGTACAATAAGTTCTATTTTGCAACTTCTTATGTTTTTCTGAAAAACCTATTATAAATTTTTATATTTTAAATACAACTTGTAATAGAATAGAGCTTGAGAAGTAATCAAGTTGGAACTTTTCCTATATTTGTACTTGTTGTAACCAGAATAGAAAGTTGTTAGATAACGGTACAAGGAATAGGTACGATAACATAAAATCAACACCAACTGACCGTTTACATTGGTAATATCTATAAATCTATTCAATAAATACTTGGCGCATCGTGGCATTAAATTTTGATTTATTTGTTAAAATTCATTTTACATTAGCGTGATGCAATCATTCGTGCTTTTTTGTTTTATTTTCTTCTTTTCTTTTTAATTCAACACACTCTGATAGACATGTGAATTTTATTTATTGCCGTACGTAACAGGCCTTTCATTAGTTAACTTGTATACATAACATAGGTATAGTTAGTACTCTGTTCATATTGTACATAAATACATGTTCGTGATAGACATCTCACTGCATCTATTATTTATAACGTAATGAATTATTGTTTTACGTGAAAAATTGATTATATATATTTTTTTTTTGTATAAATAGTTTTAGTTATTCACAATATTGTTGTTTTTTTTTTGGTGTGTTGGTAACTATGATTAATTGAATTTATTGAATTCAGAAATATTAACGAATTTTAAAAGATAAAAATATAATTATGTTTGATGGCAGTATGATTTATGGTGGAAATTTCTATTAACTTAACAGTATTAACGGTTTCAAAAATAGTAAAAAGCGCTAAATTAATCAAACATCTTTTACTTTGTGCGATAGGTCATCAATCTGAAATTAACCAAGAAGGTATTCTATTGAAGCTATAATTGGCCATACTTGTTGTGAGCCTGTGAAGTTTCCCGTGTCATAATATGTGGTAAATCAGTTCGATTTACCACAATTAGCTAGATTACATTACACTGCAATTATTTTAAATAATAATTTATCCCTCGTACAGACCGGAGCAGTAAGTAGTAAACAGTAAGCAGAATGCATAAGTAGGTTGCTGTACTCTCCTACTCAGCGCTTCGGTGTGAAAGAAGTCGGTATTTGTAAGTGATGGATCAACTGAATGTAATTAAGCGTACATAACTTTTCCAAATCAAATACAGAATCTGATTTAGATTCTGGTTATGACTTATTACGTTTTGTGTAACGAGTCGCAATCTGGTAAATATTTTAGCGTTCAAGTGTGCACCTGTGAATGTTATCGGCTTACCGGGTGTACCCCGAATTATCTCAAAAAGGATTAGATATACAATAAAAGCGAACAGGACCTCTTTTGTAGAACACTTTATGATCCTTAATTTTAAAAATTACTAATTTTTGTCTGGTTCCAATTGTTTCTGAATAATAGTTTCGGAGAAAAAACAAAAAAGTGAACTTATTATTGAAGAAAGCGACTAAAGCTCACCTCGGATTTTTTAAGGACTTTTGGTCCAATAATCACTATAAACAGATACCAATAATCAATCCTGCTAAGTTGCAAAACTTTTGCAATTACTTTGCGAGAAAAAATTATTTTAACTGAGCTAGTTCAATAGTAGAATCATTTATAATGACTGTATTATTAGGAATGTTATGGAGTTTCGACTCCGACTCTGACAGGCTGGAAATTTCAGTTTTAATTTACAGAGATTTATAGGAATTTACGGACCAATTCGAAGTAACGACAGCCAATGACACGCAATAACTGCCCATATACCACATTGTTTGTTTATATTTTTACATACACAATACAAATGCCAGTGCGTAAATTTCGTAACAAAATCACGGTATTCTGCTAACTTTACTATTAGTTTATTTGATTTTACCAACTTCGACTCCGACTCCGATACACTGCTGATTACGTGGAGTTTGGTAAAAGACCTATGACTTCGACTCCACTTCCGAGAAACAAACCATTTTAGTAGCCTCTAGAGATGTCGTCGGGAGTAAATTTTTGTTCCCGTTCCCGCCCACTCCCGAAACTGGTCTGCCATTCCCGCCCACTCCCATTCCCGGGAAAAAATTTAAAATTCCGCCCAATTCCATTCCCGTCCGATTTACTAATTTTAATTCCGTTCCCGACGGGACCCGGTTTTTATTTCGGGTTCCGAAATGCAAAATTAAATTTTTTCTATTTGTATTACACAAAGATAGGGAATTAAGTATTCAATTTTTATTGAGAAAAAAAGTTATCAATAAACGTAACTAATATTATGTTAATAAATTGTGAGTACAATTATGCGTGAGTACAATGCCACTCCCGCTCGCTCCCGTTCCCGTGTAAATTTTTTTCCCGCCCGATCGACATCTCTAGTAACCTCTAAATATTATCAGTTTTTGAGATATCATTTTTACAGACAATGATACGAATGCCTTATTGGTTTAATCGGTGCTCTAATCTAACAGTTGCATACTTATGTACAACGGAAGCACCTTACACGTATAATATCATTTCCTATTTGGCAATAAACTTAAAAAAAACTGCCAAACGGAAAACACTTTCTAAAATAGTTATCTATGCAACAAGTTACAAAATGAAGGTGATTTTTTTCACGAGTCGTAAGTTTGTCCAACGAGGCCCGCGGGCCGAGTTGGATAATTGAGACGAGTGAAAAAAACAGTCATTTTGTACGTCTTGCATACAATATTTTTTGCAATTCTGATTTAAAATAGTAAAATTTTATTAATAATAGTATTATTTTAATTAAATATAAACCTATGCTATATGTATTTATTTATCATATTTGTTAGGCCGCTATTACATTGTCATAGATATATGTCAAAGATCTTGGATCAAATCTATGATCAAATATTAAGAAGTATCTTTAACTATGGTTACAGAAATATTATATTATAAAATTTGACTTATTACACTATAATATTTCTTTGATAAAATAAAACTTTGACATATATCTATGATAGTGTAATAGCGGCCTTATAATAATTCATGGGTAACTATAGTTTATATTCACTATTATAACGTTGCTGCAGAAACGTATCATAAACAAAAAAATTAATGTTTATAAACTAAATATTATTCAAATCTAGTAAGCTAGTTATTTACAAATGTTGAATTGTTTATTTGTTGACTGCTTTCAAAGAAAGACGTGTTTCTCTAAAAAGTAATATTTTTATTTATAAAATGTGTGAATTAATAAATAACACACCAATGGATGTAGAAATAGCTGCAGAAGCTGCAATATCGGCGTCACTACCAACAAAATCAAAGAATTTGTACGAAATTGTGAGTGGTGTAATGAGAAAAAAATTGAAATAGTAGACGAAAAAATATTGCTTGCCTATTTTTCACAAAAAATGGAAAACCAAAAAGCTTCAACTATGTGGAGTCACTATTCAATGTTAAAGGCTACACTCAGAATGAAAAGAGACATAGATATTGGTAAATTTACTACATTAATAGCATTTTTAAAAAGCAAATCAGAAGGCTATAAAGCAAAAAATTCTAAAATTTTCACTAGAGAACAAATCGCTAAAGAGTCTGGAACCATTACCATAGATGAATTTGCCCAAGAAATGAAATTCAACGATATGTATGCGATTGTGTAGCTTAGTGAAAGAGTAAACCATACGTATGGATTTTTCGCAATATCTTTACATTTCGTGGAGTTATAATACCAAATACCAAAAAATAGTGGTCTTATTCAAACTTTTTTTTCTCGTAAACTATTATAGATAAAACGATGAAACAAAATCCATATTGTTTGCTATGTCCAGTACTTTATTATATATTTTTTTCATTTAAAATGGACATTAAATACCCTTTATATAATATGAAAAAAAAATTCATTAAACTTTTTTAGCTACTTGTACAAGAGTGACCACTTTCTTATTACTACCAAAAGAAAGCTCGCAAGCACTTCCCTCATCTCCCTGAATTTTATTTTTGTCAAAAGGGTGGAACATATTGAAAAAAAATAAGAACATATATATTTGGTGATGTTCATGGTATGTGTATGTGCAGGTACAGGTCAACAAATCTGACTTTACCTCTTCAAGGTCATTAAAAATGCATTCTTAAAGAAGTGAGATAGTACTTAATATAAATAAAAAATGACCTTGAAGCGGCAAAGTCAGATTTGTTGAACTGTACCTACTTGTTTTTTAATTATGTTTTTAAGAAATATTTTGAATGAATAAATGAATCATTGAATGTTTTTTTCTTTTTTTTTTATTACTTGAGAATCTGATGCCTGCTCTACACTCTCGATCGAAGTTCCTCGACGAAGTAATCGCTAAAGTTGGCTGAAGTGGGAATACCGTTATAACACCAGCCACGAAGAACCATGAAATGACCTACACTCTCGTACTCGGTCCACTTTGCGAGAATTGAGAGTAGCCATAAGGAATCTAATATGTTTTATGTTCAAAATGTAGACTCATTCCACATAGGAGTTTTAAAAAATAATCAGCTACGAATCAAGAACTAATTTTTTTCCATTGCTTTTAACATACTTCTCAAGTCTACAATTTTAAATTCACTCATGAAGTTAAATACATCACTAATTGATCAAGTAAACAGTTTTAGTTTACCTAACGGGTAAGTAAAAATGTTAGTTAGATTTACTTGCGAAATAATTGTAGAACTGAGTAATACGTTAAAAACAATGAGAGAAGTTAGTTCTTTTTTCGTAACTAATTGTTTTTTAGAACTCCGATATGAAAAAAGTCTACATTTTGAAGATAAAACATATTAGATTCCTTATGCCTACTCTCAATTCTCGCAAAGTGGACCGAGTACGAGAGTGTAAAAGGTCATTTCATGGCTCTTCCTGGCTGGTGTTATAACGGTATTCCCACTTCAGCCAACTTTAGCGCTTACTTCGTCGAGGAACTTCGATCGAGAGTGTAGAGCAGGCATCAGATTCTCAAGTAATCAAAAAAAAAAAAACATTCAATGATTCATTTATTCATTCAAAGTATTTCTTAAAAACATAATTCAAAAACAAGTAGGTATAGTTCAACAAATCTGACTTTGCCGCTTCAAGGTCATTTTTTCTTTATATTAAGTACTATCTCACTTCTTTAAGAATGCATTTTTAATGACCTTGAAGAGGTAAAGTCAGATTTGTTGACCTGTACCTGCACATACACATACCATGAACATCACCAAATATATATGTTCTTATTTTTTTTCAATATGTTCCACCCTTTTGACAAAAATAAAATTCAGGGAGATGAGGGAAGTGCTTGCGAGCTTTCTTTTGGTAGTAATAAGAAAGTGGTCACTCTTGTACAAGTAGCTAAAAAAATTTAATGAATTTTTTTTTCATATTTTATAAAGGGTATTTAATGTCCATTTTAAATGAAAAAAATATATAATAAAGTACTGGACATAGCAAACAATATGGATTTTGTTTCATCGTTTTATCTATAATAGTTTACGAGAAAAAAAAGTTTGAATAAGACCACTATTTTTTGGTATTTGGTATTATAACTCCGCGAAATGTAAAGATATTGCGAAAAATCCATACGTATGGTTTACTCTTTCACTAAGCTACACAATCGCATACATATCGTTGAATTTCATTTCTTGGGCAAATTCACCTATGGTAATGGTTCCAGACTCTTTCTGCAGTCAGCAGATGACAAAAATTATTTATCAATGAAGGTAAAAATTAACATGTATGCATATTTTATTTTCAATTATTAATATATTTTTAACTTCATAGGTGGCATTAATAGTGGGTATTGCCGGTGTTTGTCGTCGGGACGAACTTATCAAAATAACAATTTCAGATATTGAAGATATGAGTGATTGTATAAAAATTTCTGTGCCGGATACAAAAACAAAAACTTCAAGAGAATTTATTATAACCAAGGGAAATGTGCCAAAAATAAATATGTTTGATATTTTTAGAAAATATATGAACCTGCGACCACAAAATACGACACTTTCTCGTTTTTTTCTAACCTACAGACATGAAAAATGTGTTTCGCAGCCAGTGGAAATAAATACAATTGCAGAATTTCCAAAAAAAAAAAAAAAAAAATTGCACAGTTTCTAAATTTACCTAATTGTGACCTAATCATCAGCATCAGCTTCACTATTAGCCGACACTGGCGTAGATATATCGATACTTAAGCGCCATGGCGGGTGGAAATCTAGTACAGTTGCAGATGGCTACGTAGAAAATTCAATTGAAAATAAGAAAGAAATTTCAATTAAAATATTAGGAGGAACAAAAGATTCTTTAGAAACATCTTCAAATGTGCAGGAAATTACAAATATAAGTAAAGAAAATTCTCCCCTGACCCATGTAAATTTTAGTAAAGTAAAAAATTGTATTATTAATATTTATAATAAATAAAAATTCAATAAAAAATGGAAATACGATCTCAGTTTATTAAAAATTTGATATATTTATTAAAAAAAAATTCAAAATATTTCTTTTAAATAGTTCATGAATAACTAACTATGACTTGCAGCGTTACTGTAGGAATGAAAATGGCTTATTTACTTTTTTTCACGCGTGAAAAAAAGTAAGCTATTTTGACACTAGCACAGGCAACTATAAAGTTAACTTTTTAATTTAGAATTGCACAAAATGTATTTTTTATCTGATAACTCATAATTTACATACGAATAAAAGACAAGTGAATAAATAGCAATTTTTGTTGCAGTATGACAATGTATAAAAGAGAAAAAAACCATAGTAACCAACTGAAAAGTACAAGAAAGAACTAAATATTCATTTCAAATACAATACATAATAAATAAATTTTGCATAAATATGTTGTTTATTTCTTATCTGTCTTCCTTTGCGAGCGCTTTGATTCGTTTGCGTTCTTTACGTTTACATACATATCGGTATGAAAGAATTTACAATTAAACAGTATCTGTAGTGTCCGGCTCCTTAGTATTATGTTCATATGTGTAGATATATTGCATGTGTTTTAGACATACCTAATAATACATGCATAGAATGAATATACCGTCAAATACATTTACCTGTATAATGTACCTTAATAAAATAGAAATTGAATGATAAACAAAAAAAAAAGAAAAAAAATGAAGATGAACGTACGTTTCACACGCTCAAGCAATGACCTTCTGGTTTTCATCAGTTCTAACATCACATAGAACACTGGCACTGGCATCATTTTATAGTGTTCTATGTATATTTATTATAGCACAGTACACGATACTAATGAATATGCGTTATTTACTAGATAGAATATGTATGTTGATTAGCTATTGTTAGTTAATAAATAATCCGTGCCATTTTTAATCAGTGGCGGAGGTACAAAAAGATTAGATTAATTGATCGAGCAATTCATTGGAAGTTAAGGCAGTATTCCTATGTGACGATTTAAAATTAATTTTTTTTTAAAAATACTTTTTTAAAGTAAAATATATTAAAAGTAAACTGTGAAAATTGTAGATCCAAATTCAAATTATTTACGAAATTATACCATATACCATGAGAGTTTTTTGAGAGTTGCCATTTCTAGTACAACCAAATTTTTATGATAGAAATGGTACTGGAAAAGGTTTTTTTCTTGGACGTAATGGAAATGTAACCAAGAAAAACACTATTGGTTGAAGTAGCCTCAAGTACATATGCATTTTTTTTACCGCCTAACTGATAAAGAAAAATTAAAAAACTATACTTGGGTAAAAAAATTTTTTTGCTCATTTATGTTGAATTAATGCATTAGATCAGTTTTATCGAAAAATCAATATATAGTCCCATTTAAAAATCTATAAGTTTGTATCATAGCTCGAAAATCATAAGAGCTATAAAGCTCCTGACTATAGTAATCGGTTGCCCCCGTCGATATCTACAACTCTTATTTGAACAATTTTTCGATTAAATCAACGGTTTGACTGTAATAAAAATGGCAACTCTCGAAAAACTCACACAGTATACTGCTATAAAAAATTAAGGGAGCAAAAAAATTGTTAATTTTTTAGTGATTTTTGAAGGGCTGTATTTACGTGAAAAATGGTCGTATCGAGATGATAAAAAAAACATTTTGAAGCTCCAAGATTCTAGTTTTGATATCTTTCGTCCAAAAATTTTTAGGAGTGACAGTTATCGAGCAATTCTAAATAATAACACAAAAATTGAAAATTTAAAATTTTTTTGCTCTTTTTTTCGGTCTACGGGCTTAAAATTTTTTTTCAGTAAAGCCATTATATTGGCTTGATAGCCTGTTTATTCAGCTTCAACTTCCTTTCTTAAATTTTTCTCTGCGTTGAATTCTTTCGGAGATATTCATCTTTGAATCCAAAAGGATCCTTTTTGCTTTAACCATCGATATCTCAGTAATCAGTGATCGGATAGAAAATTGAAGGGCAGTTTTGGAATCTGGAATAAATTTCCTACAAGGATGTGTCGCGTACTTTAGGGGGAAAAATTTTTTTCATCCTTAATTTTAACTTCAAAAATGTGAAAAAAGGGGTTATTTTCCTTGTTGCGAAAAATTGTCCATATCCTTGCGAATATTGATGGAGAATCTAATATTTGTAGATTTTTATACGTCACTGTACCCTCAATAACCCTGAAAATCGGCAGATTGATCTATCGAATGGTTTTCCTAAACCGTTTGTTCAAAATGTCGGAAAAAAAATTAAGGAGCAAAATTGAATGAACAAAATTGAAAGAAAAAAATCAATTTTTTTTTCAACTTTTTCCACACTTCGGCATCTTTTATCCATTAAATTTGAAAATTAATCCCTTAATTGCATGATTTTTTAAAATTAGGGAATAACGCGTAAGTGACAAAAAAAATTTTCTTAAATTTAAAAATTTAAAAAAATTAGTATAATAAAGGGATATAACGTTAATTTTTTTTTTATTACTTCGTCTAAGGTGGGTACACAATATATATTAAACTCAAATAAATCGGTTCAGTAATTTCGTCAAAAAAAAATTTTTTTGTGAAAATTTTTGTCTATTTGTGTATTCATAAACTATTAGCCTCGGAGGGTTGAAATTTGGCAGAAATATATCTGGGGTTAAGAAGTATTATTTTCTATAAAAACAATCAATTTTGCGTCAAGGGCCGTTTTCCCTATCTTACCCGGCTGCGTACGCTACCCGGCTATGCCCTTTATTCCAGATTCTAAAACTGCCCTTCAATTTTCTGCCTGATCATTGGTTACTGAGATATCGATGGTTAAAGCAAAAAGGATCAATTTGCATTTAAAGTTGGATATCTCCGGAACAGTTCAACGTGGAACAAAATTTAAAAAAGGAAATTGAAGCTGAATAAACAGGCTATCAAGTCAATACCATGACTACACTATAAAAAAAATTTTTTAAGCCTGTAGACCAAAGAAAATACCCCTGTCGCAGCATCCTGCATAACATAGCGAATTTCCGTTAATAAAAATCCGTTTTTCTGTGATCTTTCACCCTTTTAAGTGATTTTTCCTCCTCTTTCTAATGGTGTAAATAAATGTCAAAAAAATTTTTAACTTTAGAAAATTTTGGCAAAAAACTAATTGTTTTCACGAAAAATGGTCAAAAAAACCATCTTCTAGGCATCCGACATGGCTGGCTAACGAATTTGTTCAACGGTGTGGGACTAAATATAAATTTAATACATAAATTTTAGTGAATATTATTTTTGGTTTCTAGGGACCCCAAAACAAATTTCTATTATAGTCTCGGGAGATTTATTTCGGAGCTCTAAAAAATAGAACTTTCTTCGGAACCCTAAAAAACGGCATATAAGTAACATACAAACATATACATATGTATGACGTATATGACTTATATACAATCTGTATCTTCCTGTACCACAAACACATTCTTTCATATAATTATGCATATAGGTATACCCCTGTCGCAGCATCCTGCATAACATAGCGAATGCCCTTTTATAAAAATTAAATTTTCTCGGAAACTAGTTGACATAGAATAATAGTTTAAAGACCTTTTTTATGTAATTTTTTTTCGTCGTTTAAATGATGTAAAAAAATTTCGCAAAAATTTTTAAATAAGTGGAAATTTTGGCAAAAAACTAATTTTTTGCAAGAACAAACACCATGTTCCTGGCATCCGACGTGTCTGGCTAACGAACTTGTCCAACGGTTTGGGACTTCCAACATTTTCACCAAATTTCGTAAACCTAGGACATTTCGTTCGAGAGTTATCGTGCGGACACATATATATATATATACATATATACATATATATATATATATAAATTTTGGTGAATATTATTTTCGGTTTCTAGGGACCTCAAAACAAATTTCTGCCATGGTCCCGGGTTCAAGTCGCGTCATGACAGTGGCTGTAATAGCGAGCTTCCATTCTGGAAATTCGCTAAAAGCAAAAAATTCTAAATTTTAAATTTTTATGTTATTCCTTAGAATTGCTCGATAACTGTCGATCCTAACAATTTTTGGACGAAAGATCTCAAAACTAGAATCTTGGAGCTTCAACATGCTTTTTTTATCATCTCGATACGGCCATTTTTCACGTAAATACAGCCCTTCAAAAATCACTAAAAAATTAAAAATTTTTTTTGCTCCCTTAATTTTTTGTAGTAGTATAGATGAGAACAGATCGCACTAGCGCTCCAAAAAGTAATGCCTACAAAAAAACGTATTGTCATTTGCGACCGGGATCAAATTGTTCGGTTAACTGACAAATTGAAATATTTAATTTTAAGATAAGAATTATGAGCTAGCTTATGGTAGAATAATTTTGTTTAAATTGAGTCATTTTTTTCAGTCGACCAAATGATTATACATACTTAGGTACAAGTTAGGTACAATATTTTTTTTAGGTACGTTAGGTACAATATTTTTTTTTTTTTAAATAACTAATTTTATTCAACTTTTCTTTTTTATTATTTACAAGATTTGGAAAATTAAAATGAAGAAATTATTCATTTGTGTAATTTTTTACTTTTATGTCACAACACAATGTGATACTATGTTAAAAATAAAAAGTATTAAAAATATTAAAAATATTTACAAGTCAATAATTAAATCCCAATAAAAAAAAAACGTTTTAAAAAATATTACAAAGTAGGTATTATTTTATTTTATACATGTTTTATTCATGAATTAGATTAAAATTTTGTTCGATTAATCAACTATTTGATAATCAATACATTATTTTCAATTAAGGGGTTATATACAGTTGTAGTTGGAGAAATGACGACATTTTCTCGATTTTTTTTCAATAACAAAAAGAATATTTATTTAAAAATTGTTAACAATATCGATTAGTACATGTTTTGGGGTAATTGTTAAATTTTTTTCATCGAAAAATATTTGATAATAGCGGGACTACATCTGTATTCCAGAAGTGCCGTTTCTGGGACATTACTTGCGCTGGACATTATAATTCGAGAACGGTTCATTCGAAATTAGAATTCGAAAAATATTTCGTTAGTATATTTTATTGTCTAGTCGCTAAACGAAGGAATATTAAAATTTAATTATTATTTTTTTTTTATAAATTGCGACAATTTTAATAAAAAGTTTATTTTTTTAAGGTGTTAAATTTTTGAGTTTTTTGCTCTAACAAACATATTTTTTTACAAAAATTGAAAATCCTTCGGTCAACAATTACCTATTATCATAATAAATAAACAGTATAAATTTGGTCTTAATCGGATTGATAGTTTTTTAGTAATCGTGTCCACCGTAAAGGCATTTTCAAAAAAAAATACGATTAAAATAATCATTTTTAGACTTACAAGTTTGTTTCTTTTATATTCAATGTTAAACGTTCGAAAGTCTATACACAACTGTTCCAAAGTTTCAAGGCAATATATTTCGAAGAATATAGCAAAGTGGCGAAAGTCGACGTACCATTTACATTATATAATACCGAGCGGGAGCTAAATGATACAGTAGCAGCTGTGGAGGAGCAGCCGCGGGCTCTATTCGAAGTAGTGCGCTATAAATAGTTATAGTTTCAGATCTAATGTTTTGATCGTTACGAAATTTGGTGAGAGTATTCTTGATATAATGTACCTAAAGAATATGCAGTAAAAAAATAATAAACTTTTCCGACCATTATAACTGCATGTAACCCCTTAATATAAGTTTCTCTAACATAAGAAACAACGTAACTTAATTAATAGCTGAATTTCCAGAATGGAAATTCGCTAAAAAGGCAATTGCCCTATTTAGCAACTAAAACATTATATTTTTCGTTTTATTACTTAAATCGAAATTAAATGTAATATCACTGAAGATATCTCAGTAAAGTTTTAAAACCGAAATTAGTAACAGGCCCATGAAGATTTTAATTGTGTCATAGATAACACACACACTTTGTGTTTGTTTGATCTTTTTTCCAAAAGGAAGAAGAGACGCAATGAAGGCCAATTTGAAGTTCAATAATTTACAAGGTGGTTATAAACTGAAAAATGGTAAAAGGAATTTCAATTCCATTTTAAGAGATTTAACAGTACTCCTCAAGTGGCGTACGTGAAAAAAAATTTCGTCCTCCAAGTCTATCTCACCAGCCAAAATGTCCGGTTGTTGAAAACTGAAAAGCTGACAAGCCTGATCTTATTAAGCTGTAAAATAATTTTAAATTTGAAAATACTATAGGAAGGGGAGCATTGGAAAGAAAAACTTAATATTACATTATAATAAACTGATAATTTTTAAGAAACAATTTCGGTGGGGTTCTTATTTCTTTACTAACAAGGGGACTGCACAGCCTTGGGGTCGGCGATTTCGCTGAAATTTTTGTTGGTGATAGAGTACACTTAATATGTTAATATACTAAAATAATAGCGCGCACTGTTCAGAAAAACCTGTAAAAAAATAATTAAAAAATTTTAACGCAGCTGATGTACTTAATGAGCTTAAAAAAGAATGGTGTACGTAACAGTTCCGGCAGTATAGTGGCATGCATGTTAGACTAGATAATTGAATGGTCCTGCGTTCGAAACCGACTCTATTCAATAAAATTATATAATAGATCTTATTATTGTTGAGTTTTATGTATTAAAAACGACAATATGACAGCTATTCTTGGCACGCCATAACTAGGGTTGCCAACTGTCCCGATTTAATCGGGATGTCCCGATTTTAGGCCTATGTGTCCCGCGTCCCGACAACAGTAGTGGCGGGACGCTAATTGTGCCGATTTTTAACATCTACAGTTTTTTTACATTTTTAGTCCCGCCAGTCTCGCTATTGTTGTTTCCAAATTATCGCGCTTGCATGTCATGACGGCCAAGGAAGTAAGTATATTTACTGTACCTATTGATAAAGTGTACTCTGTGTACTTATTTATAACTTATACAGCTTACAGTGTTCCCAGATTAACTCATTAAAATCCCTCCAAACAATGGGAGAAATTATTTGACGTACATGAAATACGTCAATGCCAAAGACGGTCAACTTTATGAAAAATGTTTTCTCCAAAATAATACAGTTGACAAGCAAAAAAAAAAAAATTAAAAATCTAAAAATTACAAAACTTGATTTTTAATTTAATAAAATAAAATAAAAAAATATTATTGTAATATTATCTTCAAGAAATTTTTTTGTTTAAAGGTTTGTAAGATCATGGTTTAAATATGTAGCTGTTAGTAACAAATAATAAAAAAAGACACATATCTTTCCTATTGGCTGATTAAAAACTTTTTTTTTCTTTAACAGTCCCGATTTTACTTGTCTCGTCCCGATTTTTTTCCCATTAAATCCCGAAATATTCATTGGTAGAGTTGGCAACTCTAGCCATAACCCATTTAGTAAAATAATATTGTAATATTCAATTTACAGTCACTTTTTCCAGTCAATTCACAGTCCCCTGTCGTGTCCCATTTCCAGAATTAGAGGTATTATTACAAATATTTATTTTCAGTATCATTGAAGCCTGAGTAAAAAAAAAATGAATAATACTAGAATACAGTAATCATCTTTGTAAAACTCAATCATATTTTTAAAATAAAAATTTCATTAAAAAAAAAGTAATCAAATGTTGTCTTCAAAGTTTTTGAACAGTCCCCTGTCCCAATTTGAAAATGGTACTGAAATCGTATTGTGCATTGACGCGATCGTTTATATCATGAAACGGAACGCAATCGGTGTGAAGTTCGTTCGGTTGCAGAGTTAAGTGCGCTGACATCATTTTGTTCACTGTCACCGCTGCATTTGTAAGTAGAGCTTGGATACCGGTATTTCGGTACTACTGAAATACCGGAATACCGGACATTTTTCTACGTTTTTTAAAACCGGTATCAAAATTTCAAATACCGGTATTTCGGTTTCGGTATTAGCAAAATCAGATACTTTATATAATTAGATATTTTATTAAATATTTTTACGTTAGATTTGCTATTGGTATTGAATGGTTATAGAGTATTTTGTATATAGCAGTATAAGCATGGATCATAAATTATTACAATATCTTCAATTTTGTTTAATGTTTTTCAGATGCCCAGTTGACCAAATACCTTATATTCATTCATATGTTTTTATACATAGTTTTTACAATTCTGGAATACATATTTTTAAGTATTTTTCTGTCGAAAAAAATACAAAATTACCTATGTTTGGGTAAAATATTTTACTATGGTTGAATACTATTGTTAATTCTAATGGTATTTAAAAAATTCTTTGCTCTGTGTAAATAAAAGGGCGAAATTTAAAAATTGATGTCCATGTATTTTTTTAAAATTATTTTCGAATTGCCACCACGTCTTTGGACTATTTAAGCTGTGATTTTTCGCCCTTGCAGTTCGTGTGTATCTCTTTAAATTAAATGTGCAGTAGAATCGAAGAAAATTTATATTTTATTATTTTTTGTTGTTATTCCGTTTACTTTGTTTTACTATTTTAAATTTTGTATTTAGTTTTAGTCAGATTTTTAAAATCTAAAAATGATGTAGTTTGTTATTATGACTGTTATCAAACATTTTCAGTAAAATATATTGCCTACTTATACAAAAACGATTTTCATTAAGAGTGTTTTTTAATATTTTTTTTTCTATACCATTTTCATTCAATACCGAAAATATACCGAAATACCGGAATTTCGGTATTTTAAATTTTAATACCGAATAAATACCGGTATTATAAAAAGACATCGGTATTCCAAGCCCTATTTGTAAGTAAACCACATGTTCAGGCCACTAGTGGTAACAGCCGGAGAGCTGACCGTAGTTTTGTCCACGTCATCCACTACACAAATGAATTTGCCTTTATTGAATAGTTTACGTTAATAAGAAACGAAATTTATCTGTGCATATACCTGAAATATGGCCGGAAATTTGAAAAAAATGACCATATCCGGTTGCATTTGTTGCTGTTATCCTACGTCATGAGATACATGTACGAAATTTGGTTGAAGTATAGATGAGGTATATCTATAATAAAATATCAAGGGTAGCCTCCTTAATTTTGGCCGCAAAGTTGAAAAAAAATTTTTGAAAAACCGGATTTTGGCTGTTATATTACGAAATTTGGTCAGTGTAAAGATTTGAGTGACAAGATTTGAGTTAATTATCATTCTAACATACAATGAAAATTCAGAAAATTTCCTATATATTAAGTATGGAAAAATGAAAGATATATATTACAAAAATTACTAGATATTGTAAAATTCATGTATCTGGCAATTATTCTAAAATGGTTTTCTAATGCCTCTGTCCAGGTTATACTAGTCTTTAAAGTTTAATATATACTTTAAATATATCAAAAAATTGTTACATACGCCACTGATTCCAAATGACGAATACACTAATTCTTTTTATTTTAAAAAAATCTAATCAATTTTTTTACATGTTTTACCGTAATGGACTGTTGTCTGTTAGATGAATATGAGTGCCTATATTGTATGTGATAGTGATAGCACCGTAGAGTGTATTAACAAATATTTTTATTAAGATTTTTTATTTGACATATAAACTTAATTAAAATTAAATTTTATAGTAACTATAAAATAAGTTCCATAAAAATAGATTTCTGTTACATACAAGAAAAAGAAAAAGACTCAATATTTTTAAAAAAAATTAGATTTTTATTTCTGATAAAAAAATTTATATCAGTTTTTTTATTTTTTATTTTTGTTGTTATCTACCTGATTTTCTTGGAATGAAATATAAATAATACAATTAATTACAGTATTTTTTGATTATTTACTAACAATATTTTGACGACAACGAGTGTTTACTTCCAGGTTTATAATAAACGATGAAACAATAAATTGTAAAAATACCCCTGTCGCAGCATCTGCATAACATAGCGAATTTCCAAATACTGGACACTGGCGGATCTCATTTAAGACCTGTACACATTTAAAATAGTTTAGCTTTCTAAGAGTAAAATAATTTTTACAATCGGCTGGGTAATTGGTTTGGTATTTTTGGGACCCAACAACCCGAACGGACTTTGTGCAACATAGTTGTATCCATCTAAAATAATTTAGTTCTCTAGCAGTGAGAAAATTTTGAGAATCGGTTCGACAGCTTATTTCTGGCGTTTTCGGATCTGCAAGATCCCGGTGGAAAAAATCAGCTCGACCGTATATTCTATGCGGAATTTATGTAATTATATATATATATATATATATATATATATATATATATATATATATATATATATATATATATATATATATATATATATATATATATATATTCAGATCAAAAAACTGTTCATTTTATATTATATTTTACATCAAGAGACTAAAATGACTTCATACTCCCTATTATTATTGAAAAATTATTTTACTCGCTGTTACAAAGTATGTCTTTTAGTCCCAAAATTGCAAAAAAATATTTTTTATATTTGTTTAAAATTTAACTAAAAATATCTGGTACATAATTTAAGTAAATTTTTCTGGCTGTGTTAGCCGTAATTAAATGTTTTTAACTTCCCGTTGGAAGTTATTGTAATGGGTCCGATTTTACGAATCGCTAATTTTGACATATCTCCACGTTTCAAGGTCACTAGAATCCGAATCCATAGTTTTTAGCGTGATGTCTGTGTGTGCGTTCGTTAGTTCGTTCGTTCGTTCGTGAATTTTTTTTCGTCTCGTATATCTCGAGAACAAATGATGATATCAACTTCGGACTAATTTCATTAGATGCATAATCAAAAAATGAAGACCGGATAAAATCTTCAGCAAATTCGGATTAGCGGTTTGTTTTTTGTGATAAAAAACGGAATTAACTTTATTAACATAACATAGATTACATGGATTTTTTACCATGTCTTTATTATATAATGGCCTAAGAACCTTCCGTGATGTTAGAAACGCCAGTAAATTATTGTAAAACTTAATAAAATTTAAAAAAAAAAAAGAGAAAAAAAAAAAACTAAACGGAAAAACGAAATAAGAAACTTTTTGTGAAATATTTTTTGTCTCGCGTATCTTGAGAACAAATGATGTTATCATTTGTTTGATGTTCCCTTATCTGTACCCTTAGGTACAGAAGGCGAAGCCCCCGGTGTGGGGCAAGGGGCAAAGCCTCTATCGGGGGTCCAGAGGAGGAGTCCCCTGAATTAAAAAAAAGTTATTCATTTGCAATAGTCTTTAAGGGCATCCAATGGGAAGTTGACAGTGTGAGTAGACCTGTCCCCCAAATTTTTTAATATCATGACAGTCATAATCTATAATGTCAAAACTCCCAACTGGTACACTATCTTGACAGCTAATACACTTTGTTAATGTTGTACGACGTGGTGTGTGAGTTAGTAAAGTTTCAATTAACGTTTTATGACGTCAAAAATTATGGACACGGTGTTAATACAATGTTTGCTTGGTCCGAAGTATGAAGCATTTTTCTTTCTTTTAATAGACAAATATTTTTTTAGGTTTTCAGAGATATTAATATTCGAATACTACGTCTGATTTAGATAATTTTACGGGAGTTTAAACTAATCTAATCTAGTTTAATAATTACTTGAAATTAGGGGAAACAATTAATTATCTTAAATATTTTTAGTAGAGACCCGGGTAAAATTCTTTAATATACAATCTGATTTTGCCGTGACTACTAAGCACATAGAAATACTACGTTTAAATAAAAAAAAAATGTATGTAATACTAGTACTTTTTTACCCGCTTCGCACGAATGGTACCTGAAATTATGACATCAAGTTAATACGTATAGAGTAGTGGTTCTCAAAATTTTTGAACTTGAACTCCCTTTTGAACTTAAAATTTCAAAACCCCTTATGTGTAGAAAATGGAACGTGATCTATAATCATCCGTTCCCAATATTTGCGATCTCTCTGGGAGTTGTGACCCCAATCTTTGAGAATCATTGTTATAGAATATCATTGTGTCTCGTATCACTACTGAGCGCTGTTATTTTTTTAAAGAATGTTCCCACTGGACTGGATTGTTTTTTCGGGGTAAAAAGTAGCTTAAAACCACCTCTGAGGATTGATGTCTCCAATCACCTCATGTTGAGGTGTGAAAGCAAGACAAACAAATAAACTCACTTTTGCATTTACAATATTAGTAAGGATTGAAGGGAATAATTACTTTTCTAAATTCTAATGAGCCAATTTTTGTTCGTCATTAAGATAAAATAAAAAAAAAAAAATGAAGAGCGGGATTTGAAAATCATTAAAAATACAAAACAAATATAATCATTAAAATTGGTATTTATTTTAAAAGTGAAATTAATTTACAAATAAGAACATTTTTATTATATGTTCATAAATTAAAAGTGACTTACCTAATTCTCCACAATCAATTTGATAATAAATTTTCATTTAATATTATATTATCTACTGCGAGTGACTTGACTGTTAACTGGTAACGATTGTAACCTCAATAAAATTGTCACTAGATGTTCTTTTATAATACTGAATAACGCACAAATATGGTCAACAAAATATCATCTTAACTACATGGCAGCTTGTTAAAAAAAATTAAGATATTTTGTATTAGGTATGGTATGTTGATTAACACTGGCTATACATATACATAATGGAGAAAAATTAATGGTAAATGAATGCATGACATACATAGGCACACTAGGCACATCTCATCTGTTTTAAAATATGTACATAAATACCGTATTTTCCGGCGCATAACGCGCACCTTGAACACCAAAAATATTATCCAAACTTCGTGATGCGCGTTATACGCCGAATATAAAACAGAGTTCTGTAAAAATTATGACGGCTCTTATTTTAATATTATTTAAGAAAATTAAACAAATAAAATATACAAAAAATAAAATTTTTAAAAGTAAATAAAGCACCAATAAAAAATTAATTTTCGTTATCAGAGAATATTTCATTTAAAAAAAGTTCATTCAAGTTTGGGTGCGCGCTATACGACGAACATACAAAAAAGCGAAGAAATTATTCAAAATTTTGAAGTGCGTGTTATACGCCGGTGGGCGTTATACACCGGAAAATACGGTATTAAGAAGGATAGCTGTGAATATTTAATACCTACACTTTCTCAAATCGATCAATTATGATCGATTCACAGTGGCATTTTATCAATTAACCGGTTAATGTTTAAAACATCAAAACGTTAATATTTTGATAAATAATAAACAAACAAAAAAATGAAGAGTTGCTTAATAAACAATTACATAAAAAATTTACTCGGCGCCCCCACCATGATTTTTAACGAGTGCTAGTGATCAAGAAGGCTTCAATTTAGGCTAAATGAGTTCTTACCTGAAAAATACGCAAAATATTGCAGTATCAATTTTGATATTTCTATTACTATCCTGTGATATTTACTATTACTATGCTTGTGATATTAAAGAATTTAAATTATTTTTTTTTTTAGAATATTTTACATTAACTCTAAACAATTCATTGCCAAAAAACTGAAAAAATCGTCCGGATTCACTCCGAGTGATGGTACTTGACGACGAAATCCGAATTTCTAAAGTTTTGGAAAATTAAAAAACAAAATACTTGTACTATTTGTAAAATTTATTACGACTCGAATAGATCATTTCAATCTATTTAGAAACAAGACATTTTAAATTTTAATTCAAAATCAAATATTATAGTTTTTCTGACACAAAATTCTGATCTACAAAACAGAAATATTTTCTGATATTTATTTTAGTACCTAGACATTTTTAGTGGAATTTTTCCTTGAAAAATTAGACTTATACAGCCTATACGATAAGAACGGCAAGAGGCGAGAGTAGGGGCGCTATCAGTTTTCGGGCCCGTAGAACACGAATATGTAGAAAAAAATGTCTGATATATATATATATATATATATATATATATATATATATATATATATATATATATATATATATATATATATTATCCCGCTACCTTTTAATATGTGTAGGGCCCCCTATGGAAGTTAAGAGCTGAAATTTAGTAAGTGGGGCTCATTTTCGAGGCACCTCATACTATCAAAGTGGGGTCAAATTTTGGTGAAATTTTTGATCCGACCCAACCCTTGGGGGGGCGGTGGTGAGGGGGGCGGCAACAAAACAATAAAACTATTCCAAACCGGTTGGAAATAATGTTTCGGTCAATTACCTACAACATATCCAAAATTCAGCTTCCTAGGATCATCTGGAGGGAGTAGAGGGGGAAAAATGATCTTGGCTGGATCTTACGCGCCCACAGTCTCCCAGAATAAACTTAGAGGGTTGAATTTTGGTATGTTGATAGAGTTCGTACCTAAGATCTGCTTTTTGGAGGTTTCAATATTTTACCTCCACCCCCACCATTTTTAAGCTACAATTTTATGCTTTTTTGACGTTTTCGAAGATTGTACCACTCGCACAGGTCACCCAAATAAACCTAGAGGGCTGAAATTTTGTATTCGGATTGAGTTAGTACCAAGGGGATGCCTTTTGGGGGTCTTAACTTTTAACCCTGACCCCCACCATTTTTATATTAAAAAGAACATGATTTTTCTTGTTTTTTAACAGTTTCGTTCGAGTCAAAATCTCCCCAAATAAACCTAGAGGGCTGAAATTTTGTGTACAGGTTAAGTTAATAGCCAGCCACTACTTTTTTGAGGTTTCAACTTTTAACCCTTACCCCCATGATTTTTATGCCAATATTTCCTTGTTTTTTTTGCCTTTTTTCTAACACATCTAGAGACTCTCTGAGTAAACGTAGAAGGCTGAAATTTTGCACATGTATTGAGTTAGTATCCATTTAGTGCCTTTTAGAGATTCCATATTACTTTTCCCCCCACTTCGCCTATTTTTACATCGGAATTCAATGGTATTGTTAAATGTGTTTAAAACGCTTTATATTTATGCTATAAGACAAGTAGGCGAATAGTAAATTTAAAAATTTAAAAAAATTGTACTTACTTTTATAACAAATGCAATACATGCAATTTAAAAATGTTATTAATGTTAATGTTTATTTTATAAAGTAGGAATTTTTGATTTTTATTTATAAAATAGAAATTTTGGAATTTTTTGGAAAGAAAAAATATCTTCATAAGGGCCTTCCAGTTTACAATTTAAGGTCCTTTTTAATATTTAAAAATAAAACACAAAGGCTATTGGCGGATAAGAATGATTAGGAATGCCCTCGTACGAATTGTGTTGGTTTTTTTCCAGCTAACTGTTATCAGCACCAAACTGAAATTTACTTAGGTTCAGCCCTTAGAACCTTAAAACCTTTTTTTAAAGCTCCGATCAGCCGGACACTCATCATCAGTTTTGAAACCACCAAAATGAGAAATCGCTGGTAGACTTTCAATCATATTTCGCTTGTAGACATTCAATACCGAAGATGAAGGGAAAAATTCGACTTCCGTGATGGGGCCCCGCTGCTCACGACGTTTTTCTTTTTATTGAAACTGACATTCAATATAAAATACCAGAACCGCAATATAATATTAAATAATTTATTCATTGTCTATCTTTGTTTGTTGATGTACCAGTTTTGTTAACTAATTTACAATTCATTTGTAATATACATCAATCAGATTGGTGAATATTGGTTGTGCTTTATTTTTTTTGTCTTAACTTACTAAAAAAAAGAATTTGATTGGAATGTGCTGCATTCAGAGTATAAGTAGATAAAATTATGCAAACATCAGATAGAAGACAATTTCGAATTTATATGTTTCTTTATTTGATCAAATAAGATAGAAGAAGATAATTAAGATATATTTTTTTAAAATTAATACAAAGGGTGAAATTTAAAAATTTCTTAACCCCTTTCATGTCAGACCAGAAAAAAGAATATGATTAGTTGTCATCGAGTTTACTGCCAGCGTTTCTAGAAGGGCTTTCTCGCTTACTGAAGCTAATCAAGTTTTGAATAAACTGATATTTTCACAAAAAATCTTCACAGCACATCTATACTTACAGGTAAAGGTCCCGAGGCTGGACCTATCGATTTTGATGAAACTTAAATATATTGTTGAACACTAAAAACTAAGCGACAGGCATTTTTTTTATCTGTTTAAAGGGGCGAAATCACAGTTTGGAGGGGTGAAATCACCCTTCAAAAATTGGGGTAAAAATTTAATTTTTCAAATATCTCGAAAACAGTAAGAGATAGAGCAAAAATTTAAATTGGCGATATTGTTCTTTTTTAAAGAGCTATCTATCGATATACAGTTTGTTCAAATTACATCAACCAAGGGTAGTTGGGGGTTAATTTTGCAAAAAGGAGGTGAAAAATAACTAATATAAAATTTTTGCTTACAAATTTGAAATCTACGTCAAAAAATCTAATTGACCTCTTTTTGCTCAATGGCCTAATATTAAGTCTAGGGGTAGTTAACAAGAGGGTGACTGTGTCGAATAATTGTACTATTTGGGTAGTTCAAGAAGTTCTTCTTCATGGAAAATAGTTTAAGACAATTAGAAAAATGTAGAAATGGAATTCTCGGAAAGGGGGTGAGTCACCCTCTTAAATTACGTACTAGCTTTCATACACTCATTTTTACTATTAACACACTGACAGTTGCTAATAATGTCACAACAAGTGGTTCTGAAGTTGGACTATCGTATGTAAGGTTGTTATTAGGTTTGTTTTTCAATGGATATTTTAGTTTTCGTTATCGAAAATTATCGATAGGTACCGAAAATAACGATATTTTGAAAATGGATGGAAACCTAATAAAAACCTTACATACGATAGTCCAACTTTAGAACTACTAATTGTGACATTATTACCCACTGTCAGTGTGTTAATAGTAAAAATGAGTGTATGCAAATTAGTATGTAATTTAAAAGGGTGACAAAAAAGGTTTGCGGTAAACTGCTGTGCTACGGCACAGCCTTTGAGAAATACTAGTTTAATCGGATAATGTGGCTAGCAGTATATTTCTAATTTACTGTTTTCGACTGCTCGAATTAATTAGTCGAAACAAATCAACAAATTAAATAATAATAATAAGCGCTGGTTTTACACTAGGAGCATTAGATACTAATGCCCAGGATGACAAATTTTCAGGAGCGACAAATTTTGGAACGTGAAAACGTAGAGGCTCGTGTATTTCGCATTGTTTGTCTTTTTTTTGTCTTTATTAGTCTTGTATCGCATTAGTATATTTTTTTAAGTAACGTTCAACGCAGAATTAAGGCTCAAAACGAAAGAATCTATTTTGTAAGAAAAATTAGAAGGTTCGAATTAATTCGAGTTAATTCGAATTTGGTCGTTAATTCATTGAAATATTTTGAATATGTATCCGCTACCGACATAACTTGTTTATTTAAATTAATTTTGTTATAATCATACTGTATAATATTAAAATAATTAAAGTTAATAACTTATTTCTACAACTAAAGCCGGTCATCTATCTGACTGACATGACGTTCAATGTTCATTTTCTTTTCTCTTTGTCGAAGGCGAATTACAATAAAATATTTTATTATTAAATATATACGCACATAGCACAGACAGCCAACCGTTCAGAATTACAGACATTTTATAATTAATAAAAGTAATGAAATAAACACAAAAAAAAAATCATTTGAAAAATTAACGGCAAAAAGAAGAAAAAACATGTTGAAAGTCATTGATTTATTTATGTAATGTTGTAATGAGTTAATGACATGTGTAACTCAGTGTATTCACTCAGTACTGGTACATATGCAGAGTTTAGTTTCAAAAATAAATTTGTTCAAATTTACGAAAATGGAAGACAACAAAAGTATTTTATTGAAATAAAATATATTTATAGGCAATATTGCATCATAAATCACTTTTCGCAGATTTGTTAAAAACTTAAAAGGAAAAAATAAGTTTCTGTTCTATAAGCACTGTTTTGAAGTTCTACAAAAGAACCAATAAGTATGTTATACTCATCAGAAGGTCAGGGAAGTGTGACATTTAACTATGAGAGTACAAATTGAAGACTGGTAAAATATTTTTTGACCAATCTCATATAGTGTTCCATATCGTCGTCAATTTCACAAAGTGGTGTAGCTCATTTCTACAAGAACATTTTCAAGTTTTTATTGATATTAAATAAACTGGTATCAACAAAAAATCAACCATACAATTTTGCTGATTTTATGAATATTGTAAGATACATGTGTTGCCGTTGAAACATTAAGATACGCCAATTAATTTACTTTGAATTCCATAAAAACAGAATTTCGGGAACGTTTTGATATAAAATCATAAATGGTATTTTATGATATAAAATTACACTTTTTTCAAACAGGTGAAATATTCTAAAAGTTTTCCGCAAATTACTTGGAAAATCCGACAGCGCAATGGCATTTATGAATATTCACTGACCATATTTGGAGTTAAGAAATAAGAGAGTGAGGGAAAATTTTAACATTTCAAAGACAAGAATTTTATAAAAAATATTCAATATTTATTAATATATGTATATTGCAAGAATACAACGGAATATTTTAAAAACGTTTAAAAACTGTTAAAAATTATTCTTTAAAATATTTATAAACATCTTCGTCTTGATGTCATGACATCCTTCCTACCCCTCCTCCCGCATTTTCCTCACACTCCAGCTACGTCAGTGTCTTCTGAATACACGAATATGAGTGGACAAATCTTTGAAATTAACCTCCATATATATGTTAGGATCGTTCGACGAAGGCTAACAACATCCATAGCATAGGGATGTGAAAAAATAATCGATTTTTATATTAATCGATTATTTTTTTCTTAAAATCGATTTTTAATAATCGATTCTTTAAATAATAACAATCGATTTTTAATAAATCGATTATATAAATTACACTCTATTAATTCGTTATTATTTAAGTTGAAAGCTGAAAGAAAAACTTGATTTGATTTTAGGTTTTAAAACCAGAAGTTTGTCACTTTGATTATTTTTGACACTTACCATTTTAACTAATCTTCATTCTAAATAATTGTTAATATTAATGTGGTAGTTTTATTATTATATATAGAAAAGTATGCAATTTTTAGAATAAATTAAAAAAAATCGAATTTTTCGCAAAAATCGATTATTTCTTCTAAAATCGATTTTTTACAAATCGATTTATATTAAAAAGAGAAAAATCGATTATTTAGTAATCGATTTTTTTCACTCCATGTCACATCCCTACCATAGCACTACCAACCAACTCGCACTTACTGTAGCCAAAGGCAAATTAAAAAGGAATGAGCAATGAAATAAATGAACGCGACATGAAATTCATATAAATAAACAAAGATGGTGCTATCATATTTAATTAGGCAAATGTACACAGTCATGCGTGTTTGATTTTCGATTAAAAATCGATGTAATTAATTAATTAAAAAATCAATTTGATGAGAATTGTTAATTAAATATTTAATGCCAGACAAAAAACCGAAATTAAAACGCAAGATTATCCAATTTTAAAATTTGATTGTAATTACTTCTAAATAAAATAATCAGTTCGAAAAATAAAGTTAGGAATTCGGAGGTATTATTTTTTTCAACATAGGAATTTAAAAAATTGTTTATTATACCTGTACTTAACTGAATACATCAGTTTTCAAATATGCGTTTAAAATGTCAAAATTGTTCTACATTTATTCTTCTAAATTTTACTGGAATTTTGTTTACAATTTTTTTTTGAATTATTTTTTATCAGAATTTATCTCGTATGCCTCGTATGTATTAAAACTAAAATCCCACAAATTCATAAAAAATTGGTGGAAACAACTCAATTCGATCAAATGAAAAATTTCATAATAATTATGGTTCTCTAAAGAATTTTTGCAAGACAAAATCGGTATGGTATTTAATTTATGCTTTAATTATTATTAGAGTTTTTTTTTCAAAGCAATAATGGTGGGAGTACTGGTAAGACATTTACATTTTTTCTTTAACAATAAGGTTTATTTTTACCTTGATTTACGGACACGGCTAGTACAGAACAAGTTTTACTGAACAAAAATTATTGAGCAATTTTGATTGAACAAAGTTTATCATAAATTCGTACAGGAAGGTGAACATTAGGAAAAATCTACAATAACCACCACTGCTCGTCTAGGAACCCACAAATAATTGATCAATATATACACGCTAGCATTTACCCACGGCTTCACCCGCATGGTGTTTAAAATAATAATTATGACATCAAGTCTCTCTCGCGACTCCCTTGAGGGTCCCAACCCACACTTTCCGAATCACTGGTATATGTTATACTTGCCACTACTGAGAGTGGTTATTTCTTTCTTGTGAATTTTCCCATAAGAAAAAATGTTTTTCCGAGATAAAAAATAGCCTATAACGTTCTCTGTTCCCTAAGCTATCTGTGTGCTAAGTTAAAAGTTGATCGATTAAGTGGTTGAGGCGTGAAAGAAAGACAAACAAACAAAGAAGCAAAACAAATCCACCTTCATATTTATAAAGTTAGCTAAGATTATATATATATATATATATATATATATATATATATATATATATATATATATATATATATAGTGTAAACTCCATATAACGAAATTGAAGGGACCGGGTATTTTATTACGTTATAAAGAGTTTTCGTTATATGGAGAGTAAAATAAAACAATATAATTTTACGAATACAACTTACGAATTTAGTAAGTGGTTTTAATTTTGACTGAATTAAATGACACTTTTTCATCAATACACAAACTCTTTCTTTTACTCGCCATGTTTACAGTTAAAAAGTTTGAAAGCAACTTAAGAAATGATAACGTAAAGACAGCAATAAGACAATAGTACGGAAGTACAGTAGGCAAAAAGTACTTTGTGCGTACGAAATATTTACGACTCTGTATCACTATTGTGTTTGAAAGTCAGTGAAATAAAATTATTTTTGGGTTTAAATAATGATGTATTTTTCGCTATTGAGAGTGGCTGTTACGTTATAAAAAGTGTTTCAATATACAGATGATAATGTAAACCAAACAAACCTTAGCAATTTCTACGTTTTAAGGAGTTTTTCGTTAAATAGAAGTTCGCTATATAGAGTTTACACTATATATATATATATATATATATATATATATATATATATATATATATATATATATATATATATATATATATATATATATATATATATGTTTTAATTTGGGTGCTGAAACTAAATTCAAGCAGAAAAGGAACATTTTATATTGCTATAAATTCTGTAACACAAAAGGTAGATATGTGAATATCTTATAAAAGTGCATACAATCTCTATTACAAAATACATTTTTATACTGATAAAGTGATGAAGTATCGATACTTTCCACGCAGGGGAAGCAATCTCAGCATCAGCAACTAAATAATCAGCACATCCAGTGTAAAAATTTACATATTTATGTTGAAGAAACTGCTATATTCTTCATTTAGAAGTTTTACACATATATTCAAAAATATCAATCTTGAAACGAAGCCGTTTATAAAAGAAATACTTAAAAAATGAAAACAAGCTATATTTGCAGCAAAGAAAGATGTGCTTTCTATAAATCTTATAAAAGTTGCCGTTCAAATTCTTGCATGCAATCCAGTTTCATATTCGCTACGTTTGACAGAACACTGTGAATTCCTAACAAGTAACTTGTTTCTGTTCGAGCCGTCTACCCGTCTTTTACGATAAAGAAAAATGTAATTTTTATTTACATTCCGTTGCATGTAATTATTTATCCACAAGTCTTTTTTTCTTTTGGAAAATTTTTAAAATTTTATACGAAAGAATTAGTGTAATTAATAATTAATTGTTACAAATAGACATAAATTGTTTTTTGTGCAATTAAAAATATTTAAACAAACAAGAATGAATATATATATATATATATATATATATATATATATATATATATATATATATATATATATATAAATTCATTGTAAGTAGATACTTACAAGAAACCAAATTGTGCAAAATTTTTAGAACTAAAGTATACCACACACGTTTAGATTTTATTGTGTAATTTAGTTTCCAGTGTGAATTTAAAAAAAAAGTACAAAGTCTCTTAATTAGGTTAAATATTTAACTAGCAAATAATTACACAAAGTATCTTGGCTATCAAAATATCGTAATTACTTTAAAACGATTTTTTCGTCGCTACACCCCAACTGACTAATAAACGTCAGACGTCCGTAACTTTAAAGAAAACACTCTACCACTAATTACTGAAAATTTTATTAATTTTTTTCTTACCTGTCATATTAATTGAAATAATTTAAATACGATATAGACATGAAATTATAATAATTTTTTTCTCATAGTACATTTATTTAAATTTGAATTCAATAACAAGATAACAATCTACTCTTCTTGTAACAAATATTCCATAAGATTTTTCATAATCAACTAGTAAAATATTTTTTAAAGCAGAATTTTTTTTAGCTTTTTTTAACAGAGAAAATTTTAATAAAGCATATAAAATCGAATGTCATACGATAATTTAATAAGAGAAAATTGTATTAGCGAATTTTCGAATCGAAAATTTAGCTATTTGTTGTTGTTACAAGATTAAAGATTCGAAAACCAATTTAGATTACATGACATCGGTTCAAATTTCATTGTCGTAATTGGCTAAAATTTAGAAATTTTTAATCAGCTTGGAAAGCAGTTTTATTTTAATAAATTAGTGGGTGACATAAGTTTCATTTTACATAATTTACTTATTGCGTAATTTGTTTATTTAAGACCTATATTCATTCCAAATGTAGTAGAGTCTAAAACGGCAAAAAGAAATTCGGCACCTATACTTTTAACCATGTTATTAGTTCGATTGTCAAATACATCGTTAATACGTGAAGTCGAAATTGTATATTAACTGAAACTACAACTAACAATATTAACTTCGCTACCGTACTGATTTTTAAAATTTCGATATCGAATTACTAATGATCGTGAAATACCTACTACAATTATCTGATTATTGACTCAAAGAGACATTTTTTGTACATCCGTACAAATGGAATAATTACGTCTAATAACAATTTGAATAATAATTATGTTTTAATTAGAAATTAATTAAATATTTATTTGCATTAAACATTAATTAAAATTTATTAATGGAATTAAAACAACACAAACGAAACAATAAACAAGTTTTCAAACGATTCGATTTGATTCATCATGAATTCATGAGATAACAGATTTAATTTTTTTTCTTTTTTAAACAACTAAAACTTTGTACACATCTAACAAAAAAATAGACTAATTTATTTTAAAATAAAATAAAAATTATTTTTGTATTCTCTAAATAACTTTCATCACTCACTACATAACTACATTGTACGATTGTACATAAACGACATAACATATACATATACAAACATACATTACATACATAACTACTCTAATTTTTTAAAAAGCTTATAAATAAACAAGATATTTTATGGACGGCGCCAAATGAATTTACAACCTTGAACACAGGAAAAAAAGAATGAAAAATATTATTTAAAGATAATTAATAATTAGCAAAACTAATATGTATTCATATCCACACGGCATACACATACAATTTTAGACGTACATAATTATTTATTTTTAGTGTTCTGTGCTAAAATTAACAAAACGGAATCACTTATGGAATCGATTCGGTGTCCATCTACCGATCACGGGAAATTTTCTCTGGAATTATTCAACGTAAAAACTTCAAACTTAGTAAAAGTAATGGGTACTGGATAGAAATTGGGTAAAAGAAACAAGAAATTTTCTGACTTATATGTATATGGTCTATATAAGTACCTATCTAAATAATGCCGTAATAATTATTGAAGGAAAAAAATACAGGCGGCAATACATTCAGTAAATATCTCTGCATTATGTTGGTTAGCTTAAATAAGCTCATATAAAGATACGATCGTTTTGAAATCGAGAATTATAGTTCATTTAAGGAATAAAAATCTGTCGGGAAAAGTACTTTATTTATCCTCTATCTAGCTATTAGATACATCAAATCCATTTTTATAAAAACAACTAATGTTACGGAACACTATGTGCGTAAGTACAACTTGCATTTCATGGATTTTTTTTTATATAATGTATCTATGCATTTGAAATTAAATAAGGGTTTCAACAAATACATAGATACAAAATTGTTATTGTTTGTGATAATTTTATTTGTTGTTTAATTGGCGAAGAGTAAAAAATCACGTGATTGCAAGCAGTTAAACAATTTTTCCACTTACATTATTGTAGAATGTGTTAAAAAACGATGATATACATTTAAAACAACAATACTGAAAATTATCTAATAATAAAAAATTAAGAAAATATCTTTTAAAATTAAAGAATTTTATTAAAATAAGTTTTATCTGTATACCATATCAGAAGAAAGAAGAGAACAAGATGTGCTTAACGATACGATGGTGTTTTTAGCAGAAAAAAATAGCAGAAAAAAATCGCTGCGTCAACACCATGCGTAAAAAATATTATCTGAGAATAACAAAACGATATTTGAACAGCCGAACAGTTAGCACATATCGACTAACTGAACTCAACTTCCCGTTTCGTTTGTAACATGTACGTACTCACGACATATTGAACGAACCAAAATCAACTAACAATTTTGTTCCAAAATAAAATGAAAAAATTTCAAAACTGAAAGGACTTAACGTTTTGAAAATCACATCGATACTTCATCCAACTAATAAACTAATGTACAAGAAAAATTCAGAAAATTTTTCGCGCATTAAATATTGGAAAATAAATGATAAAATATAAAAATTGTTAAATTTTGTATCGCAAATACATAAGTTATCGTAAGTTAGAACCAAAATTTCGGGAAAACGGGTAGCCGTGTATTTTCTGCTGGCATGGCATTTTGTTACTTATTATTTTAGTAACATGCAACGAAAATTTGAACCAGATCCTATGCGTCGTTTTCTGGCAACTGACGGCAAAAAATTTTATTGTGATACAAAGCGAATATAATATACTTGTTTCGAAGTCAAATTTCGGGAAAACGAACAGCCGTGTATTTTCTGCTGGCATAGTGGTTTGTTGCCTATTATATTAATAATAACCAGTGAAAATTTGAACAAGATCCTATGCGTCCTTTTCTGGCAATAGACGGCAAAAAATTCTATTGTGATAGAAAGCGAATATAATGTACTCGATTCGAAGTCAAATTTCGGGAAAACGATCAGCCGTGTATTTTCTGCTGGCATGGAATTTTGTTACTTATTATATTAGTAAAATCCAACCAAAATTTGAATCAGATCCTATGCGTCGTTTTCTGGCAATTGACGGCAAAAAATTTTATTCTGGCACAAAGCGCCTATAATACTTGATTCGAAGTCAAATTTCGGGAAAACGACTAGCCGTGTATTTTCTGCTGGCATAGCATTTTGTTACTTATTATTTTAGTAACATGCAACGCACATTTGCACCAGATCCTATGCGTCGTTTTCTGGCAATTGACGGTTAAAAGTTTTATTCTGGCACAAAGCGCCTATAATACTTGATTCGAAGTCAAATTTCGGGAAAACGACCAGCCGTGTATTTTCTGCTGGCATGGAATTTTGTTACTTATTATGTTAGTAAAATTCAACAAAATTTGAACCAGATCCTATGCGTCGTTTTCTGGCAATTGACGGCAAAAAATTTTATTCTGGCACAAAGCGCCTATAATACTTGATTCGAAGCCAAATTTCGGGAAAACTACTAGCCGTGTATTTTCTGCTGGCATGGCATTTTGTTACCTATGATGTTAGTAAAATTCAAACAAAATTTGAACCCGATCCTATGCGTCGTTTTCTGGCAATTGATGGCAAAAAATTTTATTGTGATACAAAGCGAATATAATATACTTGTTTCGAAGTCAAATTTCGGGAAAACGATCAGCCGTGTACTTTCTGCTGGCATAGTGGTTTGTTGCCTATTATATTAATAATAACCAGTGAAAATTTGAACAAGATCCTATGCGTCCTTTTCTGGCAACTGACGCCAAAAAATTTTATTGTGATACAAAGCGAATATAATATACTTGTTTCGAAGTCAAATTTCGGGAAAACGATCAGCCGTGTATTTTCTGCTGGCATAGTGGTTTGTTGCCTATTATATTAATAATAACCAGTGAAAATTTGAACAAGATCCTATGCGTCCTTTTCTGGCAATTGACGGCCAAAAATTCTATTGTGATACAAAGCGAATATAATGTACTCGATTCGAAGTCAAATTTCGGGAAAACGATCAGCCGTGTATTTTCTGTTGGCATGGAATTTTGTTACTTATTATATTAGTAAAATCCAACCAAAATTTGAACCAGATCCTATGCGTCGTTTTCTGGCAATTGACGGCAAAAAATTTTATTCTGGCACAAAGCGCCTATAATACTTGATTCGAAGTCAAATTTCGGGAAAACGACTAGCCGTGTATTTTCTGCTGGCATAGCATTTTGTTACTTATTATTTTAGTAACATGCAACGCAAATTTGTACCAGATCCTATGCGTCGTTTTCTGGCAACTGACGGCAAAAAATTGTATTGTGATCGAAAGCGAATATAATATACGTGATTCGAAGTCAAATTTCGGGAAAACGATTAGCCGTGTATTTTCTGCTGGCATGGCAGTTTGTTACTTATTATGTTAGTAACATTCAAACAAAAATTGAACCAGATCATATGCGTCCTTTTCTGGCAACTGACGGCAAAAAATTTTATTGTGATACAAAGCGAATATAATATACTTGTTTCGAAGTCAAATTTCGGGAAAACGATCAGCCGTGTATTTTCTGCTGGAATAGTGGTTTATTGCCTATTATATTAGTAATAACCAGTGAAAATTTGAACAATATCCTATGCGTCCTTTTCTGGCAATTGACGGCAAAAAATTCTATTGTGATACAAAGCGAATATAATGTACTCGATTCGAAGTCAAATTTCGGGAAAACGATCAGCCGTGTATTTTCTAATGGCATGGAATTTTGTTACTTATTATATTAGTAAAATCCAACCAAAATTTGAACCAGATCCTATGCGTCGTTTTCTGGCAATTGACGGCAAAAAATTTTATTCTGGCACAAAGCGCCTATTATACTTGATTCGAAGTCAAATTTCGGGAAAACGACTAGCCGTGTATTTTCTGCTGGCATGGCATTTTATTACTTATTATGTTAGTAAAATTCAAACAAAATTTGAACCAGATCCTATGCGTCGTTTTCTGGCAATTGACGGCAAAAAATTCTTCTGTGATACAAAGCGAATATAATGTACTCGATTCGAAGTCAAATTTCGGGAAAACGATCAGCCGTGTATTTTCTGCTGGCATGGAATTTTGTTACCTATTATATTAGTAAAATCAAACCACAATTTGAACCAGGTCCTATGCGTCGTTTTCTGGCAGTTGACGGCAAAAAATTTTATTCTGGCACAAAGCGCCTATAATACTTGATTCGAAGTCAAATTTCGGGAAAACGACTAGCCGTGTATTTTCTGCTGACATAGTATTTTGTTACTTATTATTTTAGTAACATGCAACGAAAATTTGCACCAGATCCTATGCGTCGTTTTCTGGCAATTGACGGTTAAAAGTTTTATTCTGGCACAAAGCGCCTATAATACTTGATTCGAAGTCAAATTTCGGGAAAACGACCAGCCGTGTATTTTCTGCTGGCATGGAATTTTGTTACTTATTATGTTAGTAAAATTCAAACAAAATTTGAACCAGATCCTATGCGTCGTTTTCTGGCAATTGACGGCAAAAAATTTTATTCTGGCACAAAGCGCCTATAATACTTGATTCGAAGCCAAATTTCGGGAAAACTACTAGCCGTGTATTTTCTGCTGGCATGGCATTTTGTTACCTATTATGTTAGTAAAATTCAAACAAAATTTGAACCAGATCCTATGCGTCGTTTTCTGGCAATTGACGGCAAAAAATTTTATTGTAATCGAAAGCGAATATAATATACGTGATTCGGAGTCAAATTTCGGGAAAACGATTCGTCGTGTATTTTCTGCTGGCATGGCAGATTGTTACTTTTTATGTTAGTAACATTCAAATAAAAATTGAACCAGATCCTATGCGTCGTTTTCTGGGAATTGACGGCAAAAAATTTTACTCTGGCACAAAGCGCCTATAATACTTGATTCGAAGCCAAATTTCGGGAAAACAACTAGCCGTGTATTTTCTGCTGGCATGGCATTTTGTTACCTATTATATTAGTAAAATTCAAACAAAATTTGAACCAGATCCTATGCGTTGTTTTCTGGCAATTGACGGCAAAAAATTTTATTCTGGCACAAAGCGCCTATTATACTTGATTCGAAGCCAAATTTCGGGAAAACTACTAGCCGTGTATTTTCTGCTGGCATGGCATTTTGTTACCTACTATGTTAGTAAAATTCAAACAAAATTTGAACCCGATCCTATGCGTCGTTTTCTGGCAATTGACGGCAAAAAATTTTATTGTGATCGAAAGCGAATATAATATACGTGATTCGAAGTCAAATTTCGGGAAAACGATTAGCCGTGTATTTTCTGCTGGCATGGCGTTTTGTTACTTAATATGTTAGTAAAATTCAAACAAAATTTGAACCAGATCCTACGCGTCGTTTTCTGGCAATTGACGGCAAAAAATTTTATTCTGGCACAAAGCGCCTATAATACTTGATTCGAAGCCAAATTTCGGGAAAACTACTAGCCGTGTATCTTCTGCTGGCATGGCATTTTGTTACCTACTATGTTAGTAAAATTCAAACAAAATTCCGATCCATCATTTTTTTTTGCTTCACTAGCTATTCTAGTTAAAGTTGCCAGCGATATACCCGTAGCTGCAGTAACACGATTTTTAACTTCAGTTAATGGGATTTTCACACCATCATTTTCACTTTTCATAAACACTAACACATTTAAAATGATAGGTTTTGCTTGTGGACTTAACATTTTATTTTTAATATTCGTATTAATTTCCATATTTAAAGTAATTGAATATCAATAGATAAAAACCCGATTAAAATAGAGGGTATAAAAAAGTATAATAATAATCAAGAATACGATAAATTAAAAAAAAAACTGTTAAAATATCGAAAATTGTATCTCCCAGGTAAAGCACTTGACTAGCCAAAGTTAAGTAAAAGTACTGATTCTAAAAATTACAAATTTATTTGTAAACATACAAATTTTGTAAAACTAATGAACAGATTTTATTGAAAAATTCATAATAATAGCAATATTTACAAAGGTAGGTTTTATGCAGGTTTTATGACTGTATCAGGTAGTTCAATAAAATTGAATACATTTCAATTAATTAACCACTGAAAAGTACAGACTTTAAAAGAGAAAATTGTAGACCGTTTTATTATTTGCAATATTTAGTAAATTGTTCAGAAAGTATAAAATATTAAAAATTAAACGTTTCTAAAATACAAGAAATATGTAATATAATTAAAACTAGAAATACTTATGATAAGAAATTTAATGTTTCAAAACGACTTAACGCTACCAATTTTAAAATATTAAATACTAACAGGAAAATTTCTTATGAAAAATACCCTTACATAGTAATAATAACATGTTTTGGTATTTATAAATACGATCTTTTTAATGGTGTATGTAGACCCTTACTTTCATTTATTTAACGGAGTACTGTAGTAAAACTGGAAGTGGATTTTAGTCGCTCAGAAACTTTGCAACTATATAAAATATATATATATATATATATATATATATATATATATATATATATATATATATATATATGTGTGTCTTTATATAGTGTATATATACCTATGTATTAAAAAAAAAAAATAAAAAAAAAAAAAATAAATAAATTTATAAAAAAACTAAATAAACGAAACCGGGTTATTTTGAGTGACCAGTTAGATGCAGTAATGGTTTACAGTTTCCATCTAGAAAAAATGTATTTTTCAAAATATTAATATACAAAATGAGTTGGGCCGTCCAAAATTCCCTCGTTTGTAGAACTACCGATATATATCAGACATTTTTTTTCTTCAGAATCGCGCTCTGCAGATCCGAAAACAGATAGCGCCCCTACTCTCGCCTCATCCCGTTCTTAACGTATAGGCTGTATAAGTCTAATTTTTTCAAGGAAAAATGCGTTTTAATAAAAATAAATGTATTGGGAAAATCCAAAGTTTTTATTTTGAAACAATTTAATTGTCGATACAAACACATTTGAAATTGGCGTTGAAAAGGATGCAGGACAATTGCACTCGTACAGGTAAAATAATGATGAAGGAATAAAATATCGAAGCAAATATTTTTGGTGGGCGTTTCTTTAATAGTGTAAATAAGATCGACAATTAATATGTGGGAAATCCAAGAATTTTTATGATATTTTAGGTTGCATATTCACTAGCGGTAAACAAAACACCTCTAGACTGAGTAATGCGAAAACAATGAAACATACCATTAGCAGTGTCTGTAGGTACTATAGTAATTTAAGTCCTTAAAGTTGATAATCTTAAACTAATCCTAATAAGTGAAAATGGCCGTCAAAATTTTGAATTAGATTTGAGGATAGTACACTTTTTCTTTTTTTTTTATATTACTCGTCAACTATATTCTTCTAGAAATATTTTTGGTTAGCGGCCTCCAAACAGAAACTACCCAAGCTGCATTTTTCGGTTGAAAGAAAAAAATGGGTAAACCAAAAAATGGGTATTTGAAAAAATTTCCGGGTTTTGTATGGCAAAATCCGGGGTTTTTGGACCAGTTGTCCGGGTCTAATAATTTTATTGATGGCAGCCCTAGTTATAATGAACAATCAAGTATTATAGGCGAATGTATAGGCAAGACTTCGAATCAAGTATTATAGGCGCTTTGTGCCAGGAATAAAATTTTTTTCCGTCAATTACCAGAAATCGACGCATAGGATCTGGTTCAAATTTTGTTTGAATTTTACTAACATAATAAGTAACAAAATTCCATGCCAGCAGAAAATACACGGCTGGTAGTTTTCCCGAAATTTGACTTCGAATCAAGTATTATAGGCGCTTTGTGCCAGAATAAAATTTTTTGCCGTCAATTGCCAGAAAACGACGCATAGGATCTGGTTCAAATTGTGGTTTGATTTTACTAATATAATAGGTAACAAAATTCCATGCCAGCAGAAAATACACGGCTGATCGTTTTCCCGAAATTTGACTTCGAATCGAGTACATTATATTCGCTTTGTATCACAAAAGAATATTTTGCCGTCAATTGCCAGAAAACGACGCATAGGATCTGGTTCAAATTTTGTTTGAATTTTACTAACATAATGGGTAACAAAATGCCATGCCAGCAGAAAATACACGGCTAGTCGTTTTCCCGAAATTTGACTTCGAATCAAGTATTATAGGCGCTTTGTGCCAGGAATAAAATTTTTTGCCGTCAATTACCAGAAAACGACGCATAGGATCTGGTTCAATTTTTGTGTGAATTTTACTAACATAATAAGTAACAAAACGCCATGCCAGCAGAAAATACACGGCTAATCGTTTTCCCGAAATTTGACTTCGAATCACGTATATTATATTCGCTTTCGATCACAATAAAATTTTTGCCGTCAATTGTCAGAAGACGACGCATAGGATCTGGTTCAAATTTTGTTTGAATTTCACTAACATAATAAGTAACAAAATGTCATGCCAGCAGAAAATACACGGCTAATCGTTTTCCCGAAATTTGACTTCGAATCACGTATATTATATGCGCTTTCGATCACAATAAAATTTTTGCCGTCAATTGTCAGAAGACGACGCATAGGATCTGGTTCAAATTTTGTTTGAATTTCACTAACATAATAAGTAACAAAATTCCATGCCAGCAGAAAATACACGGCTAGTCGTTTTCCCGAAATTTGACTTCGAATCAAGTATTATAGGCGCTTTGTGCCAGAATAAAATTTTTTGCCGTCAATTACCAGAAAACGACGCATAGGATCTGGTTCAAATTTTGTTTGAATTTTACTAACATAATAGGTAACAAAATGCCATGCCAGCAGAAAATACACGGCTAGTAGTTTTCCCGAAATTTGGCTTCGAATCAAGTATTATAGGCGCTTTGTGCCAGAATAAAATTTTTTGCCGTCAATTGCCAGAAAACGACGCATAGGATCTGGTTCAAATTTTGTTTGAATTTTACTAACATAATAAGTAACAAAATTCCATGCCAGCAGAAAATACACGGCTGGTCTTTTTCCCGAAATTTGACTTCGAATCAAGTATTATAGGCGCTTTGTGCCAGAATAAAACTTTTAACCGTCAATTGCCAGAAAACGACGCATAGGATTTGGTGCAAATTTTCGTTGCATGTTACTAAAATAATAAGTAACAAAATGCTATGTCAGCAGAAAATACACGGCTAGTCGTTTTCCCGAAATTTGACTTCGAATCAAGTATTATAGGCGCTTTGTGTCAGAATAAAATTTTTTGCCGTCAATTGCCAGAAAACGACGCATAGGATCTGGTTCAAATTGTGGTTTGATTTTACTAATATAATAGGTAACAAAATTCCATGCCAGCAGAAAATACACGGCTGATCGTTTTCCCGAAATTTGACTTCGAATCGAGTACATTATATTCGCTTTGTATCACAAAAGAATTTTTTGCCGTCAATTGCCAGAAAACGACGCATAGGATCTGGTTCAAATTTTGTTTGAATTTTACTAACATAATGGGTAACAAAATGCCATGCCAGCAGAAAATACACGGCTAGTCGTTTTCCCGAAATTTGACTTCGAATCAAGTATTATAGGCGCTTTGTGCCAGGAATAAAATTTTTTGCCTTCAATTACCAGAAAACGACGCATAGGATCTGGTTCAATTTTTGTGTGAATTTTACTAACATAATAAGTAAGAAAACGCCATGCCAGCAGAAAATACACGGCTAATCGTTTTCCCGAAATTTGACCTCGAATCACGTATATTATATTCGCTTTCGATCACAATAAAATTTTTGCCGTCAATTGCCAGAAGACGACGCATAGGATCTGGTTCAAATTTTGTTTGAATTTCACTAACATAATAAGTAACAAAATGTCATGCCAGCAGAAAATACACGGCTAATCGTTTTCCCGAAATTTGACTTCGAATCGCGTATATTATATTCGCTTTCGACCACAATAAAATTTTTTGCCGTCAATTGCCAGAAAACGACGCATAGGATCTGGTTCAAATTTTGTTTGAATTTTACTAACATAATAAGTAACAAAATTCCATGCCAGCAGAAAATACACGGCTGGTCGTTTTCCCGAAATTTGACTTCGAATCAAGTATTATAGGTGCTTTGTGCCAGAATAAAACTTTTAACCGTCAATTGCCAGAAAACGACGCATAGGATCTGGTGCAAATTTTCGTTGGATGTTACTAAAATAATAAGTAACAAAATGCTATGTCAGCAGAAAATACACGGCTAGTCGTTTTCCCGAAATTTGACTTCGAATCAAGTATTATAGGCGCTTTGTGCCAGAATAAAATTCTTTGCCGTCAATTGCCAGAAAACGACGCATAGGA
The DNA here is from genome assembly GCA_035578155.1 of Brachynemurus nebulosus. Taxonomy (NCBI): domain Eukaryota; kingdom Metazoa; phylum Arthropoda; class Insecta; order Neuroptera; family Myrmeleontidae; genus Brachynemurus; species Brachynemurus nebulosus. The sequence goes on along the minus strand of JAPWDM010000004.1, from coordinate 53,874,010 downwards.
TCTGGTTCAAATTTTGTTTGAATTTTACTAACATAATAAGTAACAAAATTCCATGCCAGCAGAAAATACACGGCTGGTCGTTTTCCCGAAATTTGACTTCGAATCAAGTATTATAGGCGCTTTGTGCCAGAATAAAACATTTAACCCTCAATTGCCAGAAAACGACGCATAGGATCTGGTGCAAAATTTCGTTGCTTGTTACTAAAATAATAAGTAACAAAATGCTATGTCAGCAGAAAATACACGGCTAGTCGTTTTCCCGAAATTTGGCTTCGAATCAAGTATTATAGGCGCTTTGTGCCAGAATAAAATTTTTTGCCGTCAATTGCCAGAAAACGACGCATAGGATCTGGTTCAAATTTTGTTTGAATTTTACTAACATAATAGGTAACAAAATGCCATGCCAGCAGAAAATACACGGCTAGTAGTTTTCCCGAAATTTGGCTTCGAATCAAGTATTATAGGCGCTTTGTGCCAGAATAAAATTTTTTGCCGTCAATTGCCAGAAAACGACGCATAGGATCTGGTTCAAATTTTGTTTGAATTTTACTAACATAATAAGTAACAAAATGCTATGCCAGCAGAAAATACACAGCTAGTCGTTTTCCCGAAATTTGACTTCGAATCAAGTATTATAGGCGCTTTGTGCCAGAATAAAATTTTTTGCCGTCAATTGCCAGAAAACGACGCATAGGATCTGGTTCAAATTTTGGTTGGATTTGACTAATATAATAAGTAACAAAATTCCATGCCAGCAGAAAATACACGGCTGATCGTTTTCCCGAAATTTGACTTCGAAACAAGTATATTATATTCGCTTTGTATCACAATAAAATTTTTTGCCGTCAGTTGCCAGAAAACGACGCATAGGATCTGGTTCAAATTTTCGTTGCATGTTACTAAAATAATAAGTAACAAAATGCCATGCCAGCAGAAAATACACGGCTACCCGTTTTCCCGAAATTTTGGTTCTAACTTACGATAACTTATGTATTTGCGATACAAAATTTAACAATTTTTATATTTTATCATTTATTTTCCAATATTTAATGCGCGAAAAATTTTCTGAATTTTTCTTGTACATTAGTTTATTAGTTGGATGAAGTATCGATGTGATTTTCAAAACGTTAAGTCCTTTCAGTTTTGAAATTTTTTCATTTTATTTTGGAACAAAATTGTTAGTTGATTTTGGTTCGTTCAATATGTCGTGAGTACGTACATGTTACAAACGAAACGGGAAGTTGAGTTCAGTTAGTCGATATGTGCTAACTGTTCGGCTGTTCAAATATCGTTTTGTTATTCTCAAATAATATTTTTTACGCATGGTGTTGACGCAGCGATTTTTTTCTGCTATTTTTTTCTGCTAAAAACACCATCGTCTTAACGATACCAAAATCTACTGAACGTTCCATAATAGAAAAAATCTAAGCACATACTTAATCCTTTGTACCCCAACACATTATGGTGATGGAAGCTCTGGGAAATTATATATAGAGTTGTTTTAGGTGAGAAATTAATAGTGTAAATTAAATAGCCATTTACATTACATTAGTCATTTAGTAGAAATATCTGTTTTTCAAAAATGTTTTTTACTTTATTTTAATTGTTTTTAATTACTATATTTTTACTTCGTTTTCATTATGGATTAATGGTATTTTATAGAACATTTTAATTGTCTTATTTAATTATGTGCAGTGTTTAACTTTTGTAACTTTCGTTGACCTTCAATATTTTATTTTTATTTTCTTTTTATCTTAAAATTGACATGTTAAAGGATATTTTTTATATATTTCATTTGTCTGATGAGGGGGGATTTTTCAAAACGCCGAAACGTACGTCGCATTGAATAAAAATCATTTTTCAAATTACAACTGGTGATTATTTTCCAAAAATCCTTTCATTAATATACAACAATACCAAAAACCCTTTATAAATATTATTAAAAGAATCAATTTTTTGATAATTCCGGACTAAACCGAAATATAAGTATTTATTTTAAAAGTTGCTGATGCTAGAAATATTATCGAGACCGTCTAGTACACATATAAAAATAAATATCTTTGTACGAAGAGTTAAATATTACACTTTCTGGTTTTCAATTCTAGATCAACAATTACTCCTAATCAATACCTATAAATAAAATAGAAGGGTCTGTCTGTGATTTTCGAATTTTTAGGTATTAATATGTTTTTCAGTTAGAAAATTCGACATATTATTATATAGCAAATCTAACTTTAAAAAATTTTTTGTCTGTCTGTCTGTTTGTACGAACCGATTTAACTCAAAAACTACTGAAGCTATTGAGTTGAAATTTACAGAGAATATGTATAGATATTAACATCCTGATCAATCTTAACCACATTTTAATGTGATCTTCCTAATGGTTATGTATAGGTGATTCAAAAAGAATCTCCATTAAAAGTTTATGGTCTTCTAAATAAAGTAGATTTTTGAAAATTTGGTTTTAGAAGTTTCCAAATATGAAGATTTTAATTAAAATATTTCTAACTTGCTGCCACTTCCGGTTATACCGGAAGTTGACACCAACTTTGTTATTTTAAGTGTTTTTAACAACAAATTTGAATTCGCTGGGAATTGTTATTAATATTCAATCTGACAGTGGCATTTCAGCTTTCTTGACATGATACAGGTGGTCACATAAAGCATTTTTTAAACATTTTTTTGTTTATTGTGAACAACATTTTTTTAAATGAGCCACCTATATTTTTTATTATAACTATGTAAAAAAATGTAAACTCTATCTATTAATATCAGACATTCTTACACCTAAAACTGATATTTTGGAAGTTACATCGAATTTATATCATAAAATGATAAGTTTGGTTTTCCATGGGCACGGTTGACACAAAAACCACTGGATAGATTTTAGTGAAACATTGCCAATTTATTCCTTAGATGCTTCATCATCTCAACATTTCCAGTCAGAATCTTCACGATATTCTTTATGGAGGTTGATATATTCACGACAAAAGTTGATATACCTATCAAAAATATTCATTTAATAATAAACAGAAACAAAAGAAAGAAAAACAATAGATTACCTAGGTTACGATAAAAATAATATTCAAAAATTTAAACGTTAACTTCGGAACTTTTTTATTAAAATTTCACTTTAGAAAAGGATTGTAGTAAAGCCTAATTACGAAGGAACTGAACGTAATTTTGAAATATCCACCAGGGTTTTCGGATCTCGAAAAGAATCCAAAATTCAATTAATTCTAAAACAATAAATATGGGAATCTATGAAAAGATTTCAATGTCTGAAAATTTAATATATTAATATGGTTGTTTTCGAGTCGTTTGCCGAGCGGAGCGAAGCATTACATGGAATTAACTTTTTATAGAACTTTAAACTGTTTGGCGAGCGAAGCGAAGCACTTTAAATAACAAATTTTGAATTAAATTTGTCTGGTTTGTTTCGGAATAACTAATTTAAAGTAGCTTATTACTCACAGTTAACATAATTTTACACGAATGAAACTGGAGGGCATAGTTGTCAGAAATGAATTAATGAATACATGTTTCAACGCTTTCTGAAAATTAATCCGGTACAGAGTAAAATAGGGAATAAAGAGTAAAAAAAAATGGAGGGAGTTCAAAGTTTACATTTTTAACGTCTACTGTTCTGGCGTCTCCAACAATGAGTGAGTTATTTTAGGAAATATTCAAGCATAATGCAAGCAGACTTAGGGGGATTTAAATTTTCCAATAGGATAAGGGAGGATACTTATTTAGAGTAAAGTGTACAAATATTAACTATTTTAAAAATATATAATATTTGAGTATTTTAAGTCAACATATTTTTTTTACTTCTATACCAAATTCGTTGACATCTCCTTGATAGGCTTACTTTAAATTTTTAGTCTATGTTATATCTATGTTTGAAGAAATGACAAATTAGTTTTTGAAAATTTCCAGTTGTTCCTAGATAACTAGCCAAAAGTAATTCTCAATAAATAAAGCTTATCAAAGCTTATGATAAGAAAATAGGGGCAAAAATTTTAGCGAACTACCCACTAAGAATTACCTTTACTAAATTACGAAATTCACGCCAGCGAAGTCGCGGGTAACAGCTAGTTAATTCATAAATTTCGATATCGTATCATATAGATGCGCCTTTTCAATACAGTTATATAGAGAAGTAATTTAAATTTTCTTATAGTAGAGATTAAATTGTCTTCATGGTAAAAAATATGCTCATGAAAGGTTAACGTATGTATAATTTCTCAATCGCTTGTACAATAAATTCAAAACCAGTCCATTTTTGGCATATGTTTAATTAAAAATAACTCAAAAATATTTGATTTAAATATACTATAACTGTAACTGTAATTTTTTTCTTATCAAGTTACTTTATCACATAGACACACATTAATTTTATTTAAGTTGCAAATAAAATTTTTGATGATTTACGTTGATAATTGAATGTGTTAAACATGTATCTAGGTCATTAGTTTGAAGTAATACTATTTATTTATGTATGAGAGCAAAGAAAAAAATGAGAATAAAAAATATAGAAATAAAAATTTTAATCATATGTTTATAGCTAGCTAATATGTAGCTATGTTGGTATGTTAGTCTGTTTGAAGTAGCCTTCATATTGGCATTTTTTGCTATGAAATGATAAATCTACATATTTTCATTTATAATATAAATTAATTAAAATGTTAGCTAAATCCATCAATAAAATGTTTTTATAAAATAAATTATTTATGTATTTCCGCTAATTATTTAGTTTAAAAGTAGTTATTTATATTATAAATATGTACTTTTAATCTAATTTTAGATTTGAAAATATTGATTACGCAACTATACCCCTTTTCAGATAAAATTGATCATGAGTTTTCGTTAAAAAATTAAATAATTCTTACATTCGAAACAAATCGATCTTCTATTCTTTTCTAAAAATAAACTGCAAATTTAAAATTTACATAAATGCAATAAAAAAAGAGATGAAGCCAAGAAAATGGAAATTATTTAAATTCAAAGTTACGAAGCATGGTTAAATTTAACTGAAATAGACCATACTAGGGTACTTGATAGTTGATAGGTACATATGAAAATTCACCGTCCGGTCCGTAAAAAACCTTGCAGTGCTACAGTGCAATTCTGTACACTAGTGCTAATACCTAACTGGAGTTGAAAATTACGTAAATTGTATGTTTTGAATAAAATTTTGCTCTGGTACAAATAGGATAACATAACGTGTTGAATTTATAAAAATTACTTGTTATTTTTTCCTGATTTTAATTTAAAAGATTAGACGGAATTACCTTTGCTGACTAATATATCTGAAATTTTATAGAAAAATGTTCTGTACAAAAACTATAGAATTTTTAATGTGTTAGGTAACGTAAAAGCCCGCATTATGGAATGGTATCTAATACTGGAACAGTTTTAACATTTACATATTAATGAAGTTATTATCTGAAACAAACGTCTGATAACAAAAATTATTATTAATAAAATGGTTGTTTTTCAATTTAAATTCACCTCGCATTTAATGTTTCCTTACTTAATTAAAGAAATAAATATGTAAATGTCAAAATAGTTCCAGTATTAGATACCGTTCCATAATGGGGGCTTTTACGTTACTATATTATAATAACCATTATTTTTTTTTTTTTTTGTTGGAAACTATTTTATTACCAGTTCAACATTTACATGTTATACATGGTATAGTGATACGATAGTGATACGATACAAAAATAACATCAGTCAAATTAATTAAGAACCATTCTTTATGGAAAGTTGCATAGGAAACTAATTTTTTGTTATTTTCTGTAACATTTCGCCACCGGGGTAAGCGGCCAACATCTCGAGGTTGAAAACTCAGCAAACTAATTAGTACCACAACCTTTAAATCAATTTTTGAAAATCTTTAACGTTTTGCAAGATGTTTTCTACTTTTCTATATTTAACTATATTTTTAATTTGATAAAAGATAATTAAGACAGATCTATAGTACTATCTATTGTTTGAAACTATTCATCAAGATGCAAAAAATGATTCAGTAGCAATTAGATTTAAATGGTCAAAAACCTACGTAATTTTTACTTTTTATATTCCCTATTCACAATTAATTTCAATAGTTATAAAGAAGACAAGTTCAAATATTACACAGATTATACGAGTACAAGACAAATTCAAATATTACACATGTGAGATACAAAGTAGAACATTTTGTAAATTTTTTAAACATTCTTGAAATTTTAGAAAATTAAAAAAAAATGTAGATAACAATATTATTTCGAAAAGTTGTCCAGCAAATTGTTTCCACGATTATTTTTTTTTTTTTAGAAAAATGTAAAATTTCTGACTACCAACTACTGACTACTACTACCAACAACTGACGCTTTGGAAGTCAACATTATTCATGTCATTGCGGAAGTAAGAGTCCAATTAATCACATAACAGTACTGTTTTGTAGCCTCAATTTCATAGTTTTTTTCACGGGACAGGTTCGGAAACGCTAATTTAGATAATAAAATTCGATATCTTGTCCAATATTAATCACGATTTACCATGACAAATTTGCAAACTGGTTTATTTATTCCTTTACCATAAAAATTGTTTATTGTTGATATCAGAGATAATTATATTTTATTACAATATTTTTCAAATTTTCAAGATAAATCAATATTAAAATTTAAAAAAAAAAAACGATTAATAATATATTTATATTATTTATAATATTGGAATGTTGAATTAATTATGTATGTACCTATTGGTTGCTCACTAGATAGATACTGTAATGGTAACCCTGTTTTACCCACACGGTAAAAAAATTTTTTATTCGAAAAGATCATTTGCATTTGTACCGTTAAATTAATTGATGTGACACCTTTCGATTGAGTGAAAAAAATTTGAAAATTGCTTTTTAACTAATTCTCATTAGAAATGCATACATAATTATAAACAACATTTAACACGGTAATAAATTAAGGTGGCGCCTGTTGCTCGAACTGAACCGAGTAAAACAAATAACCTTGATGTTTTTGTTGTTTGCTGCACTTAAAATGGAGAAAATGGCGACTGACTATTAAAAGCTGTGTTTCTCGTCAATTTTATTGGTCATAAAATCTGCTTATTGATTAGTTTGCAAATTTAATATGTAATGAAAATGATTTAAATGAGCAACGGATAATTAATTGTTTTTTTAAAATTTTGTTTTCCCCATTTGGAACACTGTGTGTAAAACTACATTAAGTTTTATTATGCTCGATTAAGCAAAATTACGTACTTAAAAATTGAGTTCTTATCGGATATTATAAAAAAATCGCCCAGTGTGTGTTGTATACGCAATAATTCAGGATTCCTCAGAAGCTAGAGTTTTCACAACGTTCAGGATAAAATATAGGACATTTAAGTTTATTTTGTGCAGTTTGTTATAAAAATAGATAAATATATTCCACAATGTTACCTATATACATCTGTTATTAAGGTGGTTGGAGCGCTAGAGATTAAATACTACTAAGTTCGAAAAAAGTCTGTCATTTATTGTCGAAAATTAATATTATTTAATTTCTAAAAAAATTTTTCTTAATTTAGAATTGCATTGAGAAAGCACATTTTGTAATAAAAAAAACAATTTTATCACAAAAAATCATAATATAATATATATTTGACTAGTGGATTTTGGAGAGCAATAAAATCTGGCAACATTGCGTAGTTAAAAAAATATAGTTACAAAAGTTGCCGTGCAATGTTGATAAGGCCGCTATTACTTTGTTATAGATATATGTCAAAGATCTTTGATCAAATCTATGATCAAGTATTAAGAAGTATCTTTAACTATGGTTACAGAAATTTGTATTATAAAAATTAACTTATTACACTATAATATTTTTTGATTTAAATAAAACTTTGACATATATCAGTATCTATAACAGTGTAATAGCGGTCTAATAGAAATTGCTATCTCTCCAAGATACACAGTCGATAAAAATGTTACAGTATTTGTAAGTTACAGTTTCGTGAATATTTATATCTTAATCACTTTAGTTATAAATTAACAAAATAGATTACAATGTAAAAATCATTTGCAAAACAATAAGGTCAGTTTGTATTACTACTAAATTGTATTAACCTATGCCATCTATGGCATGTGACATCATAATACAACATATTTATGTTGATAATAGATAGAAATCTGTTTTATCAACAATATTTCTAAGTATGTTTGGTAATGTGGTAATGTATGGCATGTATATTCTAGCGTATAACGTGCAATATTGGCAGATTGATTCAGTGACGAATTTTCAATGTGATAAATAAAAATGTCCATACATTTCTCGGTTTTAAAATTAAATTACTAAAATACTGGACGTCAGAATTTGTTAATATCTTTGGAATGTTCGTAAAGGGTTAAAGGGCATAGCCGGGTAAGATAGGGAAAACGGCTCTTGACGCAAAATTGATTGTTTTATAGGAAATAATACTTCTTAGCCCCAGATACATTCCTGCCAAATTTCAACCCTCCGAGGCTAATAGTCTATGAATACACAAACAGACAAAAAATTTTCTTTGACGAAATTACTGAACCGATTTATTTGAGTTCAATATATATTGTGTACCCACCTTAGGCAAAGTAATAAAAAAAAATTAACGTTATATCCCTTTATTATACTAATTTTTTTAAATTTTTAAATTTAAGTAAATTTTTTTTGGCTCTTACGCGTTAGCGACACCCACCATTTTTTGTTCAATAATATGTCTCTTAGTACTCTATAACATATATTTTTATGGAAAAATTTTAGTTGGTAGAACATAATACTATTTCAATACAAAATAATAAAGGGATATAACGTTAGTTTTTTTTATTACTTCGCCTAAGGTGGGTACACAATATATATTAAACTCAAATAATTTGGCTCAGTAATTTCGTCAAAAAAAATTTTTTTTGAAAATTTTTGTCTGGTTGTGTATTCATAAACTATTATCCTCGGAGGGTTGAAATTTGACAGGAATGTATCTGGGGCTAAGAAGTATTATATATTTCCTATAAAAATAATCAATTTTGCGTCAAGAGCCGTTTTCCCGATCATACCCGGCTATGCCCTTTTTTAAAAATAAGTTTTTATAATTTTTTCATTAGCAGAATGATTAATTCATTTGATTAAGTGACTATTTCCAGTATATTTTGAAGGATAACCCTATTACTTGTATGTTAAAAAAGTAATTTTTAAAAGTTTTTATCTCACAAACTGGACGTCAGAAATTGGTTTAAGTTTTAATATTTTGTGTATTAGGTATTGAAACATAACATATCCAATGATCATTCTTTTATTTTTCCAGAGCTCTAGCGCTCCAACTACGTTAATGTTACTAAAAGGGTGAATTCCGCGATAGTTTGATTCACCATATCTCCCTAAAAAGAAGATAATTTCTTTAAGAGTGTTGAAATAGAGGTCAGTCAATAAACACTTCTGTGTGTATGACATTAAGCATACGTATACCACAAAATATGCAATAGCCAGAAACAAAAAATTTTACTAATTTTCAAGAATTTACCGTAATGATTTAGACTTGATTGTGTAAACTTTAAGGAATCTAATACCAAAACATGCAAACTTCATCGGCTACTTTCTTACTCTACTTTTCCTTACATAACTGACGGAGGATTGGTTGTATAATCTCTGCTAGTATCACAATATATTTATTTTCAATTTCTTTGGAATCGTGGTTAAAAAATTACACTGAAGGCCAAATTTTGCAAACGATAAGAGGAACGTAAACTTCATTTTAAGAGTCCTTTCTAATTGTAAGAAAAAATATTGTGATCCGCACTTTCCAATACGGCAAAGTACCTCAAAAAAGGGGGATAATTATTATTGTTGTTTATTAATTGAGACCTAGACTTGTAGCATGTACGTATAGAATTTCATATTTATATGCCGAAAACGGTAGGAACGCAGAACAAATAGAACGAATACATCTATCTCTTTTCTGCAATCACTTATGTGCTTTTATGTGCATCTTAAGGCTGCTTAGTCCTCATTCATTCGCCAGCACTCAATGGGTATGTTTCAATTGTTGTTATATTGTTACCTCTCGTATTAACACGGTATATGTACGTGGTATACGTACATCATACGTACCACCACCACGTACATATTACTATATGTATGTATGCAAGACACTAATACACACAACATCCAACGAACTAACACACACAACTCCGCGTGCACATATATAACATAGTAGGGGGTTATTTTCTATCCTTTGTGGTTACGCTCGTTTCCCTAGTATAGACATAGTAATGTTCGTTCTCTTTGTTCTCTGGGTAGGAATTATGGAGATGTGATTAGACAAACAGACAGACGTGACGAAATTACATATATGTAACACCCAAAATATACACTTGGTTTTAAATTTTAGGCCAACTACTTCTAATAAGTTCATAAATTTTGTAAAAGTAAGCTTGAAAATTAGAATCCATTATTTTATTTCTAATTGCATTGTTATACCGTTATATGGCAGACGATTGCATTATAATACATACTAAGTACCTCGCATTAAATGAGAAAATAGTCACTTTGCTTTGATAATAAATATTTTCTTTGTAATATTTAAAAACAGCCCGTATAATTGTCTACCATTTGAAGAGGAAACACACTATAATATCAACAAATTATTCACACTCACTTTATTCAATAAATCACCTGAACATTATGTCATATAAATATAATTGTAATTTGTGTAAATACTGGTAATTGTAAATGTTGTTACTATAAATACATTGAGTAATTTGCATATTAGCAAATAAATGAGTGCCTACCAACTGAAAACTAATAAATTTCACAATTTTGTGTGGCTTATTTACATCGACATGATATTATGTATATAGTATGTTAGTTCTTAAGCAATGGAATTCAAACAAATATGTAAAATAAGAGAATATTCTTTTATGCATACTTTAGGCTCTCATAATAGGGTGTAAAGTGTCACTCTTACTCTCAAGGGACTGGAAGTACTTTTTCTCCCGCTTTTAAGCCGATCAGCAAGCACAATTTACAGAACGTCACCAATCAACACGCGAAATTTAATTTAAATTGAATAGCGTTGCTAAGTAATGAATTACATATCGATGATTAAACTCTAATATGTCGTAACCCACACTTCTTCAAAATTTGTGTTTATATCATTTTTGAACTAATTACGTGATTTTTCATCTAATTCGAAAAGGTCATGAAGCCTCGAACAACTGAAATGCTTTGTTTTTGCAAATTTTAAAATGTCGTGTACAGTTATTCTTTTGAAACGTACCCCTTACAATCAAAATGGTGCATTCTAGTTCGCTCTCGCGGCCTGATTTTAATCTTATCCTGAAAAAGGGTCGTAGGCTAGTTCGCTCCTGACGTGTTACCTACTGTCAGGTAAAATTAATTACCTAAAAATGTTCAAACTCATACATAATTATACAGCCATTCTTTTGTTACGGACGTGACATTTTCATGCCGTTTACACGCCTTCTTATAAGAAAAAAAAAAGAAGTTATTTTTTTCTTATAAATTTTCAATACTAAGCAGATAGATAAATGTGTAAACAATATTTGTACTGAATATAAAATTGTTAGTTTTAATGTTAGCTGTGTTACGGACGTGACAAGAAAGTGCCTGTTTTGTCGCGTCCGTAACACAAACTTTATTAGCTCTAGCATTAAAACTAATAATGTTATGTATTTTATATTCAGTACAAATATTGTGTACACATTTGTCTATCCGCCTAGTATTGAAAATTTATAAGAAAAAAATTACTTCTATTTTTTTTCTTATGAGAAGGTGTGAAAAGTGCGAAAAATGTCACGTCCGTAACGAAAAGAATGGCTGTGTAATCATTAAATTTTTAATTAAATAAAATTAAATTAACAATTAAACTGTCCTAAATTAATTTCTTTTTAAATACTTCGAAATTGATCTTAAATTATCACTACTTAAAGTAGTTACCTCCAAATTCAACTTTTCGACAGAATAGTTTCAAATTTTAATAGTATAAAGAAGAATACTATATCTGATTGTCCTTGTAATTTGGGAAAGATTGATCGTTTCTGAGTTAAGATAATTAGGGTTAAAGTTTGTATCTACTCGATGTATTAGAGCTCAAAATTCTGACTACGTACCCTTATTTTGTATTTAACAATATAATAACTCGATAGAATTCAATAAAAAACTAGGGAAAGAAAGATTAATAAGTCCTGAATGTAAAGAAAAAATTGAATTATTTGTTGATCGTTTTGAATTGAAGATATCATCAGAGAAATTATAGTATTTTAATAAGAATTTAACATCGATACCAATTTCAAGCAACTGAACCGAAGCAGTCTGGCAACGCTGTATATTAAATAACTGGTTTTTGGTATTTACTTGTATACAGTAGATATGTATGTCACACAGAATACTATCATGTACTGAAAATTATTAATCCAATAGCACTAATTTTAAGCCCTATCTCACTAAACATTAATTTTAGAATAAATATAAAAAATTTTCAAAAAGAGATTCTTGTAGGGATTGCCGAGGAGAACATTTGTGCAAAATGTTAACTCCCGGAAATGTGTTTTTATATTGTTTAAACAGTATTGAAAATTCATGAATAGCGTTTTTTTACCTTTCACCGCTTACGTAGCGAAAACGGTGACAGATACATTAAAAAGTGTTAAGACCTTTTTTGAAGCGAATCTAATTCTCTATAAAAATTTTAAAAATACGTTTCTTAATATATATTTTATAATATCTCGGAACCACATTTTTGGAACTGGTGACCACGATAACGTAAAAACTATCCAATGGGTCCTTTTTTACTTTTTTATTTTAAAGGTAATTCAATTCTCCGGCATTTATACCTAAGTTCGATATACTTTTAATATTTTTTTTTTTTAAATTTACTTTAAAGAGCGAAAAATAAGACAAAAATCGTAATAAAAAGTTCACACATCCGCTATTTTTTTTTCTTTCAGCAATTTATTGATATTATAGGTATAGTTGCCGGTACTGTTCATATATATTATAAATCTTTTTTGTTTTTGGATTTCAGTGGTTTATTACCGGCGCTATGATATCAACCAACAAGGCATCGGATTTTTCGGATTGTCACACTGCACTATCTATAAAATAGACAATTTTTTATATTTTTCCTTGAAAATTTTTTTTTTTTTGTATAGTATAATACGTAATAAATATGTGTACAAAATTTAGAATTGATATTTACTTCCGTTCTTGAGAAAAAAATTCCCGAAACATAAATAATTCTTAAGGACTCTCAAGTAAACCTCCCCTTAATAACTTAAAAAAATATTAATAGTTAAGAAATGAAACAAAAAGATTCTTAAAGAGGAGGAAATTTGCAATAAAAAAGTCCGAACTCCCGGAACTTTACCTCCATTATTTTTAATTTTAATTTAATGCCGAAAATCGGGTTCCGCGTGCCAGTTTTCTGAAAGTGGAGATCCGTAAATTATTTATTGGTTAACAATTGAATAACTTTATGAAAAATTTTTCCTAACAGGATCTTATTCTTTGAAGTTTTTTGAATGCAGCATAATTCTTTTAAATTTTTAAATTAACGTTTACTACTATAAAAAAATTATTTTCAGTGGTATGCTGATTTCAGCGTCGCTGCGTCTACACTAAAACTGGCGCGCGACACCCGATTTTCGACACTAAATTAAAATGAGAAATAATGGAGGTAAAGTTCCTGGAGTTGGGACCTTTTTATTGCAAATTTTCTCCTCTTTAAGAATGTTTTGTTTCATTTCTTAACTATTAATATTTTTTAAGTTATTAACAAAAAACTGAATATCTCATTTTTTCCATCTTAGTATGTTAATAAACAATAAAATTGCAATTTTTTATGTGCTGTAAAATCCTTAAAATACATTTTTCTATAGGTCATTACGAATCGAATGAGCTATTGCTCATATTTTTAAGAGCTTTATTTCTATTGTTCAAGTTTTTTAACTTGTGGACTAGACTAAGATTGTTGTGTTAAAAATTTGAAACAAATCGGAGTAAAACTAACTAGGATACAGAACACTGAACGTTTGTTGCTCCGATACGTTTTTGTGTCCCTCTCAGCAGGTACGTGGCTTTGTGCTCTCGGAATCCCTAAGTTCTTTTATTCATCGATGGGTCTTTCTAAGTACACTAATGTATACTACAACCAATGAAGTAGGTATGAAAAAATTATTCATATTTAGTATTGGATACAAAACTTTAAAGCCATTTTCTGACACTTGGAACCGGTGAACAGTTCAAAAATCTTCAAATCAAAATCTTCTCGACCGATTGTTTTGAAATTTTGTATACAGCTTCCTTACATAAATGACCAGGTATCCCTGGGAGCTTTTTTATTTTTCATAATTATTAATTTTACAATAACAAATAGATCCTTCTTTAGACGAAAATCGGTGTTTTCACTTCTAAGTGTCACCAAAAATTAAAAAATCTAAAAAAAGTTCCTCCCAGGGATACCTTAGGAAAGAGGTTATCTATCTATCATAAATCTAATGTAATCATTTTTTTTTTTTTTATTTCGGATGATCCACGCATGAGTTATATTGTTCACTGACAGACAACTTTTTTTTCGAGGCACCTTCAAAGATTTGCTGCCGTTGGCTTAATAATTTATATTTTGTTTTGATTTAAGTAAAGGAAATGTTGTTCATATGTTGTACTACATAATGTTACGATCGATTAATTAAATTTATATTACCTGTAGCGTCTAAAAAAATTCTTAAAAATGAGCGTTTTTTATGCCGAAATAACGTTACCCTCCCCTTAATGTTATCTTCAAAGCTAGTATCAAATAGACGAATCTGTTTTAAAGTTCGATTTTTATTTTTTTATTCCCTGTTTAGTTAGTTTTTTAGATGAAATGTTACCGTAAAATGAACTCTGAAATTTTTTTTCATCGGTGATATTCGAATATTAAAGTCCATAATACCGGATTCAAGGCAGTAAACCTTGTAAAAATGGTATGCTAATTATACATCTAAAGTAACTCCAAACACCAAATGATTGAAAAAACACTGAGGAAAACCGAAAAATGATTGCGTTCCGTTTACATTGTAAAATAATTTTTTTAAACAATTTAAATCGATCTTTACATGAACATTTATATTATGAATATATCTATGTGAATATTTTCTATACTGAATCTAGGATATAGTTGAACATACTGAACGTTACCATCTTATTTAAAGAAGCTGACATTATTTATGATAATCACATGAAAATAAATGTATAAAAAGCTTATTAGAAATTCATAAACCTTATGCATATATATATATATATATATATATATATATATATATATATATATATATATATATATATATATATATATATATATATATATATATATATGTACGTCAGGGAAATATTACATAATTATATAAATTTATTTAATAATATTTTTAATTAAGAGAAAAATTTTAATGGGCACATCAAATGAAAAATAGTACCATAATAAATATTAAAATAATTACGAATTAATGAGAAAATAAAAATTTTAAAGAAAATTATAATGAAAGAAATCGTAATTTAAATTTGTGAATTATTGTTTTATGTTAATGTTTGTCACGAAGAATTTAAACTGCAACTTAATTATAATAAATAATTAAAATATAGGGAATATACTTACTCATAAAATGCAACAGTAATATTTTATAAACAAATATAATCAAACTGACGATAACATAACCAACTGAAACGTTACATTTTCAACACAGCATCAAATGTCTGATCCAGCGACCAGCTGTGGCTCACAAAGATTTCTCTATCCCATCATGAACCTCGGGACAAATTTAAAATAAATAAATATTTTAAAATGAAAATATATATGCGACAGCAATGGCGGGAAAAGAAAAAGCTTTCCTTATTTAATTTATAACTTTATAAGTAAAATAAACTTGGAGGGCCTGTAACTTTCTAACTATTTGTAATACGAGAAACTGGAAAAAGCGTCAGTTGGACTAGAAAATTGTCATCTAACTTTTTGTCCTGTCTTTAATAGTTTATTTTAAAAATGTAAAAAAAGCAAAATTTCAAAAAATTTAAATTTTAAGGCTCTGTAGAAAGTGAAATATTGGTGATAGAAATTTGACTCAATGAAATTTTTTGTCTAAAATTTAATGCTTAATAAGAAGGTGCTTTGATTCATTTTATTAAAAAAAAATTTCTTCATAGTTTGCAGGAGTAAATAATAATATAAAAAATCGTCTTTCCAGTGTTATTTAAATGGGAAAACTTTAGGTTCGATGATGCACACTCTAAAAATTGGAATTATGAGCTCCGCTTTGGTGAAGATGTTTGTTTAGCCATATCTTACGATATTTTGAGCGGAGAGCGAGAAAAAAAATATAAATGTTTTTTTGGCACACCTTAATGTATATACATACTATTATTTATATGGTAGCCATAGTAACATATTTTTATGTATTTCTAACTTCAAAAATGACGAATTTCCATACGAATTTTCATTCCCTATTTAATCCACTTAGGGGATGAATTTTCAAAAATCCTTTCTTAGTGCTCACCTACATTACATAAAAAAGTCCTGTGCAAAATTTCATTCTTCTAAACCCGACGATTTAGGCTATGCTTTGTCTGTCAGTTAGTCAGGCGTTGTTTGTCAGCCAGTGTTAGAGATTTATTAAGTAGATATATTATTCGTTACCAAAAATATATAAATTTACATTTTTAGCAAATTTACATCACATTATATACTTAAGTGTCATAATGTAACCTTTTATGTTAATTAATACGTTCAATCCGGTATTCGGCTATACACGGATCCTTGTTTGGTTGGCATATACACGAAGCCGACGTCGTGTATATTCGCTATGTTGCGGTGTAGTTTTAAGCATGGTACTGAAAAGTCTGGCATTAGCATCCATTTCGCATTAATAATTACCACTGGACGTGTTAAAATGTGACACACGGAAGGGTAAAAACGCAAAATAAATTCTGTTGATAAATACGCATATTATATCTTTAAAATATAAGCATACCTTTACATCCATTTTTTTTTAAAAGATGTTTTTTTCTTTTTAAAAGTTAAAAAATGTTTGAAAATGCATACACAACCAATCAGTCACTTTTATTATAAAATGTAAAAAAATTCTTTCACTTGAATTTTGATACATAAACAAGAAAACTAGTTCTCTATACTGCTGTAGTAAAAAAAATTAATGATATTCAATAATTCGTTCCTTCACGCACACATATTTTGTTGTTTATGATATAAATTTTGTTGCCCAAAATATTAAAATAAAAATTCCTTTTGAAAAAATTCTTCTTTTTCTTTTTTGGTAGTTTATTTCAAAAGATATGTTTGAATAATTTTCGATAATTTTGTTGAAATTCATTTGCATGTAAATGAGTTGCGTAATTCTTTTGGTCTATGGTGTTATGTTCAGTAAAAAAAAAAATACTATAGATTGAAAAGATTAGGTGTTATAAGATGGAATGCGCTGATTATTTCTATTCGTGTGGCGTACGTACTTCAGTAGTAATGAAATGCCAAGATTGTTTTGTGTCAAATGAACAGGTTTGAGCTACTTGAACTGTCCTTAACGAGAAAAAATGTTTCATCTGAATTAAACATTAAAGGAGAGACTCTAAATATACATGAAAAATGGTGTAAACGACTCTCCTAATAAAATTTATACTAGGGGGTCATCGATAAATTTGGTCACGCATAATTCGCGCATTTAGTACTGCCCCCCTCTCCCCCTTCCCTTCGCAATGTTGCATCAAATTTTTTTGAACCCTCTACCTAAATATTACGTCACAAAACCTGAACTCCCCCTCCTCAAAGGGTTGATTAAACATAATGAAATGTTTTTTTGCTCATCAATTGTAATCTTGAAAAGAAATTGCTTTTTTTTTGCTCCCGGGCTGTATTTTTGGAAAGGTACTTTTTGCTCGTCGGCGATAAGACGAGTGTTTTCGTCAGTGATAAGGCGAGACTTCCTACCTCCCTCCTTGTTACGCTTCAGCAGGTTAGGCCATACCCCCTCCCCTTCCTATTGTTTGCATATGTAATTTATGGATGGCTCATAAATTAAAGTTCACAACGAGCACATTGAAAACAGTTCAGAAAAAAAAAATGTGGGGTGAACATTTGAATTATCGATGGCAAAACGCGGTGCCATTACAACATTATAGGAAGAAAATATATAACAAAACATCCTGATTACACTTCTTAGGTATAATATTTGGTTTTAAGCTTTTCACGGTAGTGTAAATTTAGATATCTTTATTTTTCAAGAGATACAAGCACTAGCTCGGCCAGAAATGGTAATGTTCTTAATTCCTTTCTTTGTATAAATATTTCTATGATAAAATTATTACAACATTTCGAAACTACGATGGCTGTGTAAATGTTCGAAATTGAATATACACGTAAATAATTTATATATTCAATATTTCGTAAGAGAATTGTTTATAATTTTGGTAGGCATGTCTTTAACATTATTATTTTCTAATTTGATCTGATAAAAGAAAAAAAAATTGTTCAATTTACATTAAACACAAAACTTGTGTTGTGTTGTGTGTTGTACAATTTAAATAAAAATCATTTTTTTAATGCTTACTCATACCGTCATCTTTTTTCTTTGTTTGTATAAACGATAAACAATTTTAAAACAAACCCGAAAAGTTATTCTTCAACTAGATGCACCAATCTCCTCTTCACCTTCGTTAGAAAAAACTGCTCTAAAATAAATCATAACATAAAGTTGATATGTTTAGTAAAGTCAATTACGTTCTATTTTAATTTTCGAAAATCAGAAATGTCATTGTTGGTAGATCTAGTCAATACCAGTTGTAGAACGAATTCTTGGTATTATTGAAATTTCAATCATTTTTAAGTAAGAGATGCTAGTAACGACACACTGTACTGTCTACGTTTATCGTTTATGCATTAAACACATATATTAAACAGTATTGGTCATCATCGACACATATACATATACGTCTTTAACCAAATTAACGATATTATACTTTGACTTTTGTGATATTTTGTTTACAATCGTTTAAATAACGAACGCATTTCAATTTAGTTATTTTTACACATTTTTAAATAATAAATAGACCATTATTATCTTCAAAACTGTATATTATTTAAATCTTAATTAGGTATATTTAATTTCTATTTACAATATTTTTTTTAAGAAAAACATTTTTATTATAATTTTTTTAAAATTGTTTATACTGAAAGTAAAATATTAAAAACGATTGTAAACAAACTAAATTTGTAGTAGAAGAATGGAATGGTGACAACATTTTTGGTCTCGGGTATAGGATCAACGACAGTTTAGTAGTCAGAATGGTACCAGTGTTGCCAGTTGGGGCTATTTAGCGCCAATGTGGCTATTTTTCTTATCAAACAAACATATTTTGTACTTTATTAGATAAAGACAAAATATAGTAGTATAGGAGTTTATAAGAACTCAAATGATTGCTACCATCTTTTTCTGTAATTACAATGACGGGGCTACATGCGCGCCGCGACCAGGCGGCTTCGAACAAAAAAAAAAAACTGGCAACACTGATATGGTACTGATATGCGATTCCTTAGTAAAATCAGGGAAGTACTTTTTAAATACATTAGTATAATACGAATATGAATGAAAATGATTTCTAACAAGACAATACCTAAAACCATAGAACATAGAAGCAGCCTACATATACAAATTTGTCACTCGTAAGTTGCATTAAGTTGCAATTTACACCACTACTGATTTAGTCTGTTACTGTCCGTCGTGGTGTCCACGTCGTAAGGAGATCATGTTTCTTTAATCAACTCGTGAAATTTAAACAGAAAAAAATATGAAGTGTGTCGTATTTAAGTGCAAAAATTCTATTGAACAAAAAAATTCTCAAAATAAAGGGATATCTTCCTTAAAATAAATAAATTTATTTTTAACTGTTGGTTGGTTGTCACATAAGGTGGCCATCATAGTATATGTATGCGAGCTACGTAATCATCATCAACATATCATACTAACATATTCGCATATTCGTGTCCATACATCATGTGTATTGGTTGTATGTGTGCTGTGTCTACGTCACTCACTGGCGACAGCGGGCACAGTTTGGTAGACATACTAGTTTGACCCCTTGCCTAAAACAAACTAAATTCAAGTTCTGTCAAACACAGATACAGTAGACTTCCAATTATCCATGGTTGTCGGGATCGAGGCTACCTCGGATAACCGAAGTCTCGGATAATACGGAGGCTCAATGTATTTTGACGTTATAAATAGCCATACATATTCATATGACCAAACTAAAGTGTAGTAAAATTGTATCAACAATACAGCAAAGCAATAGTACATACATAGTTGTTTAATTTATGGAGAAAAAATTATAGTTTTTAACACTCAACTACAATTTATAATAGCTGTAAAAAAAATCACGGACCACCTCACATAATCTGGAGGTTCGGATAATCGAGAGTGTACTCTAATATGGCAATATACATTGAGAGTAATTTGGTAAGGTTTCATTTTTTTTCAATAAAAAATATTTTTTCTAATTTGCTTTTCAACATCTTAAGAATTTACCTCGCAAGCTCTCTATAAGAAACCAAAATATACAATGGAAGTCGCTTATTGTGATCGCTACAGGACTTGTAACTTTTGGTAACAATAATCGGCTGACAATATTAAACACAGTGACTTACTGACTTAATCATTACGATCTGGTTTGGTATCAACTGACTGACTTATTTCGTTACGCGGTCATTTCTTAACCATTTACACCGTCGAAGGTAATAGAAATCCTTATTATCTCATTGTAAACGATATAAAATTTTAAAATTATAAAAAAAAAAATTGTGGACATTATATTAAAAATTTAATGTTCAAAGGCGTTTCATCTGGAACAAAATTTTAAATTTTGTTTCTATCTTAACATATAAGAATGAAAATGAAAAATTTATTCATTTATCTATCCCGATTTGTTTGGAAAAAAGACTACTATAGGTAAAATTGGTGTACAAATCGAAAAAAACCGTCAGAAGTTAAAAATTCCAAACCATCTTCGATATATGTGGAACTGTACGGTCCCAAAAAGGGCTTAAAGTAAGCCGAATTCTGTTTCAAATGCTATTGAGATTCTGAAAAAATGAAGTCAAGGTTAAAATTACGCCCTGAGGGATTCTGGAGATCAGGCCCGACGAGAGGACGGGGTAGCTAGAGTTGCAGGCCCGGGGCCCGGGCTTGAGGAGGGGTACGTAGAGGGTCCGTAGAGGGTCTGGGAAAGAATCTTTTACGGACGATTTATTTTTTTGGGAGGAAATTTTTTTAAATATGCGGATTATTCCCGGGGCCCAGCATTTCTCTCCACGGCCCTGCTGGAGATTGGAAAAAAAGTTCAAAATAAGGGATTGGACGAATTTTTTATTGTTACACAATGGTAAGTGTTACAAAATACCTAAAAACAATTTGCAACAACCAGTAAACAATTTCTGACATTGTCGATACTGCAATTTCTTTAGTAATATACTACTACAAAAAATTAAGGGAGCAAAAAAAATTGTTAATTTCTTAGTGATTTCGGAAGGGTTGTATTTCCATGAAAAATGGTCGTATCGAAATGATAAAAAAAGCATTTTGAAGCTCCCAGATTATAGTTTTCAGATCTCTCGTCTAAAAATTTTTAGGAGTGACAGTTATCGACCAATTCTAAGGAATAGCACAAAAAAAAATTTTGCAAATATCTTTTTCATTTTTTTTTCGGTCTACGGGCTTGAAAATTTTTTTTTACAGTAAAACCATCGTATTGAATTGATAGCCTGTCTATTTAGCTTCAATTTCCTTTTTTAAATTTTTCCCTACATTGATTTGTTCCGAAAATATCTAACTTTGAATGCAAACTGATCCTTTTTGCTTTAACCATCGATATCTCAGTAACCAGTGGTCGGACAGAAAACTGAAGGGCAGTTTTGGAATCTGGAATAAATTTCCTATAACGCTGTGCCGCGTACTTTAGGGGAAAATTTTTTTCATTCTTAATTTTAATCTGAAAAATTTGAAAAAAGGGACATTTTTCCTTGTTGCGAAAAATTGCCCGCATCCTTGCGAATATTGATGAGGAATCTAATCTTTGTACGAATTTTTATACCTCACTGTACCCCCAATAACCCTGTAAATCGGCAGATTGATCTATCAAATGATTTCCCTAGACCGTTTGTTCAAAATTTCAGAACAAAAATTAAAGGAGCAAAATTGAATAAGTAAAATTGAATGGAAAATTCAATATTTTTTCCGAAAATGAGATTTTTGCCAAAATTTTTCCGAACTTTTTTTACACCATTACAAAAGCGGAAAACTTTTGAAACATTAGCCTATGTAAGCGGATATCCTTTTTTACTTATTACTTGTACCGCCGTTCTACAATACACATTTCATATTTGATAAACATTTTTAAAATAGATTGATCGATGAATAGATTGTTAATAATGAGAACGATGCATGGACGTCTGCCTTATCGACAGAGTGAACGAACTGACTTAACAAATACACATCATGTATTGTAAACACTTGTATCTCAGCATATGTTTTAAATATTTATATTATTTTACATTATATTTATAATGAATATAATATGTAATATGTATGCGCTACATGTTTTATAGCAAAATCTTTTCTCAATTCATAAAAAAACGTAATAAACTTCAGCACAGAAACACAAAAGATGTTTTTAATGAAAAATCTTTTTAGAAATAAAAAAAATTGCTTGTTGCTACACACAATCGATTTTCTGCGTTCGATTACCTCACGAGACCATCCAAACGATAAATTTAAATGTTTAAAAAATTTTATAGGAAGCTATAAAAATATTTGGTTAAGAATTAATTTAATGGTATTTTGAAAAAAGATAAACACTGCCATGGGAATACATATATTTTTGTTTGACTCCATAGTGTCTTTAATAATTTCATTATTTACAGAATGTAAAGTGAAAAAAACTAAATTAATAAAAAAAATAGGAAGTACGGGTTGGACTTACATTAAATTCCCTTTTTTATACGACTTCAGAAAAACCTTATTGCAAAAGCTCAATATTTCGAAAACGAGACTTAAAAATGATTAAAGGAATCTCAATTTCATTTCGCAAGTCGTTTTTAACGCTTTTCTACACTATGGCTGACGAGCACCAACCAGGAGATTTTGCAACTAACTTAGTATTTTACTAAAAGAGTGAAAAATTGACAATTTGAATTACTTTCTATACTAATGTAGTATTTTCAGTCGTGGAGTATTTTACTAAAGAAGTATTCAAAATATTCTCTTGAGAGTAAACAGTTGCTAGTGTGCACCACTCTGGAGTATAATACTACAGTAGTAAGTAAGAGAGTATTCAAAGTCAAAATATACTCCTACCCACTAGCAGGAGTATGTAAAAAACATAGATGACCTGCATTTTTGTGCCTTCTTTTCGGCTTATTTTCATAATTCAATATTTTTGGGGGTTTTTAATTAGATGTTGTAGGTAATATGGTAATAAAATTGTATTAAATATTACAGTCAGTTTCCGATTATTTGGGGGGGGGGGGGCAAATTAACCAGGCTGAATGTGAAAACCCAGCTGCTGCATGCGTACCTATATATTTTTTCTTCTAAATAATTTTTAAACGCAATTAAAGTCAAGTAGAGAAAATGAAAAATGATTAAAAAGTAAAGCAGTTAGAGGCATTTCTGTTTAACTTGGAACAATTATTATTTATTCATTTTTCTTTTTCTCTATTTCATCTTGTTTCCACCGTTTTAGTTTGCGTTTTACGCAGTCTGGTTTTTTGATTTTTTTGATCAACTTTTTTATGACTTGTTTGCAGTTTAATTTTGGATTAACTATGATTTTGATTTGTCCGTCCTTGTTCTCCCCATTACTGCACCGAGTAATCGGTGTTGCCTGTATTTTGACAATATGGATGGTGTTTTTAATGAAGATAATACGTCTGAGTCTATAGTACAAACTGCTCAAGATAGAAAAGACAGGCGTGTATACAATCAAGCTTTTTATTTAAGGGTGTGGGGCGGGGGGTATACGCGCCAAATAGGAAAAATGAAAAAGATAAAATTTTTTAATTAATTTTCATATTTTTTAGAAAAAAAAATTAGTAACTAAAAATTTCTTCTATGGAGATTTTTTATTTATAGTGGATGCCACCCAAATCATTATTTTTATCTTTTTCTGATAAAATTTTTATGTTACATCACACATTTCTAATAACTAAAAGAGTATTTAGAGAAAACTAAAGTAGTTGAAACTGAAGAAGTATTTTGTGAATGAGCTCTCCGAGCAAAACTAATGTAGTAAAATACTAAAGTAGTATAATACTTCTTTAGTTCTAACTAAAGTAGTTTACAAAACTAAAGTAGTAAATTTCTCTGATTTGGTGCTCGTCAGCCTATGTATATAGTATGTGAAAAAAATTTCATTTTCACTTTCCAACATGGACAAGTAATTCGAAAAGTAAGAAAATTTTAAAAAACTTTTAGGAATTACTTATAGAAATTGTGATACATGGACGGACAGATATGACGAAATGACACTACCGTTAGAAAATTTAAGGGTTGTAATTGTAAATCATGTAATCGTAGGTAAATTAGGACGTTTTGTAAATTGTCGCTCCAAATTTTTCTAACTCCCTTCAAATATATTACACATTCCTCACTCGTATGTGAAAAGACTGTTGTTGCAATCGGGCCATTTGTTTGGACACAAGTTGTTAACGAGGCCAGTAAACCAAAGCAAACAACCAAAAAATATCGACGATTTACTAATTCATACTTTCTGCTGACTCTGATAAAAATGACGTGATTATATGGGTCAAACGATTAATATAAAAAGATTGTAAAATGATAAAAAAAAAGAGTAGTCGAAGAGAGTAGTCGGGGAGAAGTCAAGAGAGTAGTCAAAAAGAAGTAGTCAGAGTGGAGAAGTGAAGAAGTAGTCAAAGCGATGTAATCAAGGTAGAGTAGTCGGGGAGAAGGCAAGTCAAGTATGGAGTGGTAAAGAGCACTGGAGCTGGTAGCTAGTTGCTAGCAGAGGGATAGGCTACTCAGGGTAATTTAACATGCTCAAGGTCGTAATTGGGGAGTTTGTTTTGGCGCCCAATAGCAAGAGCTTGTAATTAAACCACGGGAATAACTTGTGGCCGGGTAAGTCCTGATTCTGTCGCTTATATTTTAACTTTTGTATATAAATGTTTACCTGTCTATTTGGGGAACAATTCCTATTTTGTTTTATTGTATTTTATGCCATTAATGTTCCTATTTTGTTTCTTGTGTCTTTTATTTATTTGTTTGTTAATAAAATTGTTAAATTGAAACCATTATTTTATTGAGTGAAAAGTGATCACCCTTAAATTTCCCGCAAGTCTACCGTAGTGATCAGGAGTTCGAACCCCGACCTTTCTGTAGGGTTTTCAACGCTACCACTAACATCAATTTACCCCCTACAGAAAAGGTACGTACACCCCCGTCGATAACACTGTACTATACTACTAATTAGAACTGAATTATTATTATTATTTTTTTTTTATAATATACTGTTTCAAATAATCAACAATAAAATGGTAAACACTTAAAAACAAAATTAACACCCTTTCATTCGAGTTTCGTTAATGTAAACAGGATCCAGTTATTAATGCTTATAATTATCTTGATTGTTATTATAGGTTAACATTATAGTCATGTATCCATTAAAAATAAATTCAAGGATCTCTTGTTGAACTTCTTTGGTCTTAAACTTTCCGACGGTACTATGAAAGAACTCCAAAATTTATTTCTTCGGAACTCTAAAAATAGAGGCGATTTTCTAGTACAGATAGAAAAAATCGAGTTCTTTGAAAATTTATCTTAATTAGAAAATGTTGCTAAACAAAATAAATTCGGAAGGGCACACGAATCTAAAAAAATACACTTTCGAAAACTAGAAAAAGTATTACATCAGTGTTACCTTGGAAGAGAGAGAATCTTCTACCATCCGGATTTCACGATGTATAATTCCTAGTTAGATAATTACATACAATAATAACCCACAGTTTTCGCTTTTAATATTATAATCATTCATTAGATAATTATATATTAGGCAGGAACTAACCGTAGAAGAACACTTAGAAGGAAACTCACCGATTTTAATAATGTTGTTAGAGGAATTAAGTATATTAATCAATTAATTAAAATTTACAAGTGGGGGTAGAATTTGAACTTGCAAAACTGCTTATTGAACTACTACTTATCTATCTTTAAAAAATAAAGCAGCTACGACGTAATTATAATTTCAAAAAAACTAAACGTAAGTAGATACAGTCAATATTAAGCATTTTTCAAAGAAAGAATTATTTTAATCATATTAAACATTTTTCTCAACCTTGCTATTTACTCTAAGTGATATTTTCCTCCTATATTCTTTATTTACAATCATTTACTTTCTCTTATTTACAATCACTAGGAAAAAGCTCACCATTCTAATAATAAAAAAGATAAAGTTTATATGAAACCTAAAACTTCTTAACAAACCTAAATTTAGGTCTACTGAATCTCTCATTCTTTCATAATTATGAGTTTTTGAAATTATCATAATTTTCTTCTAACGTTTATTTACGCCGTAAATATATTTTTAGCATAAAAAATAATTGGTAATTTTTTTTCTTGTATTATAGACCGCAATTTATGTCGTTTCGGTTTTGTAAATAAAATATTCAGAAATAAAAACAATTATCATTTATTTAATTATTTTATTAATACCACTTTATCTATTCAAATGAAGTCGTACAAAAGAAGAAAAAAACTTATGATTTCATTACCGCAAGCAGATAATTTAAAATTTAAATAAAACAAATTAAAAAACATTATATGTACGATACTTTTGAGCATGAACAAATAATAACTGATTGATTTAATCCGACAACCAAAATACATATTCTCACAATTATTCAATAAGTAAATAGAAAAAAAATTAAAAATTATAATGCGCGGCGGTAGTGACACCTACTCATATTTGTACAACCTTTAGATAACATTTAATTTTTATGATTATTTATTTACTTGTATTAAATTATAATAACTTTTTTTTCGAATATTAAGATTAAATTTAAGAAAAATTATTTGACTTATGATAAAGATATGCTTACACTAATGACTAAACGAATGTCGTAGGTATCGTTTTAAAAAATATACACATTACGTTAAATGTATATATGTATTATGTTTACAACTAATAACTTGAACTAGCCAGTATACTTTATCGTAATATTGTATTGTTTACTTATATTTCTAACCATGTATTAATTTACTTTTATACATTACATTCAAGCATATTCAAGGTAGGCTGAAAAAAGTATAATTAATCTTAATACTAATAACTAGAAAACAACTTTTTTTACAATTACATCGTTAGATGTTGTGAAAAGTTGCAGTAAACAGTACAGACCTCATTTTTCTTCCAATTTAAAAAATCCGATGTCTTCTTACACAAATTAAAACTACATTTATTAATAAAGTCAATTATTAAATTGTATATCACATAAGTATACTTTACTTATAGTTTTAAAACAATATGAATAATTAAAATTAGAAATTATATTATTATATTTAATTACTTTATTAAGTGCCTGTAAGAAAATAAATTAAAATAATTAACTAGAATAATAAAGATATTAATTAACAATACTTGAACGTATATATGTAGTAATGAGATTAAATTTACAGCTTTAGTGAAACTATTATTCCTCTAAATTACATTTAATATGTCTGTTAAAATAATTCATACATTTACGACAGAATTGCCAGACACATTAACTTATAATCACTAAATTAAATACAATGGAAGCTCTGAGTTTGTTCAATAGGGAGAATAAAATTGCATTTGTCGGTTGTTTATTCAAAATCTCGCTTAAAACAAAAATATGTGCTAGAGCGTTGGAGGTGGAAAGATCTATATACTGAGATGTAGGTATACGGCATTACTGAGAGAGTACATTCTTTAAAGTTCTACTAGAAATTCTTGAAAGTTCTACTAGTAAATTCTACAGTAAATTCTTGAAAGTTTTACTAGAAAATATGAACTTGTAAAAAAGGCTGGAGATACAATTCACACATTCGACAGAGACGGCTGAGAGAGAACGTGCTGTGCATATACAGGGTGTTTGAAGAAATACTGACAAAATTTTTTGGTCGGTTAATGGGCCCATTTCTAGTACTTTACCGTTGGAACTGAAATTCTAAGTGTTGCGGTTATTGAAATATGATCTTTTTCTTGTTTAATTAAAAAAATACCCAAAATTCCACTTCTAAAACTTCACAACTGTTTTGCTTGTGATCACAATAGTATGAATTCATTTTTTATTGTGTCTTTGATGTATCTTCTGCTTCTAAACAACACAATTTTATGGAATTTATTAACAAAAAAAGTACTCATAAGCTTTTAAAATTCAAAAAACGGAGAAATGTGTGAAGAAACAGTTTTCAGTAATCGTAACACTTAGAACTTCGGTTCCAACGGTAAAGTACCAGAAATGGGCCCACTAATCCACCAAAAAATTTTGTCGGTCTTTCTACCAAACACCCTGTATACAGCTACTCTCCTTGTTCACTAGGAGTACAAAATCTTTTTCAATTATTTTAAGGCACCTACATCACATTGTGTCTTCAGTATGCGCAGTAAGATTATTTCAGCTGTCTGTATTCATTGTGCTGCGTACCTACATAATTATGTACGTATTTATTTTGTTAAATAACATTGTTGACGGGAGTTCCCCGAGAGTATTTTCATTTTAATGAAAATAATTTGAAAATACTTGTCAGAAAATGATATCTGACTGTCAAATATATATATATATATATATATATATATATATATATATATATATATATATATATATATATATATATATATATATCTGACTGTCAAATATATATATATATATATATATATATATATATATATATATATATATATATATATATATATATATATATATATATATATATATATATAAGAGAAAATAACCTAAAGTTTTACCTTCAATTTGATATGTACTTTTCAACATGTAGGAAAAAAATACAACAATTATTTAAAAAAAAAAATAAAGTAGTTTAGGGCTCTGACGACTGGTACTGATAGTCCGCACATACAGAATAATTCAAATATTGTCAATAATATTGTATATAACTTGACTACTTTAATTTTTGTTTTATATAAAGATTTCTAACATCTTTCACCTCTTTATCATCACAAATAAGAAAATTTTAACCACTTTTTCATTGTGCTTATCTAATATTTGAACGTTCACTCTAAGCTCTCTAAAAAACTCTTGAAAACAATTCCAGAATAACGTAAAAGCCCCCATTATGGAACGGTATCTAATACTGGAACAGTTTTGACATTTACATATTTATTTCTTTAATTAAGTAAGGAAACATTAAATGCGAGGTGAATTTAAATTGAAAAACAATCATTCTATTAATAATAATTTTTGTTATCAGACGTTTCTTTCAGAAATAACTTCATTAATATGTAAATGTTAAAACTGTTCCAGTATTAGATACCGTTCCATAATAGGGGCTTTTACGTTACTTGATTTGAAAAAAAGAGTGATATTAAAATCATCATATTTATCTTCTTGTTCTTTCAAAACAAGTTTATGAGCAAAAACAAATGTTCTCAAAATATAAATTACATTTTAAAATTAATATGTATCTTTTTTCCGCGTTTATTCTGCCATGAAATTTACTATGTTTATCTCAGAAAAAATTACCAAATACCTACGTATCCACATGGATTGTGACGTTTTATTTCCAGTTTTCATTAAATATCTTTCTACGAACCTTAACTTCATACTACATATTTATAAAATTTTGTAATTAAAAGTTTTTGATAACAAAATTCAAATGAATTTTTATAATTAAAAATGAAATATTATATCTATAAAAATATATAAATAAATATAAAATTCATCAAGCATATATAATTTTACAATTCTAAGAAACTTTTTTTTTTTTAATATAAATTGTTGTTTTATTGAATTTTATTTTACAACGTATACGCATATGGTTTTGTTAAAAATACCTATTATATAAAATTACATATTATTTTACTATTTTTTAAATATAATAAAACTTGCTAATTTATGCTATTTTAAACAAATTACCGGAATTTCCGATCATTCTGTATGTACGTGAATTCATTAATGAAGTTGGTCGACTGTTTTACTTCATAATGTTTAATGAATATTGTCATTTTGCTATGTATTAGCAAAATATGTGAGCTTGTATGTTTATTTATGTATGTAGGTAAGAGAGAAATTTAAAAACGATGTACTTAAACGGTTTTGAACATTCCTTTGCAGTATAAAAAATTTAGATTCCATAAGAAAATACAATATTTGTAAATTAACTCGAGACAAAAATGAGTTTGACAGTTATATTTGACAGTATTTTGGCTTATATGTACTACATAAAAGGTTAAAGACACAGCGAAAGAATTGTGTATCTCAACTACAAAAAATTCCACCATTATAATATTTATTATTATGGTTTAAATATTATTTCTACTGAAAAATAAAGTCGAAACTTTTCAATACAAAATATATAACTACAAGGTGTAAAGTCTGTTTTTGATTTATGGCAAATTACCTACTACAAACACTGAGATTGTATATACAACGCTTTAATGAGGTTTGAGTAGATAGTTTGTCTGAAATAGTTTTCTTCTGTTTTATATAAACGACGAACATCTCAAACTTACCTAAAAAAATCCCTACAAAAAATTGGAATGCTGAATTAAAAGTACCGTATGAAAGCAAGTGTAAATTAAATGCAATATCCGAGGCTGCCACTTTAAAAGATAAATATTATCATCAAAATAAAGGACAATGAGCAAAACTATATGGGGAGCTGCTCCCTAGCGCCCAAGGTTGAGACCGGGGTCGATCGATAGCCCTGATCAAGTAGTTCAACTTTGTCAATGGGCACGTTCATGGAGAACCTGGCCTTCAAAAGTTATAGGGCGACAAATGTACAAAAAGTCTGCACGTGGCCATAGCCAAACGGGATACTCTGTATACATAAAAATGGGTTATGAGACATGTCGTGAGCCGGCCTATTACTGTGTAAAACCACTTTCCTGGCAAGTGGCCTAGCCTGATTTTTTGACGTGGCCTATGGCTGAAGACGTACCGAGCGGCTTCAAACCTGTACATTGGGTGTATGCGAAGAGAAGTTTGGGAGTCCTACCAGTGGCGATTTCTGGCAGACCCCTTAGTAGATTGCCGAAATAAGTTAGTCCGAAGTGCACCTTCCCGAGGGGGACTCTAATGCCCGCTGCAGGTCAACACAAATCGTTTCCTTAAGAAATGACCATGTGAAGTATGCAAAACCGACTGCACGTCAGAACTTTTGAAGGCCAGGTTCTCCGTACCTAAGATGGGTATATTTGTAATCTACTAAGAAGGGGCTTTCAGAAAATACATATCTCACCAGTGGGCGCTGGGGGCAATTTTGCGAATTGTCCTTTAGTAACTATCTATTCGAAACCAGATACTTCTAAAAGTTTAATCGGAGCCAATTTATTAGTTTTAAGAGAAATCAAAAATGATGTAACAAAAATTTCGTATTCTGTGATACCACAATATTTCAAGTTATTTTAATATCAAGAGATTTCTAAAATCTATTCCGGCTTTTTTAGGGGAAAAAGGTGGATGAAAAAGTGAAAAATTGTGCATCAGAGAAAACATCGTTCGTAGATTATCAAATGGTCTTGGGCAAATTTAAATGTAAAGTCTTCTTTATAAAATTTTATCCGAAAACGCTGGTATAGCATCTTTAGTGAAGTATAAAGGAAACTGTAGTTGAGCTTTTCTAATCCTCAAGATTGTTGAATGAAAAAAATGTCGAATATATGTTACAGTGCAGGTTTTTGCTGCATAATATTAAAATGTTCCTGCAGGACCTTCTTTAAAGGATCATATAGACGGTAGCAACGAACAAGCGGTCATCTCCAAAATCTTGTGTTTTAGAATTCAAAATTTATCCGTGTGTACTTCGCTACTTCATAAAAAAGCGAAATTTCGCATGTAGAAAAGAGAAATTTCGCAAAAAATGCAGTTGTCTTTTTGTTCGTTGTTGCCTTTGAATTATGGCCGTAAAAATTTTCAAAACTGTTGGATGTGTATAGTGTATAACCTCTCTTTTTATAGGAACATAGTGCATCTATTTTATCCATAAGACATTCACTCACATTTCCTAATAATGAGTTTTTCCCATTAATTATAATATATGTAATTAGTAATTACTAGAGAGCGGAATTATATGCACAAAAATATTGAAAAATATGCAACATAATATGCATGATTTTATGGTAAAATATGCACCAGTTTTTTTTCAAAATATGCATTAATTTCTTTAAAATATACAATAATAAATACAAAAATAGGGCTTAATAATTTTGATATAAGTCCGTATGTGAAATAATAAAAAACAAATTTTTTCTAAACTCTAAAACAGAAATAAAAGCATAAAGTTCTTACAAAATTTCCTCAAGCTTTACAGAAAACAGTGTTATTTCTTGTATAAAATTGAAGTTCTTACAAGTTATTGAAGTAACTATAAAAAGTTTTTCATGGCTTTTCTCTAGTTTTTTACGGTACAAGTTATTAACTTCTGAAGTACATTCACATTTAAAAATCATGGAATAAAAAACCATAGAACAAATAGAACGAATACAACTATCTCTTTTCTGCAATCACTTATGGGCATTTATGTGTATCTTAGGCTGATTAGTAGTCACTTGCTCAGTACCCGTCGCTGAGTGTAGGTCAGTCAAACAACAATAGATTTGATTGTTGTTAGCATTGTAGAACCCGCACAAGTAGCGTTGTGGTATCACACATATGTATGCGAACCAGGGTCACGTGACGGCTATCACCACCACCAGTCACTCACACTAGAGTTTACTGTACAAATACAAAGTAAACACCGTGCACGTATACAACATATTTTCTATCTCAAGTGGTTACACTGGTTCCAGTAGTATAGAGATAGGTATTTTATCTCTAGTGCTCTATGCAAAAGACAGTCACTCTTATCATAGTCCTATAGATAGTCACTAATCATAGTCCTCCAGGTCATAACGGTGCAAGCTTCGTTATAAAACGTTTTGTAACAGAATTTTCTTCACAAACAAAAACAATATTGGTGCTTTTGTTTCCAATTTTTTATTTTTATTTTTAAATGTTTGTATTAAATGAACTTGATTAAATTTTTAAATACATATGCTATCTTTCTTTCTTGCTCGCCAAAACTTTAGGAGTAGTAAATATATATACTTTGCAAGAAAAATATGTTATTCTGCTGATTTCAGTGTAAAATGGCAAAGTATAATTCTGTTTTGTTAAGGAAATTTGTATCTCTTTTATGAACGTAACTTTTCTTGAAACAAAACATTTCTAAGAATTAAAAAGTTACGTAGTTATCTTTTCTTTGCATTACTTTTTGCGTAAAATATTTTTAAATTTAGTTTCAAATATCTTTTTAATCTATTATATACTTCAGAATTCTTAAAAATGCAACAATGTACTTTTGAAGTTCTTGAAATTACATATATATAATAAAATTCTTAAGCCTGTAATTTAAAATATAATTTTTAAAAAGTGAAAAATTTTTGAAAATATGCATATTTACGCAGAAATTTGAGAATATGCAGAATTTTGTCAAATATGCAAAATATGCAAATTCCGCTCTCTAGTAAGTACTAATTAGACTACCTAACTAAATTTTTCAAATTAACATGTATACTTTAAACATTCTAAATACCTAGTATGTATGTAAATACCGATTTATTAAAAATTATCATTGTTTATTTAAGTGTTAATAGGAAAAATAAGTAAATTATACTGAATTACTTTATTTATTTTGTATTTGTAATTTAAGTGTAATATAAATAATATATATGTATGTACTAATCATCAATACCTATAAATAAAATAGAAGGGTCTGTCTGTGATTTTCGAATTTTTAGGTATTAGTATGTTTTTCAGTTAGCAAAAATCGATATATATACTAAATATAACTTTAAAAAAAAATTTGTCTGTCTGTCTGTTTGTACGAACCAATTTAACCCAAAACTATCAAAGTTATTGAGTTGAAAATTACAGGGGATATAGATATCAACCTCCCGATCAATCTTAGCAACATTTTAATGTAACCTCCCAAATGGTTACGTACAGGATGATTCAAATAGAATCTTCATTAAAAGTTCATGGTCTTCTAAATAAATTAGATTTTTGAAAATAAAGAAGATAACAACGATATATTTCCTAGTTTTTCTCGAAAAGTAGTTAACCTAGAGGAATGGTTCAAAAACATTTTTTACGTAATTTGCCTCGTCCTTTCAATTAATGTAAAAAAATTTTGAAAAGTTGCTTATTTCTAGCAAAAAACTCATTTTGTTGACAAAAAATGGCCGAAAAACCTACTTCCGGGCATCCGACGGGTTTGGCTAACGAACTGGACCAAGAGTTTAAAAATTAAATGTTCCGGTCGAGAGTTATCGTGTTCATACATATATATATATATATATATATATATATATATATATATATATATATATATATATATATATGTATATATGTATATATATAAATTTTAGTGAATATCATTTTCGGATTCTGGGGACCTTAAAACATATTTCTGTTATGGTCTCTGGCTTAGGTCGCGTCATGAGACTTATTGTAATAGCTGAATTTCTAATTCTGGAAATTCGCTAAAATGAATATAAGAAATTCTCTTGTGTTAATTTTAATTTTTTACTCGTTTTTTCACTTTCCTGGATGTCTCTTTTTTATGATGGCCATAATTTATAATTTTCAATTTTTTGACTGGCCACTTTAAAATAGTGAGAAAAATATCATCAACTTGAAATAAAACTACTTCCCAAAGCTTATGCATGAAAAAAATGTCGGGCCGGAATTAAGTCCATTTTCTTCTTTCGTTTATATAACTACCCACATATCAAAATATATGCTCTATTTAAAAAAGTGAATTTTGATCAGTAAATAATAAATAACAGACAGAATTCTTAAAAAACAGACAGAATTGTAATTAATATAGGTTAACATTAATATAAATTGTTTTTAGAAATATTTTTATAAAAAATTTTCTTTGTTTTAAAATTGTTAAAATGTTTTTATTGTTATATTGTAGATGTATGTTCTTGAAAATGGCGCCAACTGTGCCGAAATATATTGAACAAAACGAAATAAAATTCTTTTATGGATTTTGTTAAAAAAAAATTTTAATTTTTACACAAATCCTGTAATCCTCATTACTTTGGGTAGCGGTCAAAACGAAAAAGAACATTATTCTTCAACCCAAAAAAGAAAAATCATCAAGTACGAATATCATTAACACTTTGAAATGAGAATCTGCTAAATGTTGGAATCATTAAATTAGAGGTTTAACAGTGTCATGAGAAATAATATTAAATACACTTTGTAAATTATTTTGTTTAAATCTGAAAATAAATCAGGCATATACGGTACAAAATACGTATTATAAATCTTCCGATAGTGTTCGAAATTTACATTTCCATATATGTAAAGTTATCACTGACATTTAAAAACAAGCTACAAGTTTGAAATTTTAATTAAAAATATGTATTACTTCAAATTGTATGCATGTATGTATGACCAAATACGGTTACTCATACTTCGTAAATGAAATATAGGTATTCATATTTCCGTATAAATAGGAATGTGTTATTATTGTAAATATTGCTAATCTTAAAAATAAATGTCCGTAAATATGTTACGTATGAATGGGTGTATAACATGGGTGATTTCAAGCTAAAATTAAATAAGAAAAATTCTGGCTAATTTAATATACTTATGTATATGCATCTGTAAATATTTTTTCACTTTAAAATAGGGTATCGTATGTTTTGACAAAGTAAAATCGGGACTTCTGCCCAAAAAAAAACACAGTTTACCACCGAACTAAATTATTCGCTGAACTTTTACTCGTACATGCCCACGAATTCGAAGTGATATAAAAGATTGTAATAACTACCCAAGTTAAAAAGATCTCAATAAAGTTATCTGGACTTAATAGTCCAGGAGGAATCGGCGTATAAGTACCGAAAACTATTCCATCTCAATTTTTTTATGCGATCCTCTTCAAATTGCCCTACTGATGACATAAATATATGTTGCCATGGAGCAACCCTGTACCATATTGTTTAAACCGAAATTGTTTAAACAATTGCAAGGAATTGTTATTTTTAAATCGGACAAATTTTTTTTATATTCTTTATTGAAATACAAATAAAAAAGGTCTGTGACTTTTCACGATAAAGTTAATATTTTTAGAGATATGAATTTTTAAAGGTTCGAGATTTTTCGAAGCTTGAAAACCTTTGAAAAAATACTTAAAGGTAAGCGAGGCATACTTGTGAGCG
The DNA here is from genome assembly GCA_035578155.1 of Brachynemurus nebulosus. Taxonomy (NCBI): domain Eukaryota; kingdom Metazoa; phylum Arthropoda; class Insecta; order Neuroptera; family Myrmeleontidae; genus Brachynemurus; species Brachynemurus nebulosus. The sequence continues at coordinate 53,837,516 of JAPWDM010000004.1, read as the reverse complement.
CGCGAAATTAACAATTAAAAAACAGGTATAAACAATGAAATTTTTTTAAATATCTATTAAGAATATTATTAATTACTGTATAAACAATTAAAAAAATATTATTTAGGGTAGGGCGGGGTAAAAAAAAGACAAAATCAAATCTTTTCATTTTTCATGTTAAATATTTGAATTTTTAGACAAAAAAATACTGTATGATGTTAAATTGTTTGTATTTTGAGATTTTGCATGACTTTTCACTCAAGCTAATGACATAAATCTATAAAAAAAATAAAAACCTTGTCTTTTTTTACCCCTCAAATGCGGTATAAAAAAAAACAAAAAAAACAGTGGAGGGTAAATAAAAGACAGACTTCTAACTAATGGGATACTGCAAGTACATGACTGGAAGGATAAAAAATAGACAGCTTGGGTAATTAGCAGTATAACAGTTTTTATTTCACAACTCTACTACAAAATTTTTTATAGATATATATTTAAATTTTGCGTATTTTACCAAAAACTTGAGCTAAGATTAAGCAGTAGTAACAAAAGTCATAAAAAGTTAACTGATGCAAAAGCTCGACTCATAGGAAATTTCTTTGTACTTTAAATATTAAAACAGTTTTTATTTCACAAACGTACAACTAATAAAAAATTTATTGTAGCTCCTTAAAAAACAGAATATGCTAATTTTACACCACTTTACACAAAGTACAAAAATAAATCAGAATATAAATGAGTTAAAAATACTAAATGTGTACAGTAAAGCATAGTTATACATTATAAAAACAAAAAAATTTCATGGGTCAAAATACAAATTTTCGAATAAGCTGAAATTGATATTCATGAAAACCGTCTCCTCACTAACAAAAAAAAAGTTTTACTGAAGAATCAGTATTTTTTTAATCCATAAAATATACATAAACATGTCATAATATAGTTTTAAAATGAAAATCCTTGCCACTACTTTTTAATTTTCCTAAATGTTAACCCCTTGTTTTGTCTTTTTTTTTACCCCATTTTTTCTATTTAACATATAAAAAAAATTACAAGCACTTGGACCATTTAAATAAAACTTTGTACCTACTTTACATTACTAAAGCATGTAGAATAACAAGAAAAAAATACAGCACTCTACCTTATCAGATTTTTTACTTACTGAAAAAGTTTATCGTCGCGGAATGAAAGTTTTTCGCTCACGAATAACAGAAGTTTGAAAGAAAATTTTTTTTTATGTTATTAAAGCCTTCTCCAAAAAAATTTTTTTTGGTCTAGACAGCTTAAAATACTAATGTATTTTGTTGTAATATTTTTTATTTTTCGAATTTAACACTGTTGAGTTTAATATGTGTTTTTTTTACTCCACTCGAGCAGTGTCTTTTTTTTACCCCGCCCAACCCTATATTTTATTTCAATATATTTTTCATGGCTCAAAAGTACCCAAAGAGATTTTTCGAACCTTTAAAAATTCATATCTCCTTTCTCCATCCTTGCAATTGTTTAAACAATATGGCACGGGGTTACCTCATGGCAACATGCATTTATATCATCAGTAGGGCAATTTGAAGAGGATCGCATAAAAAAATTGAGGTGGAATAGTTTTCGGTACTCATGCGCCGATTCGTCCTGGATTATTAAGTTTTTCATTTCTTGGTCTTCAATTCTCGTTGGGCTCATAAATTATTTCGTTCTGATTTTTCATCAAAAAGTTATTTTAAAAATATTGCAAGTAATGAAACCATGTACCTACTTACAAAAAAATCTTCACAAAATTTTAATCAAATAGTCTTCACAAAATTTTAATCAAATTTACATACGCCAAGATTATTTTCGACCTTATGCATAAATATGTGACCGACTCTCTATACGAGTAGTTCCGAAAATCAGTTTTTAACAAATGTAAATTTTTTCTACGAATCCCTGACGAAAAATTAACTACACAAAATGCATGGCTTAAGACATATTTCAAGATAATACTACTCTATTGAAATTAAAAATTGTATTCTTTCTATACGTTTACAAGACTGGGGTAGATAACTGTATCTGTAGGGACACTAGGACAAGAGAGTTAAAATCGGGACAAGTTCAGGAAAACTGGGACGTATGGATGGACACACTACTCTAAAACACCTAATTCTAAAAAGCGTAAAATTAACTATCTTGCGCTATGTAAGGGTAGGGAAACCAATATTTTTTTTACCGACTATTTTTCCGATTTCTTCAACTAAGAGAAAAGTGAAATATCTATCACAACAAAACTTTACGTTGTTATAAAACCATTGAAAATGAAAAAAACTAACAAAGCTCTTCTTGTTAAACTATAACTAATAATTAAATGTTGGACAACTCGTATGTGCTTCGATATTGAATTTTAATCGATTGTAGATAGTGTAGATAGATAGTACATTTGAAATTTACTGGTACAAGATATTTCCACCAAAAGAAAAAGATTCGCTTAGTATTTGGAACATTGAATTTTTAATTACGAAATAGTTCGATCACTAGAAATTGTGCTAACTTGTGAAGAATTGAGAAGGTTGTTGGATTTCATTATAGACTGTAAAGACCCATTATTTATTTGTTAGTCTTTCTTTGTCTATCATTCTTTAGTTGAAATTTTCAACTTAAAAAGAAATCCATGGGGACTACGTAATTTTTTTGTTTTAATGGTAGAATTTTTTTTTTTTTGTTTACCTGGAGATTAAGTATTTTAATATTTTTTTATAACACCTGCTTCTAAAGTTCAATATTCGAGCGTTGTGTAGTGGGCGTAAAGAGCAATTTTTTATATCATTGTAAAACAAATGACACTAACTGTGCGCGAAAGTACAAGTGTGCGTGAAAGTAGCTAAAACTATGCGAGAAAATAATGATATTCATTTATCAATGATAATCATATTCAAATTAACATGGAAACGATCAACAAATTAATAAAAAAAAACAACAACGTTCTACAAATTAATAAAAATTGCTTAAAAATAATTAATTTTTTTCTCTCTATTAAACTTTAGAAGCCGTCGTTATAAAAAATTATGTTCGATACGTATGCGTAAAGAGAGGTATCCGGTAGGCTTAAATTGGGGCACTCGCTAAAGGGACTGACGTATACACAACGAGATCTCGTGCGCTTACGCACTCGATCTCGTTGTGTATACGTCAGTCCCTTAGACTCGTGCCCGAATTTAAGCCTACTAGAATACCTCTCTTTACGCATATGTATCGAAAATAACTATTACAATACAGGTAGATATAATGGCGTTATTTCATCAACTCATCATCTTTAACATCACATGAATCAGCAGGATAACTGAATGTTAAGATAAGAATGATAGGGTAGGGCGGGGTAACAAAAAAAAAACTACTCAAGTGGGGTAAAAAAAGACACACTTATATTAAACTCAACAGTGTTAAATTCGAAAAATAAAAAATATTACAACAAAATACATTAGTATTTTAAGCTGTCTAGGCCAAAAAATTATTTTTTGGAACAGGCTTTATAACATAAAAAAAAATTTTCCCAAACTTCTGTTATTTTGGAGAGAAAAACTTTCATTCCGCGACAGTAAGTAAAAGATCTGACAAGATAGAGTACTGTATTTTTTGTCTTGTTATTCTATATGCTTTAGTAATGTAAAGTACAAAGTTTTATTTAAATGCTTCAACTGCTTTTAATTTTTTTTATATTTAAAAAAAAGAGAAAAAAGTGGGGTAAAAAAAAAGACAAAACAAAGGGTTAACATTTAGAAAAATTAAAAATTATTGACACGGATTTTCATTTTAAAACTATATAATGGCATGTTTATGTATATTTTATGAATTAAAAAAAAAAAAAAAATACTGATTCTTCAATAAAACAATTGTTTTGTTAGTGAGCAGACGGTTTTCATGCATATCAATTTCAGCTCATTCGAAAATTTGTATTTTTGACCCATGAAAATTTATTTGTTTTTATAATGTATAACTATGCTTTACTGCACACATTTAGTAATTTTAACTCATTGATAGATTATTTTGATTTATTTTTTTACTTTATGTAAAGTGGTGCAAATAAAAGAGAGCCTCAAATTAATTAGGCATAATTATAATTATATAACTTTGTAGACTATTATTATTAAGTAACATGTAAATAAGAACTATGTGCCTTTTTATTTATTTATATAAATTCAGATATGTAGGTTGGTAATAAAATTGTTTACTTTTTATTATACAAGTTTTTTTTTTTACCGATTCAGAATAAAAAAAATTAAATTTTAATAAAGTAATTTATTTCAAAAGATTTCCAAAATTATACTATTAATATGTAATTCTTACAAAATAGGTAATTTATAATTTTTAATGTTTTATGCAATATTTACGTAATGGGCTCTATTTCTCACAAGAATGCAATAAAATTCTTATAAATATATGTATATTTATAAGAAGTTATTCAAATTATTAAAATCTTCTCCTTAAAAACAGTTAATAACAAATAATAACAATGTTCACGAAATAACTTTTCTCAAATGTGAATGAATGACAAATGACATGTCTACCGGCAATTTATTGTTTCTATAAGAGCCTAACTTACAATCTAAAAAGTTAAGTATAACTTTTTGTAAACTTTGTAACGAGCTTTTTGAAATTAACAATATAGAAATAATCAAAACATTCATCAAGAAAACTTGACTGTTAATTTTTGTAATTGAGACAATTTTTTTGAAATAATTATGTAGTCTCTATTTTTTTTTTTTTTAAATCAAGTGGTATGATGATAAAGTTTTGTTATGCTGTTTTAAGATTATTTAAAACAAAAAATATTTACCGGGTATGAATTTATTCCATTGTTTTGTTTCTTCTGTTATCGTTTCCGAGTCGTTTTCCGTTACGACTGATTGTTGTGGCGTTTTTAATTTATTTATTGTAATATTTAATTGCTTTTCATTAGTATTATTATTTAAATTGTCATTATTGTTACTAATATTAATTTCAGTTGTATTTAACGCGTACGAAAAATCATTTTTTAATAACAAAACTATCACAAAAATTATACACAAAATTGTATTTTTAGACACCATATTACGAGTTCTAAATAAACACAAAATTGAAGATAATACCATACACTTATTCAAAACACTTAAATTACCAGCCATAATTTTCGAATTAAAAAAAAAATTGTTGTAACAAAAAATTAGAAACAAAACACGTTAATAAACAAAAAAAAAACAATTGTTTCACATAATTAAAAGAAAATTAGTTAAAAACTAAATAAACACAAAATTTAAAAATTTCTTATCGGAAAAACACAAAACTTTTCTTTTTGTTGCGTGATGGGGTTGACGGATTGATATCACATGCTGTTGAATGATAATTGAAATGGTAAATATGCGACTAGATGAAAAACTAATGAAGTTTCCGTCTTTTATAGCATGTGGGCAATAATCAGAATCACATAAAAACGTATATTTTATCCGAAATTTATTTTGTAAACTGTAACCAACTTCAACTGTTGTTGGATGTTGACTGATGTTTGAACGCAACGACAGTACGAGCGACCGATGGAAAAAAAATAAAGTGCATGTATTTATCGGCGCCTGTCTCGCATAAGAATGGTTCGTTTAGTTAGAGGGGCTAGGCAGCGCCATAGAGTCGCTCACATACAAAGAATTCATTTCACTCCTATTCATCCCTACTATTCACAACAAATATCAGAGATGGATTTAGTTTTATTTTGTGAATTGTACGATAAAATAACATTCATTTGCAATCGTGCAGTAACTCATTAACGTATTAAAAGTCATTATACAACGAATGATACTTATTTGCTAATATTATAATGATTAGCAAATGATACCTAATACATTATATTCAGGTGATTTGGTTAGAACAATTAATTTAATATGTAATTTTACATGTAAAATTTAACTTTAATAGTTATAAAAATTTCACTTTTAAAAGTTTTTGAATAGTTGTAAATATAAAGTTATTTATTTCATCTAAAATATTAACTAAAAAAATATTCTTCTGCAATCCTAACTTCTAATATAATATTTAAGGCAGTTGGTCCGAAAAACGATTTTTCAAAGGATTTTAACGAAACTTCTCTAGACATTTATTTAATTCAATGCCAATAATACGAGCCTATACCGAAAAAAAATTAACCGCCCCAATTTTGAGAAAAACAGTTTCAAAGTTTGTAATTTTAGCACGGGCTCTTGTGGGAAAACTATTCTTTTTGAATAGGTAAAATGAAAACGTGTCAAAGGAATTTGATAAAAATGTAATATGTTATAAAATACAAAGTTACAAACCATATTTAATAACAAATAAAAATTATAATATAATTTATAAACATTATTTTACAACGTTTTTGCAACGCTTTTTCAACAATGCTTTTATATTGCTACAACATAAACGCGCGGAAATTAAAAAAACAAGTGGTATACAAATATAATTGAAGAATATAATACATTATTTAATTTGTGATAAAAGAAATTTTTTCTTTTGAGATACTTTTGTACCTGACCATCTCGCATCAAATTTACTTAACTCGGCAATTCCCAGTGTCACCTGTAGGTGACAGACATTTTTAATTGTAAACTGTATTAATTTGTTTGTTTAACTTATAGTATAGAGTTGTCACAAGAAAGAAATATAAAGTCATCTATTAGCCTTCTAATGGTGGTAACAGAACGTAAAGATTTAATTATCTTATCGTTGAAAAAAATTGAAAACATCTGTCACCTCCAAATAACTCTGGAAATTGTCGAGTTAATAAATCTCTAATACTGACTGACTGACTGACAGACAACGCACAGTCTAAACCGTTGGGTTGAGAAGAATGAAATTTTGCACAGAAGTTTCCTATGTAACGTAAATGAGCACTAAGAAAAGATCTTTGAAAATTCGTACTCCAAGTGGGTTAAATACGGGATGAAAATTTGTATGGAAATTCGTCATTTTCGAAGTTAGAGATATATAAAAATATGTTGCTACTATGGCTATTAAAACAAATAACATTTTAATGACTGGCGTGCTGAGATGTTGCCGGTGGTAAATCCCATCGGGTGGGTATACGGCTAGTACCTCAATAAAAAGTGGTCTACGTGGGCTACGTTGATATAAATATATTACTATTGTATGTGCGCATCATTTTGTCAAAAGAAAACTGCTTCTATTTACTACTTACCACTTCGATGTAAACAAGTGGTATATCTGCCTTAATAGTGCATTATATTTTATGTATGATTATTAATGACTGTGAAGATTATAGGTGAATCACATTCTTGTATAGCTCATGTTTCGTAATAAGTAATAAAAACTAAGAAAAAAGTTGACAATGATGCAATTGTAGGAATTCCGCGTCCCATTTCTGTTTTTTGAAACCTGACGAGACGGAAGGGACGGCTCAGTAACTGATAAGGTATGGATATATAAGCATTTATTATAGATAATAGCCGAAAAAACCGAATGAACAGATTATTGTATTCAAAGATTAATAAAAATCAAAATTTATTTTGTTATTGTAAGCATAGATGGGTGCAATTTTAAGGAAAATTGTCGGAACAAAATTGAAATTTTGTTCCCGGTTCCTCCCAGAAATCCCTCCCAAAGTTCATATTTCAAAGCACGGCACTCATTTATTAATTATCATACTTTCTCTTCTGAAAACTATAAGAAAGCAATAAAAATTATAAAATTAAGAAATATGAATGTATGAAAAAGCACATATTATGTATTTTCAATAAAATTTTTTACGATTAGTGTAGGACTTACCGGTATTAAAATTGAGTTAGTGACATGTTGGTTGTTAGAATGCACAAGTAAGATAGAAAAATATAATAACTACTACTAATTGTAAGTACTTCTTACTACTTATCGCTTTAGTATGAACGCTCTATTAAAGACTGTACTTAGAGACTTAGAGTCTATTATTTTTGTTAATTGTAAATTAAAGCGAATTCTTTCTTGATGTTTTGATAGTTATGGCCTAATTATAAAACTATAAAAATACTACGCTATAAAGTAATAAAACTGTAATACTGGAATTAGAATTACCTGTTTCTTTAAAACTCTTTCCCTATTTGATTTCCACTCTTCAAGAATCATGATTCATTTAAGATTTTAGAGCAGGTATTATTACAAAACCATGTACTGTTACTTAGCATACGTGACATGCGTAGCGTGTGGGGCTATGTATGTTGGCATATATCTCAAACAACATGGTCAGTCAACTTCGTGATCTTAAACATTTGGAATAACAACATAGTATATTGTACAATAAGTGGGAAAAGAGGCTTATTTCTCACGAATATGGTTTGTTGCGCGAGCTCGCAGGGCGAGTGCAACAATTCGTATGAGTGACAAATAAGCTTTTCCCACGTATTTTACACTATACTTTTTCTACGAGCACATTTTTTTTCGTAAAATTAGCATAAATAATTAAAATAAAATTTAAATAAGTAGTAAAAAATTTTTAAAATTTATAATGTCAATGCTAAGATGTTCAAATTTTTGCCAAAGTATACTTTGAAACTATGGGAACAATAATAAATAATCAACATACATATATGTATATTTTTAGTATTATTTCTATTATTATATATTAAACTAACGGAACAGCCTACTTTTTATTATATTAAGGCGTGGGAAATAATTTCCCACTGTATTTCCGTACAGTGTGGGCAATTGTTAATTTTTACATATACTTAGTTAGTTGTGCACAAAATGTTACTTTTAATAGTAGGAGTAGAAATTAAAATAAAATAGATAATTAAATATAAATTTATATTTAAAGATAAATAAAAATAAATTTATATAAATTTTCTATTTATATAAAATTACAATATTTTATATAAATAGAAAAAGTGGCAAATTGGAAAAATCTATCTGACTTTTATTGTTACTCATTTGAGTTTGGGTTTTATGTATATATTTTTACAATTTGATTTTCTTTCCTAATCACATTTATTCATGATCAATAACAATTTAAAATTGAAAGGAACAGGATTGGTTGTAATTAGAACATCCCGTTGTAATTAAAATCTGGATAAAAAAATTATTTCCAAATATGTTCTGTTTTTATATTTCTTAATTAAACATATTTAATTAATTAAAAGTTCTCAATAAATATTTTATTCCAAAATTATTTTTTTTATGTTTGGAATAAACATTGTAACAAAGAAA
>JAPWDM010000004.1:53164550-53228275 GCA_035578155.1 Brachynemurus nebulosus | reverse complement strand
AATATAATATATATATATTTATAAATATATATATATATATATATATATATATATTATAATATATATAATATATATATATATATATATATATATATATATTTATAATTATATATATTATATATATATACATATATATATATATATATATATATATATATATATATATATATATATATAATACTTATGCACTTGGGGGGAAGGAAAGTGGAAAATCGGGAAAAGTCCAAGATAGAACATTTTGGTACAACTCGAAAACGCAAAGCTACCTTGATCTAATATTGCAGCTATGGAATACATGTGCAAGGGCGAACCCTACCATGGCACTTCCGACCCAGGTTGGACCTTAGGCAGATTCACCTATCTTATCCGGAGGGTCCTTTAGGTTCCTTTTACTACCTTTTACTACTTTTCATGAAATTTTTAAAATTTTAAATTAAATAATCGTAACAAGACAGCTGTTAAAACTAAGTAAAATAAAAGAAAAAAATTGTTTTTCTTTTTACAATTATACGACTTGCGAATAAAAACAAAAGCAATTTGACAGTTTTAAAGATACTTTAAACTTAAGAAGCACTTGGAAAACTTAAAAATTCCAAAATTCCGAAATAATGTTCAATATTTTGTGCACAACCTTAAAGTAAATAAAAGTACAAAATGTTAAATACTTATACTATCTATCGGTTTTAGAAGCGAAAAATAACTTTTTAAGTAAATTCGTGTAGCCTCTTCCACTCTAGTTGTTGACATAATATAGAACCAAAGTACTTTTCGGCATTATACGCTGTATATTCATCCAATTCAATAAAACAAATTAAATTATGTTGTTAGATATTATTTTTCACAAAATAATCTAATTATTCATTGTTGTAAATGCAAATGTAAATAAAGCAGTTATTAAAACAAAAAGGGAAAAGAATTAGTGACCTCTGAAGTAAAAATTGCTAAAAGATTAAATGATATAGGGGAGAGTCTGCTATATTGGACCGGCTCCTAAATTGGACCACAACAATTTTACGTAACTAAAGAACAGATACAGCCATTTAACAATGAAAATATTAAACAATTTCTTAGTATGAATTTAGGTAGTTGTCAAATAAATAGTCTTTCAAAACTCACAAATTTATGAAAAATTGCTAAGTGGATGTTAAGTTTTCAGTACCTACCGTTTGACTAAACTCTTAACAGATAGGTATAACTTTTTCTTTTTATATTTATGTTTCGTCTATGACATATGTAATTTATTATGACATAATCTTAAAAATATAGTATACATGCGTGAGATACAGACAACGGTCATTGTAAAAAAAAACACTTAGGTAGGCTAAATTGGACCTATCATAATTCCTATAATGGACCGATTCAATTTAAGAACCATTTCACATTAACAATTTTTATTATACCTAAAATTAAGAGAGATACGGCCAATAGAAACAAGAACAATTAGAAGGACATCACTAAATATTCCAATATAATAAATTCTTCCATTAGTCGCAGTAAGACAAAGAATTAAAGCTAAAAATAACCGTAAGGATCAATAAGTAATAGAATTAACTAGTTATCCTTACAAAAGCAGTTTAAAGCCGAATCATCAAAAGTAAAATGTTTGAAAGAAAATTAGAAGTAGAAGAAATGGTTTTTGAAACGATAGCTAATAGTCAGTCTAATAAAGAAGCTGAAAGTTGATATTGTGGAATTTGCGAAGAAGACAGAATTTAGCCAATGATTCAGTGCATGATGTGTAGAGAATGAAATCATGTAAAGTGTGCAAATTCTTTGAAAAGAGTAAAAAAGTACTTTTACATTAACGGTAAGAACTGATTCCTGAGTTTTTTATTTTAATTTAGAATTGGTATGTACTTTTTGTTTCCACTATATTTTTTTTTAGCGAATTTCCAGAATGGAAACTCGCTATTCCAGCCTTGCTCATGGTGGAAGTTCAGCCCGCGACTATGGCAGAAATTTGTTTTGAGGCCCCTAGAACCCAAAAATAATATTCACTAAAATTTATATATATATATATATATATATATATATATATATATATATATACATATATGTATGTATGTATGTATAGGTTTATGTATGTATATATGTATCAGCACGATAGCTCTTCAGGAAAAACTGCTAGCTTTACGAAATTTGGTGACAACGTTGAAAGTCCAAAAATCTTGGATGAGTTCTTCAGCCAAGCACGTCGGATGCCAGGAACATGGTTTTTGTTCTTGCAAAAAATTAGTTTTTTGCCAAAATTTGCTATAATTTAAGAGTTTTCGCCACATTTTTTTACACCATTGCAAAGACGGAAAAAATCACATAAAAAAGGTTTTTGAACTATTATTCTAGCTTAGCTAGTTTTTGAGAAAATAAGAAAACAAGTTCTGGACCCACCATCCACTACCGGGGCGGTTCTAGAAACCTCCGGCGGTGGGTGGAGACTCATATTTGTTTAAAATATTGCTTTTAAATAAAATGATTTTTTCAGTTTGTTGGTGCCAAATTGATTTATTCTGAAACTAAAACAAATCTTCAATTTATATACGTTAACGACTTATTCTTTTCAAGCCTGAATACCTCAAAAAACGGCAATTTTGTCATTGAGTGATAGATTGACTTTCCACTTATCATCAAAAATATAAAACACTTCTAACAATCTTAATAGGTTGATGAAATTCGACAGAGTTGTAGAATTTGAAGCATAAATAAAGAGAAAAATCAAATAGCGAAAAATTTTATACTATTCACTCTCAAATTTTGCATGTAAAAAATCGTGAAATGTAATAGTAGGAGAGCTACTCGCCACCTCGACTAAGGTACTCGCCATAAAGCTAGAATTTCTTATATAGCTTATTTGATAATAGTGAAGTATGAAAATCTACTTCTGCCGGGGTTGGCGCGGTTGCAAGAATACCCCCTCTACTTTTAGAGTAGTAATTAAAAATAAAAAAAATACTTTCACAAGTTTGCCGTTGGAATGAGTTGACATTTGGCTCATTCCGATGCACAACAATTTTAATTTACATATAATTTATTTTTAAAAAATGTCAAACTGGGAATCTGTAATTCAAAAATGAAACCGAATTTCTTCAAAATTCAAACTCTGTTCGGCGACTCATAGGGTGTCCCTCTATTGATGGATGCCACATTTGTCAAAATTTTTTAAGGCTATATAAGCGTATTTGCTTGTGGACAGCTTGTTTTGGGGAAAGCAGGCGGAGGTAGATTTTTAAAAATTGTTAAATTTTAATCATTTGGTTAAAAAATAAATATGCTAAAAAGAGTCGAAATATACGTTTACAATTTAAAATGTATTTTACCTCTTTTTTAGCGAATTTCCAGAATGCAAACTCGCTATTAGAGCCACTGTCATGACACTACTTGAACCCGGCACTATGGCAGAAATTTGTTTTGAGGTCCCTAGAACCCGAAAATAACATTCACTAAAATATATATATATATATATATATATATATATATATATATATATATATATATATATATATATGTATATTTACGTATTTATATATTTATGTATCAAGGGGATAGCGTTCGTATGAAAGCTTCTACTGTTATGAAATTTGGTGAAAACATTGGAAGCCCAAAAATCTTGGATGAGTTCGTCAGCCAGACACGTCGGATACAAGGAACATGGTTTTTTGGGCATTTTTCGTGAAAATTTAAGTTTTTTGGCAAAAACTTGCTACAACATAAAAGCTTTCCCGTTATTTTTTTTCACCATTGGAAAGAGGAGAAAAAATCACATAAAAAAGGTTTCTGAACTATTATTCTACATAAATTAGTTTTTGAGAAAAATAGAAAATAAGTCGAATTTTACAGAATAATTCGTTTACATCTGTATCATATGTATACATATACTGTACAGTAAGTGGAGCGAATAGACAAATTCAAAGTTTAATATGGTATTATTTTGTATTTTTATTTTCTTACGAATACTCATCCTAATATATTTAAAATTTCGCGAGCCTGTTCACTTTATCATAGTAATCATAGTAAATTTTCTGGAAAATATATCTGATTTTTGAGAAAGAACAAAAATAAAAATTTCGTCTTGTTTTTATGCCGAAGTTCTTATACTTTTATAAGTCAATTGTACCTCGTTTCCGGTACGCGAGTACGCTATAGTTGCTTTTGTCGATAGGGGTACTAAATTCTAGACAGTATAATTATTGTTATAAAGTTATGAGTGAATGAACAATTAAATACCCCTGTCGCAGCATCCTGCATAACATAGCGAATTTCCATTTAGAAAAGTACGTTTTTCTCGGAAACTAGTTGATATAGAGTAATTGTAAATAAAACGTACTTTTGTAAATGGAAATTCGCTATGTTATGCAGGATACTGCGACAGGGGTATTTTACTATGTAACACTGATTTTGGTTATTGTACAGTATAATAAAAGTATAATGAAATCATAGTTTTTGAACTTTTTTGTCAACTTTCGTTTGGTTATGCTATTATTAACGGTGGTCCAATTTAAGATCCAATCGGTCCAAATTAGCATACTAGTTTCTAAAATTGGACCAAATGACACTATCATTTTTACCTCCGGGAAAATCCTTTTAAAATTCAACTAGAGCCGAATTAATATTTTTGTTTTATAACATAAATATGGATTAATCAGACAATCCAAAATGATGGTTGTATCTCGATTGGTTTTCTTGTTGTAAAGAAAAATGTAACGAGTGGTCTAATATAGGAGATTCTCCCCTATAAAATTATATACATACGTATGTCTAACATATTGTTTAATAAGGAAGAATATAAATATGAAATGATAATGATCAAGTTATGGTTAAAAGAACAGGGAAAATCGATGTAATTGTTTAAAACTGAGGTCAGTCACCCATTTTTAAGTCGCGAACCAAGTAGTTTTATCAATAAATTGTTTTGGTGAGTCAATACGTAATTGAAAAAAATAAAAAATGAAAATGGCTTCATTTTATAGTTTATTATTATTTTACGGCTAGAAAATCTAAACATAATTTTTAAAATACTTTTAAGAAATGTTCATATGAAAAGTTGTAGGTAAGTACACTCTCAAAATGGTTCTTTGTTGCAAAGAAATGATTCATTTCAATTTACGCCAAGAAGTATTCCCTCAATAAATAGAAATTATTTTTAACAAAAATAAATATTTTGGAGTTTTGAAACAAACTAACTACACTAATAACAATATCAGAATTCAATTTGATTACAGGTGTAAATAAGTAGGTATTTTAATAAAATTGTATACTATGATTAGAAATAAAATATTGTCCTTAAGTCCAATTTGAAGATTTTAAAATCATGTTTTAACAACAATCTATATATTGGGATCTGTCAAATGATGGTATAGGACATCTGGTATTGAAAAATCATACCTACTATTTTTAAAGTGCATTTGCTGAAAAATGTCATTTTTGAGTTAAATCTTGTAGATCTGCATGTACATAAAACTGATTTTATTTTTCCATTCATTTACAATTCTCCAATTGTTTCATGACGTTTATGATTTAAATTTGACGTCTGTGTACTGTAAATTGCAATTTTCATTAATTCATTCGTGCATTTTTTCATATTTGTACCACATTTTAAGTGTTTTACAGATGTAAAATTTTCTCTTCTTCAACAAAATTCCTTTGGTTTTGTGTCAACCCAAGTCCAAACTGTTCTATTATTTATCATTTTTTTTAAATTTCCGCGCCCTTATGTTGTAGCAATATAAAAGCATTGTTGAAAAAGCGTTGTAAAAACGTTGTAAAATGATGTTTATGAATTATATTTCAAAAACGTCGTAGTGAATAATTTTTATTCTTTATTAAATATGGTTTGTAACTTTGTATTTTATATTAAATTTTTATCAAATTCCTTTAACACATTTTCATTTTATTCGAAGAAAAATAGATTTTTCCCATAAGAGCTCGTGTTAGAATTACAAAACTTTGAAATCGATTTTCTAAAAATTGAGGTAGTCAATTTTAATCGTAATATGCTCGTATTATTGGTATTGAATTAAATAAATATCTAGAGAAGTATCGTTCAAATCCTTTGAAAAAATCATTTTATCGAACAACTTAAACCCTTTTTTTAAATCCCCGATCAGCCGAACACTTATCAATATTATCTTATGCCGTTTTGAAAACACCAAAATAACAATCCGCCTGTTCCCTTTCAACCACATTTAGACACCTTGAAAATACCGAAGATGTAGCGAAAAATTCGACTCCCGTGATGGGGCCTCCCTACTCACGGCCTTTTAGCAAATTTCCAGAAATTCAGCTATTACAGCCACCGTCATGACGCGACTTGAGTCCGGGACTATGGCAGAAATTTGTTTTGAGGTCCCTAGAAACCGAAAATAATATTCACTATTTCTATATATATATATATATATATATATATATATATATATATATATATATATATATATATGTACTTATATATCAGCACGATAACTTTTTAGCAAAACTTTCTAGGTTTCCGAAATTTGGTGAGAACGTTGGAAGTCCAAAAATCTTGGTGGTGGTAAAAAGTCGGATGCCAGGAACATGGTTTTTGTTCTTGCAAAAAATTATCATATCTAGTGTATTTCATTTTTTGACGTTGGTACTACTCTCGATGGTAAATGGTAAATAAATATATGTACCTGTACCTATTTCATAAAAAAAAATGAAAAAAAAAATGTATGTTATATTTCAGTGTAGCGGCAAAGCTCACTTGGTTTATTTTAAAGGTCATTGACACTTCAAAATATTACGAACGCACTATATATATATATATATATATATATATATATATATATATATATATATATATATATATATATATATTAGGTTGGTCCTTAAAAAACTAGTATTTAAAAATTACTAGGGGCACCCGTTCATTTTGTTCCACAATATGCAAAAAGACTTCCATAAAAATTTTCGATTTTTAAAAACATGTTTTAGAGGTTGCTACCAAGTTTTGAATTTTCAAAATAATCGAAGATTTTTCAACATTTTTATATAATTTCATTAAGTTTGTAAGCATCAAAGTGACATTGATTATGATTTAAGTAATAAATTAGGACACTACATTAACTTTTAATTACATTTTACTCACTCATAATTAAATAGATTTTCCCAGAGCCTGGATGGCACTGCAAAACACATGTCTGAGAACATCATATTGTAAATCCCAGCTTTGCGGATTATATCGAAAATGAGAAAAAACGAAGCCATTTTAATAATTTAAAATAGAGTGACATTGGGAGGCGAATTATCTCAATAGCTAGGAAATTGATGTTAGTATTGAGCCAGTGTTAAAGTATGTATCAAATGATGACGAAGACGGCGATGAAAAAACAACTGCTAGCGACAACGAAGATACTGCGAGCGAAGGAGAATCTGATGATGACGAGAATACAGTCGTCGACAATGGTAATGAAAAAACCGCGGGTAAAGGGTTTATACTTACGACCCTATAGGAGACTTTAAAATAAACTCTTAACATTTTATAAGTTGTAAACTAAACCAATAGTGTAACTTTTCCAACAGCTGTATACCAAAGTTAATTATTTAATAAAATATTTTATAATTATGTCAGTGTTCTTATTTCTTACATACCACAGTCCTTAAACAATTTTAGTAATTCGTTAAAAAAGATTACCGAAATGATTGTTCTTACAACGAACTATATAATGTGTATTTTCTAAGCTATTAAATCAGGTAATGTTTTTACTTGCTCCTGAATGTAGACAATTAAATTGCATTGTCCTCTTGACATTCTAGCACAATAGAAGATATGTGCAAACTATATAATTCTTACCAATAAGTATTTACCCATATTATTAATGATTTGTTAATTTGAAGTATCGTTGAACAATAATGATCTAAAACTGCTGAGCAGGAAAGGGTTAATTAATTGAATGCAGCTTAATTCCGGAAAAATAAAATAAAATTTCATAGTCCAAATTAAAGTTTTCATCCGCTCTTGAAAACAACGACAGTTATTTTACTTTCCACCCTGTATACGCATTTATGTATTCTTAAATTATTAAATTACATAAAGTAATGCCACGTTTTTTTTGCATTAGACATAATTTTCAATCCATTGCATTGTTTAGAAATAATATTTCTTAGTGTTTATTTATAACTTTGTTGTCTGTAGAAAACATAAATTATTTCTAACCTATGAGTACCAGTGTTGTATTTAAAGATATTAGCAAAATTACACCTTTTTCATATTTTCATTTATTAAAAATATTATTTAATGTTGTAAGTAGATTTTTTTTTATATCGGTTTACATTAACTTTCAAAATTTTGTGTTTTAGTGGATAATTTAAATAAAATTTAGTTATTTTCTTTCTTAGAATTTAAATGTGGCTCTGTATTGCATGAATACCCCTTAGGTATAGTTAATTTCATTGTGTAGACACCAAAAAGTGCCAGATCCTCAAGTAACATATATACAAGTCACACTTTATTCGCATACGCAAAATGGTTTTCCTTTTGAAACTTTTTACGAAAACCCTGAATATAGACAATATATAACATGCTAATACATGTGTTAGTAGAAGAACTTCTGAACATAAGCAATATATAAACATAATAATTATTATTCAAAATTTATTTTGCAAAATACCACTTTTTGAAAATTTTACTTTGTAAAATACCACTTTTTGAAAATTTTTTATGACTTGTTTTGATCAATAGGTTAAGTTTCGTTGAATTCGATTTCACGCATTTTCGGATTTTGATTTTATTTATCTTTTCACCTTTAAAGATTTTTTTATTAAAATATTACATATATATTACCTAAATTACCCAATATAGGTAATGTTCTTATTTTGCCCCTAAATACCCACGGAAGAATTTTAAGTTTATTGTTGGGTGCTATGATCCAAATCGTTAATCGTCATTTGTTAGTGTAACCTTATTTTTAACAATCACTAACGTCTTAAGACTTAAAGTTTTTTCATCATCATTTTTTGGCAAACCTGTTAATATATGCATAGACATGACATTGATAACTGACATCGGGGCGTGGCCAAAAAAACATGGCTGATTTTTTTGTGCAACGAAAAATCTATTACTGCCAGTAGTCCTTTATTTAAATTAAATTATGTTACCTTCAAGCGAAATATTTAACTGGACAGGTTCAAATCCAGCTCAAAAAAATTTTATTAATGCTGAGAAAATTTTTTAAGCTGATCGTTTGATAAAATGTGGAAGAAATGAATTAAGTTTAAATAGTAACTCTGTTTGTTTTACTGCACTGTGTTTGCAAAGTTCGCATTTAAAAGAATGACCACACGAAATTAATGCATCAATTTCCAAAAATGAGAAAATTTTATTTGTTAAATGCTCACAAACCCACAGTTTATTAAATTAGATTATCTACAATATATTTAAACAGTCGACTTACTTGGTAATATAAAATCACTTCTTTTGAAATGTAACGAACATACTCTCATATGCGGATTCACATTCTTCATTTTTAAAACGCAACCATGCTTTTAGTCTGTCGATTTTTTCCATTTTTCCAAATATATTTTCAATATAAATAAAACTACTACCGGGTTTAGGAATAGCATGAAAACTAATTTCTAAATTTCCATGAGATTTACTCCCACAACCATTCACAGCACAATAAATTCTGCTCTTATTCTTTTTACTCAAAGGTAATTTTATAATTTTCATACTGTTTTTAAAAAAATATTTGTTTTACATTTTAATTTAAACTAATGTCAAACTCTAATAATTTACAGATGCACATTAAAATTAGTTGATTTTTCGGCCACCAGATGTCATGATCTAAGTGGTCAGTTCTCAATAGTCATTTAATCAGAAATATCGTGAAGTTAGATTATGATTTTCTTAAATTTTTAATAAATAAAGCACATTTTATTTTATAAATAAATTATAATAATATACAATAGACACATATTGAAGTATGTAAAAATGCTGATTTATAAAAATTTTTAGTCTTATTACAGTCGTTTGCAAAAACTAGAGCGCATTTAATACCTATAGGTATATTTAACTAATTGTCAATAATTAAACTGACAAATAATAAATTTAACAAAAACAGATACATGTATTGTTTAAGTAAACATAAAATATGGGAAAGAATTTTTTCATAAGATTTTTTTAAAAAATATATCCATATCGTAAAATATGATTTTAACAGTATATAAACTCTTACTTGTAACGGAGCACTGTACATATTAAATTACAATTTTTTAGATAAATGGGAAGAATGCGTATTCTTACAATACATAATTAAAGCAAATGCACGCTATAGCGTGGACCTTGCTATAGTGTGCACCTTTAATCTCAAATTAAATTCTTTTAAAACATTTGATAATAGTTTTCAAATTTTTTTCTGCTAATAGTCGTTTATTTAAGGTACACAAGGTTAATAATAGGAAATATACATACACGATTATGTGAATTTTATATCGAATCAAGTTTAGGGTGTGATATTAAAAAATTAGTTTGATTTATTTTTTAGGGATGGATGTAAGTAAAAAGCTCGGTTTTTCTGTTTAAAAATTTTTTTATTAAGTATAGTTTAAAAAAATAGGTAGAATAATCACTTTTTAACATGTAAACAATAACAAGATTTCTTACAGAAATATGGCAATTTTTTAAATTTACAAATTTCAAGAAGATCCAACGTTTTGAATTGCGATTTCAAGAAGATCCAATGTTTTTAATTGCAATTTATGAGTGATTCCAATTGGCCCATTATTTATGATACCCAGTTGTGGATTGTTCTGAAGCCACACCAGCATCTGCTCATTTAAATTGTCGAACCTCGCCGGTAACGAGATGTATCCAATTTCTAACTCCAATATTGTCTTCATTTTCGATGAGTCGAATTTTGATGGCAGTTGACTTGCTCCGATTATTTTATATATTTTTCCAATTTCCATATCAGAAAGTTTAATCTATCGTTTAACAGCACCAAGATTGTTTAAATCTGAAAATTTAATGTCATTTGTTGTACTAAGTCTCTGTTTCCAAATTAAGCACCAGCAGTAATGGATTCCATTGTTGACAATAATTAGTTTTCAACACAACAATTGAAAATTTAGAACAATAAGATTTAATGTTTTTCACTAAAGTTTCGAACAAAATTATAATTAAAAGTTATACTACGGTCTTTTATAGCAGAAAAATAGCACGATACACTTTATGTAGCCATGCAGGTTAAAACCTGTTGCTCAATTTTTTGCATATTAGACAGAAATCTCCGTTATTAATATAAGTATACCTTCTAATAACGTTAGCTGACAATTTATACGAGTTTAAACCTGTTTTCAGATCAAAATATGATAAAATTATGAATCAAGATACAGAGTTCCCGGTGGTTCAGACTAGCAACGCCATCTTTTTCATGGAATTTTGAATCAAGATACAGAGTTCCCGGTGATTC
This sequence comes from Brachynemurus nebulosus, assembly GCA_035578155.1. NCBI lineage: Eukaryota > Metazoa > Arthropoda > Insecta > Neuroptera > Myrmeleontidae > Brachynemurus > Brachynemurus nebulosus. The sequence goes on along the minus strand of JAPWDM010000004.1, from coordinate 53,216,855 downwards.
AGACTATCAGCACCATCTTTTAATGGTTAGTTTAACTATCAAAGGATTTTCGGCGCCATCTGTTGACAATTTTTCGAACTTACGCACAGAGATCGTTAGTATCCGGACGAGCAGCGGCATTTATTAGCGGATTTACAGGGCTCGAAGTTGGCTGCCCATCTATTAGGTTGAATTCTTAGGTTCGGTTAGGTTAGAAAAAATTTGTTAGGTAAGGTTATGTTAGGTTAGGTTAGGTTAGAAAAAAAAATTTGTTAGGTTAGGTTAAGTCAGATCAAGTTCCGTTAGGTTCACTTAGGTTAGAAAAAATTTTCGTTCACATTACTCCATCCACCGCCGGAGGTTTCTAGAACCGCCCTGATACCGCTACCTCCTGACGAGGTCGCTCAAAAAATCGGGAGGAGGGGAGGAGGTTCTAGAACTCTTATATTTCTACTACTTGGGTTAAAATCAATAATCCTATATTATGCCTCATTTTGTAATAATTATTTTGTATATAAACTCAACTTTAGTGGAAGCTTTGGGAACGATATAAGACGTTAGCTATTTTTCTTTTCAACTTGATCGTAAAAGATACAAAGTCTAACAATAAAAGAAAGCACTCTGAAGAAAATCTGGTTACTTTTCAAAATTGTTATTAGTTATACATACTTATTCATTTAATAAAATATCTGCAAACTCCAGTTAAATGTTTACGATTCATATCTATACATTGTAATGGTGGTAGGTGTCAGCCGAGAACTTTAGGCAATCAAATTTACACTAATGTAGTGTTGATTGCCTCTATGAAATTGATTAATTTTTGGGAACTTATCATGGGCTCAAACCCCAGGTAACGTGGTTGATGTCGCCAACTGGCGGCCGTAACGTGAACTATGTGAGGCCGCCATCATTATTGCGACATATTGATTTCTTATAACAAGGGTTGATTTTGTGATTACCCGAACTAAGTGATTTTTAACAGAGAACTGTTACAATAGCGACCAACGAACAACGGTGAAGGAGTGCTATGATGATGCTTCGCGCATCACTCACTCACTCACAATGTGAACTTAGATAGGTGCAAACGTAATTTTGTTGTGAGTCATAAAAAAGATCTAAAACAATATTTAAATTAATTTTGTAAAATATTTTTATAATCATTTAAAAAATATAAAGTACTTAAAATATAAAATAAATATAAAATATTAAAATGAAACTTTTTTATTATTTCAAATACCATATTTAAACATCAATCGATTAGTACAATTTTATTTTGTAATCAATAAATTGTTTCGACGCTAAACACACAACGGAGAGTAATTCTTCGACAGAACCCAATACCTTTGAAACTTCTATTAATTTGGCATCCAATTTAGCGCTATTTCTGCGTGGGACAACAAGTAACAGTGTTGGGTGCGAATTTTAAGTAATTTTAAATATAAGCTAAACCGCACCAACTGTTACAACATGTACAAAGTAGAAATTGATATGAAAATGAAACTAAAGCTTATCACACTTATATAGCCTTTATAATACCACAGCATTGAAGTGCTGTGGTATTATAAAGTTTTTTGACAGTTTTTGATTATTTTTGCTTCCAAGACTACTAAAGTAGCGGAAGCATTGTGATCACGTTTGAAAAATAAAAAAAATTTTCCCTCCAAAATAAAATTTTTTAGGCATATTTTACGTTTTAGAGCTTCCTGAACAATTTTGCATTGGTGCCTGTCCGTCCGTCCGCCTGCTGTCCGTCTGCGTGTCGCCAGTTTACACCAAGTGGCATAACTTCTGAACTATTCGATTGTTTTTAATGAAATTTTCAAAAATTATGTAGTTTGGTTCCTAGATGGTCCCCTGTGAATTTAATCGAAATCGGAGTAACGGTAGCTACACCTCTACCATGTCATTCCATTAATATACTAAATTGCACCAAGTAGCATAACTTCTGAACTATTCAATTCTTTTTTTATGAAATTGTCAGAAATTATGCGGTCTGGTTCCTAGACTGACCCCTATAAATTTCATTGCATTCGGAGTAATAGTATTCACGGCGCTACCATGAAATCTCATTAAATACCAATCTTATTTATTTACTGCTAGTCCCACATCACTCAAATTTTAAAGTATTTTTTAAACTCTTTTACGAGTACGAAAAAAGCGTATGTTATAAAGTGTTTGATATTTTCTATTCACTTACAAATCTGTGGAAGACCTGTACGTAACATTTTCAACTTTATTCACACTATAATTATTATAGATCTAGTGGAAACGCTGGGAACGTTAGAAGGATATTATTTTTCCAATTTAGTTACATGATAAATATATAAAATCCAACAAACAGTACCGTAACTTGGGGTAAGAGTAGCCCTTAAGGGTAAGATTGGCCCAAGTCTTGGAAAAAGACAGTTTGATTTACTATTAGTTAGCAAATACTACTTGGTTCTTGTGGTAAATGACAGGTAGCAGCACTCACTATACTCGAATGCTAAGATTGGTTTAATTCCATCTTTTGCCACTGCTCAGTGCTGCTCCAACTTCGCCGTTACTTCTTGTGAATGTTTTGAGGCAAACCAACTTTTGCTTACACATCCAAAACTACTTAAGATTTTTGATTGGTAAGTGTATAACGGCTTTCATTTAATATATATTCAAAATATTTTAAGTTTGTTTTTTCTGATACTTACCTTGTTTATTTGTAAAATGTGATTTTGTAAGCTGGGGTAACTTTGGCCCAAGTATTGGGGCAAGATTGGCCCACCCTGTTTTTTTTTTTAAATTTCCATTAAAAGAACAGTATATTATGCAATAAGTGCGGGAAATTGTCGATTGCCCACGAGAGCGAAGTTGAGCGCACGATCGTAGTGAGTGCGCTCATTCGCTCAAGTGGGCAATCGACAATCCTGCACAAGTTGCATATACTATTTTTTATTACGAATTTCACATACTTTTTCCATTGTTATTACTATTTTTTATTCCTTTTTAAAATAATATTATTGAGTGTTTGTCTTTTTTTTTAATTAAAAAAAAAGTTTTTTGTTGGTGGTTTCTATAGAAATAATTATGAAATATTTATTAAATAATTCCGCCCCTGCACGAAAATTAGTGACATTTACTTTGGTCGCTGGGTGTGAAAATCGCGCCCTCCTTTCTCTTTTTTTGTACCGGCGACCTTTTTTTTTCTTTTGCTCGTCACCTGTGAAATGCCGGCCCTTTTTTACAAAATTACCACCCTTTAAATTTTCTACCCCCAGCAAATCTCTTTTTTTTACTCGTAAAATTGAAAAATTGCCATCCTTTTTTACAAAAATTTACAAAATTACTGCCCTTAAAATTTGCCACCCGGGGGAAATGCCCGGGTTGCCCGCCCTTGGAGCGGACCCTGTCCCTAACATATTGTACACTATCTACTTACGTACAACCACAATTAAAAATGTCGAACATTGTCCCAAATAATATTTGGCATTAATTACTATGACATTTTGTATTTGGGTCACTGTTACTCCAAATAAAGGCAAGATTGTCCCAAATTTTCAGAACATCTTAAAATAGAAATTAAATAAGTTCTGAGTTCTAATAACTAGTCAATGTATACTTTTAAATGTGCAGAGTTCAATAGCTAATAGTAAGAGGAAGTTACCTAAATATATATGAGAAATATAAGGCAGTTTACATAAAAAAACGCAAAAATTGGGCCAATCTTACCCCAAGTTATGGTAGCAGCGTTGTTTATAACGATCTTAACGTTATTCACATTATAATATTTTTTAATTGGAGCACTACGGACGTTTAAAGGGATGATTGGCACTTTTCTACTCAGTTACATAATAAAATATACCAAATCCGATAAACAGTGGAAGCGCTGTGTATAACGTTCTTAACATTATACTTAGCACTCCCATGATTTAAAATATTGTACGAAACTTTTCTTAAAATTTTCATTCTACCAGATTTTTGTCACGGTGTTGAAAACAGCTAATTCCCCACACTTTAAATCACCAAAAATACTTATTTTTACCTATGAAACGGTTAAGTTTAGGTAAACCTAGCTGTTCTCTTTTATTTTTTACGTTTTCTCGAAAACCGTCGGAACACCTAATTTTTAACACCTAAAAACGCCTAGTTATTTTTTGAGATTATTAAAATTTTGTTTGTTGGGGACGGCTAGCTTTATGGGGGTAAAAAAAGTGATAACCCTAGACTTCTAACAAAGAAAACCAATTTTTTTTGCCCTGATAATTGCTCTGTAATGTTTTGTATATAACTTAAATTTTGCTGAAAGGGAAAACGTTAAATAATACAGTTCCTTAAATATTTTTGAACTAGCTGTCACCCGCGGCTTCGCAAGCGCGAATTTCGTAATTTAGTAAAGGTAATTCTTTTTAGGTAGTTTGCTAAAATATTTTGCCCCTATTTTCTTATCATAAGCTGAAATGATAAGCTTTATTTGGTGGTAAGCTCACTCATCAATCCTCTTTATTTTTAATTTCTCCCTTTGGCTAGTTATAGGAACAATTGAAAATTTTCAAAAACTAATTGATCGTTTCTTCAAGCATATAACATAGATTAAAAATCTAAAGTAAGCCTATTAAGAAGGTGTCAATGAATTTGGCATAGAAGTAAAAAAAGTATGATTATTTAAAATACTCAAATTTTATATATTTTTAGAATACCTTATATTTTGTAGACCTTACTCAAAATAAGTATCCTCCCTATTCCTACTGGAAAATTTAAATCCCTACATCCTCTATAAGTCTGTCTGCATTACATTTGAACATTTCCTACAGTAACTGACTCATTGTTGGAGACGCTAGAAAAGTAGGCGTTGAAAATGTAAGCTTTGACCTCTCCACCATTTTTTTGGGTTTAGGGTTAATTTTTAAAAAGTGATAAATCATCTATTCATTAATTTATTTTTGACCTCCTTTGACAATACCTACAGTTTCATGCGTGTAAAGTTATCTTCACTGTGAATAAAGCTACTTTAAATCAATTATTCCGAAACAAATCGGACAAATTTAATTTTAAATCAGTTCTTTAAAGTGCTTCGCTTCGTTCGCCAAACAGTTCAAAATTCTATAAAAGGTTAATTACATGTAATGCTTCGCTCCGCTCGCCAAACGACTCGGAAGTAACCATTAATAAATCTAATTTTCACACTCTGAGATCTTTCCATGGCTCCCATATTGATGGTTTTAAAATTAATTCAATTTTAGGTCCTTTTCAGGATCCCAGAACCCTGGTGGACTTTTTAAAATTATCTTCAGTGTTCAGTTCCTCCATAATTAAACTTTATTACTATTCTTTTCTAAAGTGAAATATTATTTTTATCGTAACTTAGGTAATCTTTTGTTTTTCTTTCTTTTGTTTCCGTTTATCGTTAAAGGAGTATTTTTGATATATCAACTTTTGTCTTGAATATATCAACCCCCATAAAGAATATTGTGAAAATTTTGACTAAAAATGTTGTCGATGCTGAGATGGTGAGGCGTCTAAGGAATAAATTCATAAAGTTTCACTGAAATCTGTCCCGTTTTTTTTGTGTCAACCGTGCCCATAGTGAACCTAACTGATTATTTTATTATATAAATTCTATGTAACTTTCAAAATATCTGTTTTAGGTATAAGAATATCTTATAGTAATAGATAGACTTTATATTTTTCTACATAATTATGATAAAAAATATAGGTGATACATTTGAAAAAAGAAAGATTTGCACAATAAACAAAAAATATTTAAAAAAAATGCTTTATGTAACCAGCCTGTATCAAGTCAAAAAGCTGAAATGTCACTGTCACATAGGTTATTAGTAACAATTCCCAGCGAATTGAAATTTGCTATCAAAAACACTTCAAATAACAAATTTGGTGTAAACTTCCGGTATAACCGGAAATGACACCAAGTTAAAAATATTTTAATTAAAATCTTCATAATTGAAAATTTCTATAACTAAATTTTCAAAAGCCATTTGGGAGATCACATTAAAATGTGGCTAAGATTAATCGGGAGGTTAATATCTATATTTTTTGTAAATTTCAATTCAATAACTTTAATAGTTTTTGAGTTAAATCGGTTCGTACAAACAGACAGACAGACAAAAATTTTTTTAAAGGTATATTTGGGATATACGTCGAATTTCCTAACTGAAAAACATACTAATACTTAAAAAAACGAAAGTCACAGACAGACTCTTCTATTTTATTTATAGGTATTGATTACATTTGATTCTAACAGCTCCAATAAACAACGGATAATCATTCATAGGAAAACAGTTGAATGAACATAAACATCAATTTAATTTTTTTTCGATTATATTTAAACGATGGCGTTAAATGTAAACAATTAACCTTAAAAATAAAATAATTATTCTGTTGCTAAATATAGACATTAAAATTACAATATATGGCGAATCTATCCTTCTACATTACAATGACTGACTTGTATGTAGCTAAGTATTTGTTGACTTAATTGACATGTTTCTTTGAGTAGATGGGTACGTAAACACGGAGTAAGTACACAAACTAGCGATGGATTGCCCCCATACATACTGTTATGTACAATGAATACATACGAGTACATGGCTTTCATTAACAGATACAGTAAGTAACAAGAATAATTGTTTAGCTATTAATAGAAAGACAACATGTTTTCACGTTATGTTTTCTTGTAAAACGTATCACACTTACCTAACGTATGTGACGTGAATTTCATTTAAAATAATAAGAAAAAAGTATGTGCATGCCACCAATAATAAAAAAGCCGTGAGCAGCGGGGCCCCATCACGGAAGTCGATTTTTTCCCTTCATCTTTGGTATCTTCAAGATATCTAAATGTGTTTGAAAGTCTACAAGCGATTGGTCATTTTGGTGGTTTCAAACACAATCCGAACGAGGGCATTCCGACCCATGCTTATCCGCCAATTGCCTTTGTGTTTTATTTTTAAATATTAAAAAACGACTTTAAATAGTAAACTGGAAGGCCCCTTATAAAGATATTTTTTCTTTCCGAAAAAATCCAAAATTTCTGTTTTATAAATAAAATAGAAAATGACATCAACAACATTTTTTAAATTAGTTACATTGCATGTATTGCATTTGTGATACATGATAGTATTTAATTCATTTGTTTCTGTATGCCAACTGTATTATTATGAAAATAAATCACAATTAACCACATATAACAACGCTATTGAATTCCGATGTAAAAATGGAAAAAGTGGGGCGGGGGCAAATTAATGTGAAATTTTTAAAGGGCAAACCACCGATATTAACTAAATACAGATACAAAATTTCAGCCCTCTAGGTTTCCTCTGAGAGTCTCTAGACATGTTAGAAAAAAAGTAAAAAAATCAAGGAAATATTGGCGTAAAAATCGTGGGGGTAAGGGATAAAAGTTGAAACCTCCAAAAAGCAGTAGCTGACTATTAACTTAACCTATACACAAAATTTTAGTCCTCTAGGTTTATTTGGGGAGATTTTGACCCGAACAAAACTGTTAAGAAACAAGAAAAAACATGTTCTTTTTGGCATAAAAATGGTTGGGGTAAGGATTAAAAGTTGAGACCCCCAAAAGACACGCCCTTGATACTAACTCAATCCGAATACAAAATTTCAGCCTTCTCGGTTTATTTGGGTGACCTGTACGAGTGTTACGAACTTCGAAAACTTAAAAAAAGCATGAAATTTTAGCTTAAAAATGGTGGAGGTAGGGGTAAAATATTAAAACCGCCAGAAAGCAGACCCTAGGTACGAACTCTATCAACGTACCAAATTTCAACCCTCTTAGTTAATTCTGAGGGGCTGTGGGCGTGTTAGATCCAGCTAAAACGCTTTTTTCCCCCTCTACTTCCTACAAATCACCATAGGAAACTGAAGTTTGGCTATGTTGGAAATAGTTGACCGAAAAATTTTCTCCAGCCGGTTTGGAAAAGTTTTATTTTTTTTTTTGCCCCCCACCACCCTCTTAAATGTTAGGTCGGATCCAAAGCCCCCACTTTGACAGTATTGTTGTGCATCGGGGATTAGATGTATGGCAGTTGAACCGAATGGTCTTGTTTTGTGTACTCTTGAAAATAATTTCAACAATAAAAAGGAAACTTTTTTTTCTTTGCTTTTATAGTGAAAATTTTTAATAAAAATTGAAGACTTTTTGTCGCTGTGGCTTGTGTTTAAATTAATTACTTGTGTATAAATTAATAAGATTAAAAATAAAATAAAATAAAAACTGAAAAGATTGTCATTAAATGTAATAATTGCGATTCATCTTATATAACTGCATTTCGGGTTCAAGTTTGTTTGCACACAATTCATGTAGGTACATTGTATATCAGTGGTTGTTTAACACTGTTTTGATTACTTTCATTTTATTTATTCATTAATTAGTCTGTTCAAATAATGTTGTCAAATTCTCTTCAAATACTGTTGTCAAAATTGGTTTTTAACTGCTATTTTAATTATAAGTTTATCTGCTGTTTTCAATTTAAATCTGCACTACTGAATTTTTTATTATTGTTATACTTAAAAACCTAATACGAGATTGAACAACTAACAAATACTAAACTAGTGAAAAAATACAGTGTTTTAAACTAAGAAATATGGAGAATTAACAAATAGTTGAACGTTTTGATTTACTGCTTTCGAAGATTGATGCAATGAACAAAAATATTGAAGAAACAAATAATACTGTTACCACTGTTACTGTTAGATGTAGAAGATCTAGGTAAAAGATGTGATAAAATGGAAACAGAACTGAAAAAACGGAATTTAATATTTGACATCCCTTTAGTTTTTAAAACTACTTCAGCAACTGGAGAGGCCATATTGCAAATCATAAAAAAACGATCTTGTCAACATCGAGAACACCGACATAGAAAATGTGATAATATTAAAAAATTTCGGAAATCACTTGAAAATTCCAGTAAAATTTGTGTCAATTAAAATAAAAATAAGTATTCTAGAAGCACGAGGGCTGCTAAAGGGAACCAATATATTCATTCAGAATGATTTTAACACAAAAATTTTAAATCAAAGAAAGCAATTGTTACCATTAATGAAGGCCGAGCGGGAACGTGGAATTGAAGCTTTCCTACGCTTCAATAATTTAATAACGCCGGAAATAGTTTATTATTATAACGACACTGGAAAAGTCGTTAAACCATTTCAGAAACATCAAATAAAATTCACGCTAAGGATGAAGATGATGAAGTTTGTGAAAGTAAACGAAATTCACCAGTTTCCAAAAAGCGCAAAACATCAACTGTGGGAGGTTAAATTCGGGCGTTCTTATTACAACCTTGCAATATATATATATATATATATATATATATATATATATATATATATATATATATATATATATATATATATATATATATATATGAAAATTGAAACAAGGAGTCGACAGCCTGCAAGATTATTAAAAATAACTTATAAAAAGTTCCTTTTTACTCGACGCGTTTCGATCAATTTATGATCATTTTCAAGAGAAATATATTTTGGACAACCATTGTCGAAATAAAATAAAAATTAGTCGACTTAGAAAAAGTAATAATGTAAGTTGTATTGTAACAACAAAAACTCGTCAGGAAGTAAAATTTTTAATTTTCCAAAAAGGTTAAAAACCATGATTGTAATAACAAATAAAATTGTAAAAATGTAAAAAAGTAAAAAACCCCGAAATGGGCACGTTCATGAGTACCAGCAGTACAGCAAGTCCAAAAAATAGTTGAATTACGGTTGGAAACGCCGATGAAATAACAAAAAACAAAAGAAAAGGCCCTTGTAACCTCTATCAAGGACATGACAATGCCCGAATCCTTCGACGAACAAAGAGATTGAAAACACAGAAAAAACCAACCAATTGTGATAAAATTCACTGGTACACCACACATGAATATTAAAAGTTTTTTAAAATTTTTTTTTTGTTTTTAAACAGATTTTGAATTAAATTACTTGATGTAATGAATAACACTATTAATTTTAACAATCAAACAGCACTCAAAAAATTGTCGTGGCGACCGGTATTATACGTGTGAACTGTTGGTGTTGTCATGTTGAAATGTTGTAGTGAAATGTGTAGCTGCCATATGCATAATGGACTTGCACTGATTGAAAGAGAATAATTGCGCAGTCTCATTTAATACTGTAATATTTTGATTTTCCGCATGTGCTATGTTTAAAATTTCGAGTAGGTCCAAGGTGGCGCTTTTAGGCTGGAAATGGAGTGTTTCGAATGCGTCATCAATGACAAAATTATGGTCGGTGTCTAGGATATGTTCGGCTATTGCTGAAAAATTTTTTGTATTTGCTGACTTAACTGATGACAAATGTTCAGCAAACCTGTTCGAAAACTTGCGGCCCGTCTGGCCTATGTAAGTAGACGAACATTCTGGGCAGCAAAATTTGTAAATTTGTAAATTAGCCGGATCTAAGTAACGGGGGAATAATGTCTTTGGTTTTTACTAACAAGTTCGCAAGTGATGTACTGGATGAAAAGCATAATTTAACACCCTGTTCGACGAATGGTTTGCGCAAATCTTGTACTTGGTTTGATAGGAACGGGATGGAAGCATATTTACTGGTATTGGTTGTAGTGGCATGTTTTGTGAGGTTAGGAAATAAGGTATGGTCCTGGAATTTGTTTAAAAATTTAGAGAAAATTTTAAATATGAATTCTATATTGTAACCATTAGCTTTTCCTATGTGGATGATGACGGCGAGTTCTTGACAAAAGTTAACCTTATTTAATGGGTATGTGAAAATCCTGTTGAACGCGTGATTGAAAAAAGCTGCTTTATGTGATGTAGGGTGTGCAGACGTAACATGGATACAATGGTCGGTGTGTGTCGGCTTTCTGTAGACAGCAAACTTCAAACGATTGGAGTATACATCTTTAGATATTGAAAGGTCAAGGAAATTTAAATTATTATTGGTTTCGACCTCTAACGTAAATTTTATTCTAGCGTGTAGCTTGTTCAGAAAATTTAAAAATTCTTCAGCTTGAGTTCGAGTGCCGGACCAGATGACGAAGACGTCGTCCACGTACCGTTTCCAGAACACGAGGTTGTCTAAATGTTTGGAGTTAGAATTGAAGATTGATTTTTCTAAGTGGTTCATGAAAAAATTTGAGAAAAATGGGGAGACTGGGTTGCCCATGGCCAAGCCAATGGACTGTGAGTATATTTTGTTGTTAAATGTGAAATAGTTATAGTCGAGTAGTAAATTAACACACTGACACATAGCTTCCAGGTTGGGTGCATCTGAATTGTTGTACAAGTTGACCGATAAGAATTCCCGTAGGAGCACTTTCAGTTCATCGGTGGGGGTTTGCGTGAACAAATCCACCACATCGAATGATAGCAGTAGACAATTGTATGGAATTTTAAACTTTGATAAATGTGAGATCCGCTCTTGGGTATTATTTAGGGAGTGTTCAAAATTGACATTTGTAAAATTGTAGATTTTGTCGAGGAACCAGCGGGAAAGACCACCGAAGAGGGAGTCGACCTGGGAAACCACAGGTCTAAATTTTCCACCTGATTTATGAATCTTTGGAAGGCCGTACAGCCTTGGTGTGAGTGGATTCATCGGAATCTTAACAAATTTATTTAAATCAAATGAACGGATAAATTGTTTGATTTTGGTTTTTACTCTATCTGTAGGATTATAATTTAATTTTAATATACCCCTGTCGCAGCATCCTGCATAACATAGCGAATTTCCGTTTATAAAAATCCGTTTTTCTGTGATTTTTCACCCTTTTAAGTGATTTTTCCTCTTCTTTCTAATGGTGTAAATAAATGTTAAAAAAATTTTTAACTTTAGAAAATTTTGGCAAAAAACTAATTTTTTTCACGAAAAATGGTCAAAAAAACCATGTTCTAGGCATCCGACATGGCTGGCTAACGAATTTGTCCAACGGTGTGGGACTAAATATAAATTTAATACATAAATTTTAGTGAATATTATTTTTGGTTTCTAGGGACCCCAAAACAAATTTCTATTATAGTCTCGGGAGATTTATTTCGGAGCTTTAAAAAATAGAACTTTCTTCGGAACCCTAAAAAACGGCATATAAGTAACATACAAACATATACATATGTATGACGTATATGGCTTATATACGATCTATCTTCCTGTATACCACAAACACATTCTTTCATATAATTATGCATATAGGTATACCCCTGTCGCAGCATCCTGCATAACATAGCGAATGCCCTTTTATAAAAATTAAATTTTCTCGGAAACTAGTTGACATAGAATAATAGTTTAAAGACCTTTTTTATGTAATTTTTTTCGTCGTTTAAATGATGTAAAAAAATTTCGCAAAAATTTTTAAATAAGTGGAAATTTTGGCAAAAAACTAATTTTTTGCAAGAACAAACACCATGTTCCTGGCATCCGACGTGTCTGGCTAACGAACTTGTCCAACGGTTTGGGACTTCCAACATTTTCACCAAATTTCGTAAACCTAGGACATTTCGTTCGAGAGTTATCGTGCGGACACACATATATATATATATATATATATATATATATATATATATATATATATATATATATATATATATATATACATATATATATATATATATATATATATATATATATATATATATATAAATTTTGGTGAATATTATTTTCGGTTTCTAGGGACCTCAAAACAAATTTCTGCCATGGTCCCGGGTTCAAGTCGCGTCATGACAGTGGCTGTAATAGCTGAATTCCATTCTGGAAATTCGCTAAAATTGAAATTGTCTGAATTTAAGAAATCTTCTATTTTATTTATATATGTATCCTTGTCCAATAACACTAAACAGGATCCCTTATCAGCTTTTGTTATGATTACATTGCTATTTTGAAGTTTGGACTGTAAACCTTTGATAATTTTGAGATTATGAATTGCTGAACTGTCAGATTGTAAATTATCGAAATTTTCTATGAATTTAAAGTAATTCGTGTTGTTGATATTGTAACGTTTGAATTGTGATAACACTTTAGCTGTGAATTCAGTTAACTTATTAAACGAAATAGGGATTTTCGGACAAAATTTTAACCCTTTCGACAACAGGTCAAGTTCCTCTTCATCGAGTTCTAAGGTGGAATGGTTCAACACTCGATCGTGGAAATCAAAATCCATAGGTAATTGACTTGAGAGAAAAAAATCACCAAGTTCAGGAACATGTTGGAAGAATATGTTATTGTTGGGTTGTTCTAAGTCATCCGGAGGGACCCGCAGGTGGTGTTTATCACAACAGAAGAATAACTGTTCCTCGGTGTAAAGTAATGATGCATTATGTACTGAGTTAAAATTATCAAAAAAGTTTCTATTGAACACTTCCTGGTTAAATTCAAATGTGATAAAATTGTCATTCTGACAGAGCGAAAGGTTATAAAGATTATTTAAGTCATTAACAATACGTGTTAAGGGAAAATTTTCATTATGAGTGGATAATTGTTTAATTTGTGGACGAGTAGTGGAAATATCTTGTAATTTTTGTAGGTTAAAAATTTTTTTATTTAGAGTAGACATTTTCCGAGCTGATAAAAATTCAGAAGTTTCTATGAGGTTAGTCAAGAAACCGTCAAACACAAGTTGAAAACTGTTGCTAAGTTGTAAACTTAAATGTAGCAAGATTTTATTTAAACTATCCAATGTACGATATGCGTTTTTAATTTCTAGGTTAAGCCATTTCAACGCCGTGGCAGAAATGAGTTTTAAACTAATGGGGTTGCGTTTCAAGTTTGGGTTACGGTGGAACTGTTTCAGATTGTTAAGAATAAATTTAGGAGTGAGCTTCAGTTTTTTACAGAGTGTTAAAAAATGAATTTGACATAAAGTCGAGGTTCTTTTTAGGTACTTTTTCTTGAAAAAACGGAAGGAATCAAAACTGTGCGTGTTGGTATGTCCATTTGTATAAACGAAATCAAAACTGTCAATAAATGACATTGTTGGATTTGGATCTGATATATATATATATATATATATATATATATATATATATATATATATATATATATATATATATATATGTATGGATATATATATATATATATATATATATTTTTTTTATTCAGAATCGTGTTCTACGGGTCCGAAAACGGATAGCGCCCCTACTCTCGCCTCGCCTCGTTCTTATCGTATAGGCTGTATAAGTCTAATTTTTTCAGAGAAAAATTCGACTAAAAAGGGAAATTGTGGTTGCAAATTTATAATTTAAAATGTTTGAAGGTACACTATGATTCAAATGTTTTGATTGAATGCTTCCTTCAAAAAAATTTGAATAACAAACTTTAATCAAGCTGATCGTACGTCATGTTTTGAACGTGAATGCTGTTTACTTTTTTAAATGGAATTGTCGAATCAAATCATAACTGTGGTTGTTTTGTACAACCCAACCAGCCTAAGGTTGCCGATCAGATGCGCAGATGAAGGAGTGCGACAACAAATTATTAACAAGAATGAAACATATGACATATACACTAGAGATGTCGATTCTCCAAAAAAAAGATCGATTTTTGGATCGATTTAAATCTAACTTAAAAAAATCGATCCAAAAAAAAAATCGACTAAAAAAAAATCGATTCTGTAAGATCGATCTAAAAAATCGAAATTTTGAAAAGTTTAAAAAAAATTAACTGATAGTTTGTTAAGGAATTTAATTGATAGTACATGGAAGGTATACCATGTAAAAACGTTTTATATTATACTTGGAAAGACGATGAGCTAACGTGGATTGGTGAAAGTAGGAAAAAATTGGAGTGATGCAACTGAATATATAGAACGAATATCACGGAATGAACCAAGTTTATTTAAAAATTTCAAACAAACTGACAAAAAAACTTTTCTAAATATGTAAGTCCTTTTGTAGAAGAGGCATCACTTGGAACATGGGTGGTCTACCTTTCTTTTTGCAGTCATGGTCTTCATAGTAGTACACATAGTACATATGGTAGGTAAATATATATTATATGGTTATAGCCGTTATAGGGTATACATATTGGCTATAGGCACATTGGATACTACTGGAACTAATTAGGAAAGATAATGCGTATATAGTTATACATACGAGTATAGCCACATGGGGAGTTTTACCCATTGTTATCACAACGGGTAAAAAGTAACAACTAACAATAATATTTTTGGTGTTTCCTTTTAATACATGTTTCTTTGTAGAATTAAAATAAAAATGAAATTATTTTTCAAAAAAATCGGTTGTCGATCTTTTACTTTTAATAATCGATCATGAATCGATTCAAATGAAAAAAATCGAAAAAAAATCGATTTTTTAAGCTTCGATTAATCGATCTTCGATTAATCGATTTAAAATCGACATCTCTAATATATACATAAAAGTACAATCCACAACAAAAATAAAAGATAACTTATTTATTGATTTTAACTATGATAATTTCAAGTTATAATTTATTAATATTTACAAGATTTAACTCAAAAATAACATCAAATAGCATATTTTATAGCCAATTCAAATAGCATATTTAATATTACAATATAGAAATTAAATAAGAACGTAACAAAGTACATTAACAACTCCAATATCTTGAACAATTATGTCCAATCGCCTTCAAATTAATCTTCTAAATAATCGTCTGGATAATACGTCTTTTAAAATATTCGTCTTGAAAAATACGTCTTTTATAATAATCGTCCTGAGTCGTCTTTATATATCGTCTTCAAAATACGTCTCTATCTTTTTATCATAGCTAACTTAACATTATTGCTCAATTTTTAGAACAATTATAAATTAATTAAAATACCCCTGTCGCAGCATCCTGCATAACATAACGAATTTCCATTTACAAAAGTACGTTTTTCTCGGAAACTAGTTGATATAGAGTAATTGTAAATAAAAAAAACTTATGTGATTTTTCCGCCTCATTCTGCCAAATTTTTTTCACGAAAAATATATAACTATTCAATATTTTTGGACTTCCAACGTTTTCAAGAAATTTCTTAAAAATAAGATATTTCGTTCTTGAGTTATCGTGCACACATATATATATACTCGTAGAGTGCGTTCGTAATATTTTGACGTGTCAATGACCTGAAAATTATCATATCTAGGGTATTTCATTTTTTGAAGTGGTACCTCCTCCTTGAGGTCGCTCAAAAAAATCGGATGGTTGGTCCAGAACTGTCCAATCCTTAATACTGACTTTTTTTTCTTATTTTCTCAAAAACTAGCTAATTTAGAATAATAGTTCAAAAAAAAAATTTAGAATAATAGTTTCAAAAAAAGTTTTTTTTTCCAATGGTGTAAAAAAATATGGCTATTAAATGTTAGCAAATTTTGGCAAAAAACTAATTTTTTGCAAGAACAAAACCATGTTCCTGGTATCCGATATGTCTGGCTGAAAAACTCATCCAAGATTTTTGGATTTCCAACGTTCTCACCAAATTTCGTAAACCTAGAAAGTTTTGCTAGAGAGTATACATAAATACATACATATATACATATATATATATATATATATATATATATATATATATATATATATATATTGTATATATATATATATATATGTATATATGTATATATGTATATATATACATATATATATATATATATATATATATATATATATATATATATATATATATATATATATATATATATATATATATATATAAATTTTAGTGAATATTATTTTCGGTTTCTAAGGATCTCAAAACAAATTTCGATCATAATGCGTCCCGAATCATGACAGTGGTTGCAATAGCAGATTTTTGGATTCAAAAATCCGCTAAAATGGAATTTATTGTCTAAGATGTCTTTAAAAAAGCTACACTACATTAACAATATTATTTAAAGTACATCCAACGTCATACGCACAGAGCAGTAGAGACAACATATCTATCTCTATACTATTGGAACCAGTGTAACCAGTAAGAGATAGAAAATACGTTATATACGTGCACTGGGTTTACTTTGTATTAGTCTGATAGTATGTATTTGTGTTAGTGATCCTTGGTGGTAGTGGTCGTCACGTGTTTGCGCTATTGCATACATATCCATGACACCACACGCATGTACGCGTCTCCGTGTGCAGATGTAACAATACGAACAACAATCAAATCCATTGTCTTGTGATTGACATACACTCATCGACTGCTACTGGGAGATTGACTACTAAGTAGCCTAATGTGCCCAGAAATGCCCACTGGTGATTACAGAAAAGAGATAGTTGCTGTACCTCTGTACTCTGTGATCATACGTCCTTCGTCCTTCGTCCTTCGTCTTACATCAACATTATACATGTATTATAATTATGTGATGGTATGCATATATATGTATACGGGTATACGATATATATATATATATATATATATATATATATATATATATATATATACATATATATATATATATATATATATATATATATATATATATATATATATATATATATATACACTATATACCCTTTATACATAATATTGTGTCGAATATGTACTTACATTGAGAGTAACTTCAGACTTTATACAAGAAAACGATCGCAGTCTCAGTAACATAGTTTTTCTCGGAAACTAGTTGACATAGAAAAAAAGTTTAAAGACCTTTTTTATGTAATTTTTTCTTCTCTTTTAAACAGTGTAAAAAAATTTCGCAAAAATTTTTGAATAAGTGGAAATTTTGGCAAAAAACTAATTGGTTGCAAGAACAAAAACCATGTACTTAGCATCCGACGTGTCTGGCTGACGAACTCATCCAAGGGTTTGGGACTTCCAATGTTCTCACCGAGTTTCGTAAAAATTGGATACTTCGTTCGAGAGTTATCGCGCGGACACACACACACACACACACATATATATATATATATATATATATATATATATATATATATATAAACTCACACAGTATATATATATATATATATATATATATATATATATATATATATATATATATATATATATATATATATATATATATATATATATATATATATATATGTATATATAAATTTTGGTGAATAGGCTATTGACTATGTACAAAAAAACAGGGGGAAAAGGAACTAATTTGTAACAGGTGTTTTATTGTTTCATATGTTCAGTTGTACCCCAAAGATGATAAATTCACAAAGTGCTATTAAATTTAGGCGTGCGTTTTTACGAACGGCGTAAACTTATCGACGCTTACGTTTTTTAACTATAACTCAAAAACTATGTATTTTTCGTAAATACACATGATATGATTTTTTGTAGAGAATTAAATTTCCCATCGAAGTGGCACTTTATGAACTCAAAAAGCTTCTTTCTCAACAAAATAAGTCAAAACAATTATTCAAAAAAAAGCTCAAATTTTTCAGTTTTTCTTTTTTTTAAATTTTTGAGTAGTACTTTTTTCTGAGTGAATTTAGGTATAGGGATTGGTTCACAAAAAAGAAAGCTGAAGTAATTCCCGTCAGAATGGTGACCGATTAAAATATTTTCGATAAAAACCGGCTGAGACACAGTCGTTCAAATTTACCTACTTTTTTACAATTTTATTTCTTTTGACTTTTATACCATATTATTTGTAATTTTTTCACAAAAAAATTATTTTTATTCAGTACAAAAATTATTTCTGCTTTACCAGAGGTAACGATAAAAGTGGTAACGATAAAATTTTGATATTCGTATGATCTTAGGTATAAAAAAAAACTTTAATATTGTACTAATTTATAGTTCTAATTTTTTTTAAAAGTTACATGTACCTGTTATATTTCTCTCATAATGTTTTCAAATTCAATATCAACATCTTCATCAACATCGTTTTGGACATCCTCTTCTGTCATTTCTGGAACATCCGCATTTTCACAATTTAGGCCCATACATTCTTTGCAGAACATCGAGCAGCTAATTCCTATAATTTTCTACAGCCGCAATTTACGTAATAGAATTAAATCGTAATTTCTCTTTATGGCATTAAGGCCAACAGTTTAGGTAGTTCTCGGTTACAACTTTTTCAAAAATTATCAAAAAGCACAAAATTTTCTCTAACCAATTTCCCACTAACTTCTGATGCCACTAAATATCACGGTTTAAGGACGTACCATCAAATTCAACAGTGGGAAGGAAATATTTTAAATCCATTTGGGTGGGGTTGGAAAAAATCTAAAAATGGATTAGTGCCAATTAAAACAACAAAACCTCCTGCACTGTAGAATTTACTGGAACAAATAGCTTGCGGGTGTATAAAAGGTTGTCACGGAAATTGCAGCTGTAGAAAATTAGGAATTAGCTGCAAAGAATTTATTTGCGAAAATGCGGATGTTCCAGAAAATTGTGAAAATGCGGATGTTCCAGAAATTACAGAAGGAGATGTCCAAAACGATGTTGATGAAGATATTGCTATTGAATTTGAAAACATTATGGGAGAAATATAATAGGTACATTTAATTTTTTTTAAAAAATAGAACTGTAATTTAGTACAATATTAAAGTTTCTTTTTATACCTAAGATCATATGAATATCAAAATTTTTAGCAAATAATGTTATCGTTACCTCTGATAAAGCAGAAATAATTTTTGTACTCAATAAAAAAAACGCCGTGAGCAGCGGAGCCCCATCACGGAAGTCGAATTTTTCGTTTCATCTTCAGTATTGAATGTCTACAAGCGAAATGTAATTGAAAGTTCACAAGCGATTTGCCATTTTGGTGGTTTCAAAACTGATGATGAGTGTCCGGTTGATCGGGGCTTTAAAAAAAGGTTTTAAGTTTTTAAGGGCTGAATCTCAGTAGGGGAGAGCGGGGCTATGCCGTACACTTAAGGGAGAACTGTTATTAATCATCTAATATTGAGTATAAAATTATGAGAAAATTAGCAATATATAATTTGGACAATTGGCTACTGATTTCACACAAAGAAATTTGAATTATTCCACTGTTTACATATTTAAATTAAATTACAAAAAAGTGTCTCTGTACGAAATAGCCCCGGGGGTCGGAACTATTCCGTACGGTAGGAGGGGCTATACCGTACAGTAAAAAAATCATCTTGTTAAGGAAGTAAATAAGAGTAATGCAATAAATTATTGTAAAAAAATCATCTTGTTAAGGAAGTAAATAAGAGTAATGCAATAAATTATTGTAGAAAACACATTTATTATTTATTGTCGACTCAACTAAGAAACAACATAACGTAACTTGTATTATCGGTATATTTAGTTCAGCTTATAAAAGTATAAAAAGTGTTAGGTTAACTTTTATCAAAAAAAGTCATAAATTTTAGAGAACGAAAGTATTTTATTTAAAGTTTATACATTTAAACAAAAATCACAAGTAAAATTATTTGCAGAGTCGGCAGACTTTATTGTATTTCCTGCATCAACTACAATTTATTAATGTTACCATATTAAACCATTTGGGGCTAAGTCGTACACTTCTGTACGGTTTAGCCCCATCCTGTACCTTGTGGGAGTTTCATAACCTAACCTCAAATTCCGTCGCCTAACTAGTCTTCACTAGTGATCAAGAGAGAGCTTAAGAAAAGTAATTTCTCATGATCTTATCGCTATTAGCTCATAAGTAAAGGTTCTCCACCCAACTCTTATTTGGCAGTGCCCCAAAATTATAAGAGAAATAATAAAAACAAGTTTTTTCACCGTCATATTGGCATTTATACGCACAGCGGAACGAACTCAATCCTGTGATTTTCCGCGGTCAGGCGCTAGGTTGCGACAACGATTGGACTTGTTAGCTTGAAATCTAGACACGAAAAATGAGTGTACGGTTTAGCGTCGCTGTACGGTATAGCCCCGCTCTCCCCTAATTTTCAATTTTATACCGATAGCAGTTAGCAGGAAAAAAGCCAACACAATTCGTACGAAAGCATTCCTACCCATGCTTATCCGCCAATTGCCTTTGTGTTTTATTTTTAAGTATTAAAAAAGGACCTTAAATAGTAGACTAGAAGGCCTTTATGAAGGTATTTTTTCTTTCCAAAAAAATTCAAAATTTATATTTTATAAATAATAAAAACGCCGTGAGCAGCGGGGCCCCATCACGGTAGTCGAATTTTCCCCTTCATCTTCGGTATTGAATGTTTACAAGCGAAATGTGATTGAAAGTCTACAACCGAATTGTCATTTTGTTGGTTTCAAAACTGGTGATGAGTGTTCGGCTGATCGAGGCTTTAAAAAAGGTTTTAAGTATTTAAGGGCTGTATCTCAGTAAATTTCAATTTTGTGCCGAAAACAGGTAGCAGAAAAAAACCAACACAATTCGTACGAGGGCATTCCTGCCCATGTTTATCCGCTAATTGCCTTTATGTTTTAGTTTTAAATATTCAAAAAGGACCTTAAATAGTAAACTGGAAGGCCTTTATAAAGATATTTTTTCTTTCAAAAAAAAAATAAAAAATAAAAAATTATTTCTTCGGTATTGAGTGTCTACAAGCGAAATATAATTGAAAGTCCACAAGCGATTTGTAATTTTGGTGGTTTCAAAACTGATAATCAGTGTCCGGTTGATCGGGGCTTTAAAAAAAGATTTTAAGTTTTTAAGGGCTGAATCTCAGTAAATTTCAATTTTGTGCCGATATGAGTTAACAGGGAAAAAGCCAACACAATTCGTACGAGGGCATTTCTATCCATGCTTATCCGCCAATTGCCTTTGTGTTTTCCAAAAAATCCAAAATTTCTATTTTATAAATAATAAAAATCCAAAATTCCTAAATAATAATTAAATAAATAAATAAACAGTGACTTTAATAACATTTTCAAATTACTTAATATGTATGTATTTCATTTGTTAAAAAATTGTATTCACTTTTTTTTTAAATTTTTTAAAATTACTATTCGCCTACTTGTATTTAGAATAAAAGTAATGCATTTAAAACACATTTAACAATAGCATTCAATTCCGATGTAAAAATGGAAGAAGTGGGGGGAAAAGTAATGTGGACTCCCTAAAAGGTACTAGCTGGATACTAACTGAATACACGTACAAAATTTCAGCCCTCTAGGTTTCCTTAGAGAGTCTCTAGACGTGTTAGAAAACAAGCAAAAAAATTAAGGAAATATTGGCGTAAAAATCGTGGGGGTAAGGGTTAAAAGTTGAAACCTCCAAAAAGCAGTGTCTGGCTATTAGCTTAACCTGTACACAAAATTCCAGCCCTCTAGGTTTATTTGGGGAGATTTTGACCCGAACGAAACTGTTAAAAAACAAGAAAAATCATGTTTTATTAGGTATAAAAATGGTGGGGGTAGGGGTTAAACGTCGAGACCCCCAAAAGGCACCCCCTTGATACTAACTCAATCCGAATACAAAATTTCAGCCCTCTAGGTTTATTTGGGTGACCTGTGCAAGTGGTACAAACTTCGAAAACGTCGAAAATGCATGAAATTGTAGCTTAAAAATGAGGGGGGTGGGGGTAAAATATTAAAACCTCCAAAAAGCACAACCTAGGTACGAACTTTATCAACACACCAAATTTCAACCCTCTACGTTAATTCTGGGGGGCTGGGGGCCTGTTAGATCCAGCGAAAATCGTTTTTCCCCCCTCTACTCCCACCAAATCATCCTAGGAAGCTGAATTTTGGATATGTTGTAGATAATTGACCGAAACATTATTTAAAACCGGTTTGGAAAAGTTTTATTGCTTTTCCGCCCCCCACCACCCCTTTAAAGGTCGGGTCAGAAAAAAAATTTGCCCAAAATTTGACCCAACTTTGATAGTATGAGGTGCCTCGAAAATGAGCCCCATTTACCAAATTTCATCTCTTAACTTCCATAGGGGGGCCCTACACAAATTAAACGGTGGCGGGAAAATATATATATATATATATATATATATATATATATATATATATATATATATATATATATATATATATATATATATATATATATATATATCAGACAATTTTTTTTCTACATATTCGTGTTCTACGGGTCCGAAAACGGATAGCGCCCCTACTCTCGCCTCTCGCAGCTCTTATCGTATAGACTGTATAAGTCTAATTTTTCGGAGAAAATTCGACTAATAATTTTTGCGTGTAAAAATTACAAATAACATGGTATAAAAGTCAAAGGTAATAAAATTGTAAAAAAAGTAGGTAACTTTGAACGACTGTATCTCAGCCAGTTGTTATTGAAAATAGTTTTATCGGTCACCGTTCTGACGGGATTTACATCAGCTTTCTTTTTTGTGAACCAATCCCTATACCTAAATTCACTCAGAAAAAAGTACTACTCAAAAATTTAAAAAAAAAGAAAAATTGAAAAATTTTAGCTTTTCTTTAAATAGTTTTTTTGACTTATTTTGTTGAGAAAAAAGTTTTTTGAGTTCATAAAGTGCCACTTCGATAGGAAATTTAATTCTCTACAAAAAATCATATCATGTGTATTTACGACAAATGCATAGTTTTTGAGTTATAGTTAAAAAATGTAAGCGTCGATAAGTTTACGCCGTTCGTAAAAACGCACGCCTAAATTTAATAGCACTTTGTGAATTTATCATCTTTGGGGTACAATTGAACATATGGAACAATAAAACACCTGTTACGAATTAGTTCGTTATTCAACTACATAGTCAATAGCCTAGAAGTAGAGTTTTCGGGTTCTAGAGGCTCCAAAACAAATTTCTGCCATAGTCCCGGACTTAGGTCTTACCATAAGAGCTGCTGTAAAAGCTGAATTTCCAGAAGGGAAATTCGCTAAAATGCACAATGCATGCGCAATATTGAACCACGTAATCACATCTGAATAAAAAATTCAAATTTTGCTTTACGCGGTTTAATACTGCATATGCGCAGAGATTTTTTTTACTAGGGTCTGCCACGATCAGTGTTACTCCAAACATTCAATTGTATAGTCACAATTTCGTTTTGTTGTTTTAGTTGTCTTATTTTTGTTTATTTTCTTTTACGAAAGGTTAGTACACTGGTTTTCTATTATTATTTTTTCTTGAAATACACTAGATCTGTTATATTTATAATTACAGGAAATTTATTTTAGATGAATCCGTGGATTGAAGAGTTATTTTCTTGTGACAAAGTTAACGAGGACGAAAAATATGATCTACAGACGAGGATATGAGTGACGAATTTTGGTTTGATGAAATAAATGAAACCGGCAATGGATGCTTGAAGTCAACTTCTTTAGCAGAAGAAAAATAAGAATTCGAAAGCAACTGTTTCAAACCTGGATCTAAATCTAACAAAAAATCCATTTTTTTAGATTAGATAATAGATGTAAAATATGTTCTAAATAGAGAATTCGTAGGTTATCTAGGTATAAGTACAAAGGGTCTCTAGAACAGCCAATATTATATTTCGATTGCTTTGAAGCATGGCCTATTAGAAATGAAAATAACAGTCATTTATAATAATTGTTG
The DNA here is from genome assembly GCA_035578155.1 of Brachynemurus nebulosus. Classification (NCBI taxonomy): domain Eukaryota; kingdom Metazoa; phylum Arthropoda; class Insecta; order Neuroptera; family Myrmeleontidae; genus Brachynemurus; species Brachynemurus nebulosus. The sequence continues at coordinate 53,192,534 of JAPWDM010000004.1, read as the reverse complement.
TGGGTAAAATAACTTTATTTTTTCTGGTACCACATAATTGCGTTTTAATATTTATTATTTTTCAGAATTCCCAATCTTTTAGTTTATATAAATTTTCAATAAACAAAACAGTTTGTAGTCTTATTTATGTCACTACATTGCACTGTGTATTACGTCTACCATTGTATTTATTTTGTTCTGATTTGAAGCACAACTTCAATATGCGGTACAAAAACAAAAAACGTCGTGAGCAGCGGGGCCCCATCACGGAAGTCGAATTTTTCCCTTCATCTTCGCTATTGAATGTCTACAAGCGAAATGTGAGTGAAAGTCTACAAGCGATTTGTCATTTTGGTGGTTTCAAAACTGGTGATGAGTGTCAGACTGATCGGGGCTTTAAGAAAAGGTTTTAAGTTTTTAAGGGCTGAATCTCAGTAAATTTCAATTTTGTGCCGATTGCAGTTAGCAGAAAATTCCTAGCAGAACAATTCGAACGAGGGCATTCCTACCAATGCTTATCCGCCAATTGCCTTTGTGTTTTATTTTTAAATATTAAAAAAGTAACTTAAATAGTAAACTGGAAGGCTTTTATGAAGATATTTTTTCTTTCCAAAAAAATCCAAAATTTCAATTTTATGAATAATAAAAATCGAAAATCCTAATTTATAAATAAACAGTGACTTTAATACCATTTTTAAATTACTTAATGTGTATGTATTTCATTTGTTATAAAAGTAAATTCACTTTTTTTTTTAATTTAAAAAAACTAGTTTTCGCCTACTTGTATTTAGAACAAAAATAATGCATTTAAAACACATTTAACAATAGCATTCAATTCCGATGTAAAAATGGGAGAAGTGGGTGGAAAAGTAATGTGGACTCCCTAAAAGGTACTAGCTGGATACTAACTGAATACACGTACAAAATTTCAGCCCTCTAGGTTTCCTTAGAGAGTCTCTAGACGTGTTAGAACACAAGCAAAAAAATTAAGGAAATATTGGCGTAAAAATCGTGGGGGTAAGGGTTAAAAGTTGAAACCTCCAAAAAACAGTGTCTGGCTATTAGCTTAACCTGTACACAAAATTTCAGCCCTCTAGGTTTCTTTGGGGAGATTTTGACCCGAACGAAACTGTTCAAAAACAAGAAAAATCATGTTCTTTTGGGTATAAAAATGGTGGGGGTAGGGGTTAAAAGTCGAGACCCCCAAAAGGCACCCCCTTGATACTAACTCAATCCGAATACAAAATTTCAGCCCTCGGGGTTTATTTGGGTGACCTGTGCGAGTGGTACAAACTTCGAAAACGTCAAAAAAGCATGAAATTGTAGCTTAAAAATGACGGGGGTGGGGGTAAAATATTAAAACCTTCAAAAAGCACAACCTAGGTATGAACTCTATCAACACACCAAATTTCAACCCTCTACGTTAATTCTGAAGGGCTGGGGGCGTGTTAGATCCAGCGAAAATCGTTTTTTCCCCCCCTACTCCCTCCAAATCTTCCTAGGAAGCTGAATTTTGGGTATGTTGTGGACAATTGGCCAAAACATTTTTTCCAACCGGTTTGGAAAATTTTTATTGCTGTTCCGCCCCCCACCATCCCCTTAAAGTTTGGGTCGGATCCAAAATTTGACCCCACTTTGATAGTATTGTTGTGCATCGCAATGAGCCCCATTTACCAAATTTGAGCTCTTAACTACCACAGGGGGGCCCTACACATGTTAGCGGGTAAATATATATATATATATATATATATATATATATATATATATATATATATATATATATATATATATATATATATATATATATATATATATATATATCAGACATTTTTTTTCTACATATACGTGTTCTACGGGTCCGAAACCGATAGCGCCCCTACTCTCCCCTCTCGCCGTTCTTGTCCTATAGACTGTATAAGTCTAATTTTTCAAGGAAAAATTTGACTAAAAATCCAAAATTAGTACTTTACAAATAAACATTAACTTTAATAACACTTTTAAATTACTTAGTATGTATGTAGTGCATTTGTTATAATAATAATAATGCGTTTAACGTCCGTTTTTGAGACTTATTAGTCTATAACAGACGCCACCCACATCATTATTTGTATACTTTATTTATTCGTTACAAATTTTTATTAATTACATTATACATTTATGATGCGGGTGGCATTTGTTATAAAAGTGCGTTCATTTTTTTAAAATTTTTAAATTTACTATTCGCCTGCTTGTCTTATAAATATAAAACATTTTAAACACATTTAACAAAACCATTGAATTCCGATGTAAAAATGGGAGAAATGGGGGGAAAAGTAATGTGGGATCCCTAAAAGGTGCTAACTGGATACTAACTCACTACATGTACAAAATTTCAACCCTCTACGTTTACTCAGAGAGTCTCTAGGCGTGTTAGAAAAAAGGCAAAAAAATCAAGGCAATATTGGTATGAAAATCGTGGGGGTAAGGGTTAAAAGTTGAAACCTCCAAAAAGCAGTGGCTGGCTATCAACTTAACCTGTACACAAAATTTCAGCCCTCTAGGTTTATTTGGGGAAATTTTGACCCGAACGAAACTGTTAAAAAACTAGAAAAATCTTGTTCTTTTTGGTATAAAAATGGTGGGGGTAAGCGTTAAAAGTTGAGACCCCCAAAAGGCACCCCCTTGATACTAACTCAATCCGAGTACAAATTTTCAGATCTCTAGGTTTATTTGGGTGACCTGTGCGAGTGGTAGAAACTTCGAAAATTGTAGCTTAAAAATGAGGGGAGTGGGGGTAAAATATTAAAACCTCCAAAAAGCACAACCTAGGTATGAACTCTATCAACACACCAAATTTCAACCCTCTACGTTAATTCTGGGGGACTGGGGGTGTGTTAGATCCAGCCAAAATAGTCTTTTCCCCCTCTACTCCCTTCAAATCATCCTAGGAAGCTGAATTTTGGATATGTTGTAGATAATTGACCTAAACATTATTTCCAAACGATTTGGAAAAGTTTCATTGTTTTGTTGCCCCTACTACACCCCTAAATGTTGGGTCAGATCCAAAATTTGCCCAAAGTTTGGCCCCAATTTGATAGTATGTGGTGCCTCGAAAATGAGCCCTACCTACCAAATTTCAGCTCTTAACTTCCATAGGGGGGCCCTAGACATATTAAAAGGTAGCGGGAATATATATATATATATATATATATATATATATATATATATATATATATATATATATATATATATATATATATATATATATGTGGTGCCATGCACAACACATAAAATTTGCAAATTTCAACAAAATCTATCACCGTGAGATCAACGCAACATAACTACACACAGGATGTGAAAATGCAGAAAACAGCATAATCCACGAGCCAACTACCGGATGTTCCCTAGACGTATTAAAATAAAATATATTTTCTATTTCATGCAATGTATTTGAATATAAAAATAAATTCTATCTTTGTTGAATAAGTTTTGCTAACTAAACATAAAAATTATTATAAATTCGATGTAAATTCATTATTTTCAGTTTTGGCCATTTTAATAAATTTTTATAGTCTTTTCGTCGTTATGTTCAGATCTTTTTATTTAATTATTTTAATTGTTGTAATAATAATTTTACTTTAATAAAATTAATTTAATTTGAACTTCGTTTTATTAATCAATACCAAATCACATCAAACAAGACAATTATAAGTTAACGAAGAATAAATAAATAAAATCTTTGAAGTAAATACAACTTAATAAAAATAAATAAAATTTAAATAAAGTGAACAAGTAAATCAATAAAGACTTTAATTCAAGCCAAAGCTCCGTTTCTTTCGTTTTCGATAAAACAAAGTGGCGATCCTCAACATTCCAAACGGGATCTCCGGTGTCGTCCGGGTTTAATAAGTTTCATTAAAGTTTCGGTCACGACAAATCTGGCGATCCTGCCAGGATAGTTATCCTTCGGTCGACAAAAAGGACAATAAGTGAAAAACGGGACATTGTGAATACAGACTGTGAATTTACTGTGCACTACCAGCTTGTGGAACCAGCCCAGGTCAAGACGGTGTACAAAAGGAAAATAACGAGCAACCAAACATTGTGCGCTACCAGCTTGGAGTCGAACCAGGTCACGACGGTGTACAACAACTGGAAAAACAACAGAAAAATCCGACTACAGAGACAGGTCAAGACGCTGCAACAAAATAGCCGAGCTTGTACAAAGGTAGGTGGATTGTTGATTTTTCTCTCTGCTTTTAAGTTATTTTTCCAATCATGAATCCTGATTCACAAAATCCATCCCGATCAAAATCCCCAGAAGTCTCCGAAGATAACGATGTTCCAGTGGAACACATTCCTATTTCATTCCTTGCGCAAAAGGTAACCCCATTCAACGGAAACCCTTCCGAACTACATAATTTCATACAAAACGCCGAAAATGCCCTCAACCTAGCAAATGATTCACAACAAAGAGCGCTAACGGCACTTATATTTTCAAAAGTCTCTTCAGACGTTAAAAATAAATTAAATGCTACAAATATTTTATCATTCTATGATTTAAAAATAAAATTAAAACAAATTTATCAAATAACAGAAAGTCTCACATATTTGCAAGAACAATTAGAAACGTGTAGGCAAAAACCAAATGAATCTATAAAAGAATTTTACTTAAGAATTGAAAGTTTAAATTCAAAAATTATTCAAAAGGTAAAAGAAAATAATATTTCAGAATCATTATTATTAGGAAAGCTAGCACTCATCGAAGAGATGGCATTACGACGGTTTACACACCATTGTAAACCCGAAATATCAAATATTTTACGCCATAAAACTTATTCTTCGATGAATGAAGCTTTATGCATAGCAAGCGAAGAAGAAGCATTTCTAAACGTTCAAAATCAATTTAAAAATCTTAACGTTAGTAATTCTCAACCTCGTAAATATTGTAAAATATGTAAACGTTCAAATCATAATACAAAGGATTGTAGGAGTAAATCAAATTACCCATCGTATAACAATCCTCCAAATCGATCGGATAATAATCGATCAGTAATTAAACAATGCACATATTGCAATTTTAAGGGTCATACTATTGAAGAGTGTAGAAAAAAACAATATAACGAAAGATTAAATAACCCTAATCCAAAAGTAGCACATGCAAATGATCATTTAAACTTAAAAACGCTCGGGTTGACAGAAGCCGCAACAACGAGCAAACAAGTAGAATCGGCTTCACAAAAATTCCAAATGGCTTAATTGATAAAAAATTAATTTTTAATTCCCTAATTCAAAAACTAACGAATTTATCTTTTTGATCGATACTGGTGCAAGTGTCAGTCTGATAAAATTGGATAACATAAATCCAAATTATAGTACTGAAATAGATACAAGTATTAAACCAAATATTAGCGGTATAACAGACGGCGTAATACAACCTTACGGACTTGTTTCAATCTTTTTGACTAAAAATAATTTTAACTTTCATCATTATTTTCATTTAGTAGATAGCGATAAGGTCCCATTTCACGGAATAATTGGTTCTGATTTTTTGGCAAAACATAACGCAGTTATTGATTATAAAAATAATTTAATTTCTCTCGATCCAATACTTAATGTTTTCCAAATTAATATTGATCCTGTACGAAAACAAGAAATTATTAAAATTTTAAGAACAGACGGACTTACAGAAATTGAAAAACAAAAATTAGAAAACACTATTTTACAATTTCATACTATTGTGAAATTAGATGACGACCCACCAGGTTGTACACAAAAAATCGAGCACGAAATTAAATTAATTGACAATGTACCAATTAAAAATAAAATTTACCCTCTTCCAAAAAAATTAAGGGACGAAGCACAACGACAAGTAGATGAATTATTAAAAAATGGTATTATTCGTAAAAGTAAAAGTCCTTATAATTCACCCGTCTGGATAGTCGATAAAAAATTAGATTCTTCAGGTATCCAAAAGTATCGAATGGTTATTGATTATAGGAAGTTAAATGAAAAAACCATCCCCAATAGCTACCCTATTCCACGTATCGATGATATTTTAACAAACTTAGGCGGAAACAAATATTTCAGTGCACTTGATTTGGCAAGTGGTTTCCACCAAATTCCTGTAAAAGAAGAAGACATTCCCAAGACAGGTTTCACTGTAGGAAACGGCCATTTCGAATTCCTAAAAATGCCATTCGGATTAATCAACAGTCCTGCTACTTTTCAAACCCTTATGAACGAAATATTTCATAAACAAATCTTAGAAAATAAATGCATGTGTTACCTGGATGATGTAATTGTATTAGGTAAAAATTTAGATGAACACATACAATATCTCTCTGAAATATTTAGCATATTAAAAGAAAACAATCTAAAAATTAATATGGATAAATGCGAATTCCTTAAACAGGAATTAAAATACCTAGGCCATGTAATTTCCTTAGAAGGAATCAAGCCGCAGGTTGAAAAAATAGATAAAATATTAAAATTAAACGAACCAAAAAACATTAAACAATTACAAAGCTTTTTAGGTATCACCGGGTACTATAGAAAATTTATTAAAAATTATGGACAAATAGCCAAACCATTAACTAATTTATTAAAGAAGGATCAAAAGTTTAATTTTGATAATAATTGCAAACAAGCATTCGAAACTTTAAAAAACAAAATAACTTCAACACCAATCTTAAAATATCCTGATGAAAATAAAATGTTTTCAATTACTACGGACGCATCGAACGATTGCGTAGGAGGCGTCCTTACACAGGAATATGACGGGATTGATATGCCAATTGCATATTACTCCAGTACATTAAATCAGGCTGAAAGGAACTACCCTGTAATTGAACGCGAGTGTCTTGCGATTATTAAAACAATTAAAAATTTTCACCATTTCTTATACGGTCGTGAATTTTTAATAAAGACTGATCATCGTCCTTTGGTATGGCTAAATTCCGTAAAGGATCCGACGAGTAGATTGGTACGCTGGAGGCTAAAGTTACTTAATTATCAATATAAAATTCAATACATCCCAGGCAAAACCAACTACACCGCGGATACTTTAAGTCGTCCAATATTAGTAGCTATGCTAAATAAAGAAAAATCATTTGAAAATTTCCAAAGATTTAATAAAACATGTAACCCCAATATAAAAATTAATCGAGGTAATGACATAAATAATATTAAATCACTAATAATACCTATTACAAAAGATCTTCAAATAAAAGAAGAATTAAAAACATTTATTTTAAATAATTTTAATAAAAATGATATTACAAATGCTAATATAGGTCAAATAATACGAAAAGATAAAAATAATCAAAGCATAATTTTATTAATATTAAAACATAAAATAAAAGATAAATTAAATCTTAAAATATTATATCAAGCATTAGAAGAAATATCTTTAACATCCGAAAATAACACAATTATTAATTTAAAACATATCGATAAAACAATAAGTGAAAAATACATAAATAATTTACTATCGTATCATTTCAATGATGACATCGAAATAATCGATATAAATAATATTGGTTTTTCTTCACTATTAACTGAAGAGGAAATCCAAGAAGCATTAGAAAAAGAGCTAGGTGTAAGCAGTAATACAATTGAAGAAGATTTAACAGAAGAAGAAATACAAGAAATATTAGAAAAAGAATTGAACGAAATTCAACAAGAAGGTATGGACAACGAAACTAACAATCAAGAAGAAAATGAAGGACCAATACCAAGCACTTCAGGTATGAATAACGCAATCGAAACGATATCAATAGATGAAGAAACAAGTGACGAAGAAATTGTTAATGAAGAAATTATAAATGAAGAAACAACTAACGAAGAAATAAATAATCAAGAAACAAATAATGAAGAAACAGTGGAAACTATCATCGTCAGAACAGAAGCGGAAAAACAACAGTTACTACGCGAATACCATGATTCACCATTAAGAGGTCACCCAGGCATTGCCCGCACATACAACGAACTTCGACAAAAATACTTTTGGAAAGGTATGAAAACATACGTCGAAAAATACATCAAGAATTGTCCCATATGTCAAAAAACAAAAACAACTCGTACTGGAAAAGCACCAATGGTGATCACCACAACAGCAAAGAACTTCAATGACGAAATCTCAATGGATTTTATAGGCCCACTTTCGGTAACAAGGAATCAAAATAAGTTCATCCTTACGATCCAGGATAATCTGACAAAGCATCTTCAAGTTTATCCACTTCAAGATAGAAAAGCAGAAACAACAGCAATCTATTTCCTGAAATATGCAAGCACATTTGGTTTTCCGAAATCCATTCTAACGGATCAAGATCCTGTTTTTACCAGCTCCGTCATCAAAGAAGTCAATAAATTATTCAACATCAAGCAGAAGACCACATCTCCATATCATCCTCAAACAAATGGTTCGCTAGAAAGAACACATTCGTACATTGAAAATTATTTAAGATCATATATCAACACTGAAATGAACGACTGGGATGAAATGCTGTATTTAGCTACATTTTCCTTCAACACCCACAAAAATCGCTCCACTGACGAAACACCATACAAACTTGTATTTGGAATCGATCCGAATATTCCAACATCGTTTGAAAGAAACACAAATGCAAAAACATATCAAGAATTATCACAAGAAGTGCAAGAAAGAATCAAGAAATTACGATTAGCTGCAAGAGAAAATTTAAAACAAAGCAAAATCAAAAATAAAGCTCAATACGACAAGCAAACAAAAGTAAGAAATTTCCAAGTAGGAGAATACGTCCTAGTAAAAGAAGGCCAATCCGCTCCAGGGAAATTATCCTGTCGCTACAAAGGTCCATTTAAAATCATATCTGTCCATCCTGATACTCACACAGTTAAAGTTAGATATAGAAATACAAATAAAACATTTCACGAAAATAACCTGAAACCTTACGTTTCAGATGGCGAAGTTATCAACGTTGTTACCAATACTACTGCTTATACACCAAACGACGGCAGAAATACAGGTGGAACAAATTAACACCTCGCCGGGAATTTTATTCAAGAAACTAGGGGACGCGAAAATATGTAACCAAAAATTCACACTAATGCACTACATCAATACAACTACATTCGAAGAAAATTTAGAAAAGGCTCAAGGATACTACCACAAATCATACATTTTCTGCAAAATGATACCAAGTAATCACTCCAACGCCGGGACTTGTAAATTACAACAAAAATTATTAGTACAGCAAATGGAAGAAATAAAAACTTTAATCAAAACTATTCAAGCTCATCATGTACGTAGACGAAGAGGACTTTTAAATGTAGGTTCTATAATATTAAAGTGGCTTATCGGGTCACCGGATTCTGATGACGCAACATTCTATACAAATTCGATAAATTCTATTATTAATGATAGGAAAACAACACATCTATTAATGAAAGATCAAATAAAAATTCTATCAGAAACAATGAATACTTTAAATAAAACGTTAAATACTATTCAAGACGCGGAACAAGAATTAAATATTAATATTAAAACTTTTAATCAATACATATCTAATTCTTCTAGCATAATTAATCGCAATTCACTTGAAATCGAGCTTTTAGACCATTTATTGCTAATAAAACAAATAAATGATTTAAATCTAAAACAATTACAATCTTATAGTATGACACTAACATTAATAAGACACGGGATAATTGATTACAACATAATCACTCCTACAAATCTTATGAATGAATTAAATCAAATTTCTTCTCTTGAATTACCAATTAAAGTAAGCACAGAGACTATTGAAAATTATTATAAATTAATGGAAGTCAAAGCTTTTATGACTGATAACATTTTAGTAATTTTATTAAAAGTCCCAATAGCGCAAATTACTGAATACAGTTTATATCAAGCATTTCCACTTCCAACACCATTACAAAATTCCTCACAAGTATCCTATATTACCATAGATTTTCCCTACATAATATCCAGCAGAGGAAAGTCACAATTCGCTACTCTAAAACAGCTCGATCCATGTACACTAGTCAATGATGTGTACATCTGTAAAAATATCTACACACTACAAAGAAGAACCGACATCATTTGCGAGTTAGAAATGTTCGATCTTCAAGAAGCATCCATTCCCAGGTCATGCAAGAAAACCACCATATACGCACAGTCCGAAGTCTGGAAACAAATATCCCAAAATCAATGGTTGTTCATCTTATCAAAACCGACAAAGGGAACCGTACTCTGCACACAGTATCCAGATGAAGAAAGAAGCCTACATGGAATTGGACTTCTCAAAATTCCAAACAACTGCCGCTTCATGACACACAACGTCGTACTACAGCCCGAAATGTCAATCAAAAACCTATCCGTCTACATACACATTCCAGCAGTCGACATCCTGGAAGATGATTGCTGCAAATATTTACATAAAGAAGAGGCCCTAAAACCACAATACTTAAAGCCCATAAAATTAACAAATCTGGACCTCAACGAAGTCAAATTCTAAGGTCCCGCAGGAACCTTTCTAATGGGGGAGGAGTGTGGTGCCATGCACAACACATAAAATTTGCAAATTTCAACAAAATCTATCACCGTGAGATCAACGCAACATAACTACACACAGGATGTGAAAATGCAGAAAACAGCATAATCCACGAGCCAACTACCGGATGTTCCCTAGACGTATTAAAATAAAATATATTTTCTATTTCATGCAATGTATTTGAATATAAAAATAAATTCTATCTTTGTTGAATAAGTTTTGCTAACTAAACATAAAAATTATTATAAATTCGATGTAAATTCATTATTTTCAGTTTTGGCCATTTTAATAAATTTTTATAGTCTTTTCGTCGTTATGTTCAGATCTTTTTATTTAATTATTTTAATTGTTGTAATAATAATTTTACTTTAATAAAATTAATTTAATTTGAACTTCGTTTTATTAATCAATACCAAATCACATCAAACAAGACAATTATAAGTTAACGAAGAATAAATAAATAAAATCTTTGAAGTAAATACAACTTAATAAAAATAAATAAAATTTAAATAAAGTGAACAAGTAAATCAATAAAGACTTTAATTCAAGCCAAAGCTCCGTTTCTTTCGTTTTCGATAAAACAAAGTGGCGATCCTCAACATTCCAAACGGGATCTCCGGTGTCGTCCGGGTTTAATAAGTTTCATTAAAGTTTCGGTCACGACATATATATATATATATATATATATATATATATATATATATATATATATATATATATATATATATATATATATATATATTTATATCAGACATTTTTTTCTACATAATCGTGTCCTACGGGTCCGAAAACGGATAGCGCCCCTACTCTCGCCTCTCGCCGTTTTTATCGTAAGTCTAAGTCTTATATAAGTCTAATTTTTGCAGTTGAAAAATTCGACTAAAAAGAAAAGCACATGTGTAACGCTTGCTTTAACCTACCATTAATCGAAAAGTGTAAAATACTTTGCATATATACCTACCTACATATATAAAATATTGTCGGTTTCTAGAGACTTCCAAACAAATTTCTATCATAGTCCCGGGTTTAAATCGCGGCATGGCAGCGGGCGTAATAGCTGAATTTCCAGTCTGGAATTCGCTAAAAAGTACTACTCAGATTGGGCATTTTTTCAAAATTCCTCTTTACGTCATAACCACCAGTGTGTTAATAACATAACTAAGAGTCGAATTTCCATAAGGGCAGGTGTCCCGGTGCCTCCACATAATAGGGGCCTCCACAAAATCGAATAAAATTTCAAAATTAACGAATAGAAGAGATAGGATAAGCACTTTTTCGTCTTTTTGTGCCAACCCTATTTTTCGGAAAAATTCGAAAAGTTTCAGAAATTTTCCAAGGGAGCCTCCACAAAAGTACTCAGAGAATGATACGCAGGCCTCCCCATAGGAAGTGTTCAGAGGCCACCACATTAGAAGTGCCCCGGCGCCTCTAGACTGTATATGTATTTATTATGACTGCGACATCATTTTGTTATTACTTAACGGACGGCTGAATGACTGACTGATAGACGACTGATTCTACTTCGACGGCGACGCTTTTCATTTTTTGGTTGCATATGTCCTCCGTTTGGTCCCGTTCTGTTGTCTACGTTTAGTAGTTTAGGCGCCACTGTTAAATTGTTATCTTTTTATCTACATACGTATATGTATGTATGTATATTTGTAAGTACATAATATGTATGAGATGTAATATATATGTATGTATATATGTGAACACATGTAACTTATGTGAATAAATAGGTATGTACCATCACCATGTAATATTTGGTCCCTCCCGTCTGTCATAAAACCAACTTCTGTTTATGTAAAAATCTCGAAAACACAAAGTCAAACAGTTGGAACGATACGTAAATAAATAAAATGAACAGAATCGGATATAGATAAATAGATGGTAGTGAAGAATATTATATGTACAATTACCGACAAAAATACTATTACAGTATAGTTTTTCTGAAAGAATTCATATGAACTTAAAACATGTTTCCAAAATCAACAGAAAAAATTATGATCAATTTTTTTTTACTACTGTAAAAAAACCAGTCACGAAAAGGCAATGGAAGCAAGAAAAAACCAATCTAACTAAAAAAAAAAAAAAAAAAAAAAACATTTTTCCTACCTTTATTTAAAAAATGACTGAAAAGTCTGTAATAAGTTTAATTTTCTACTAGCAGTATCATTGTTAATATCAATAAAAAATTTATTGAAAAATTTTTTTTTACTTATATCCAGTGTTGTGCTTATCTAGATAACGTTATCTGAAATTTTATCTAGATAACGTTTTCGTCATCTATTATCTTTTATCTAGATATTTTTAAAACAAGTTATCTTTTATCTTATCTTTTTATTAAGTGAAAAAAAAGATAAGATAATAACAATACATCTTTATTTTTTTGAAAAAAAGAAATTTGAAGCTAAATTCTCCATTTCGCCATATTCACTTGGTCGACCATGTAATTCAGATAACTTTTGACACTTTCTTAAGAATTACAAAAATGTTTAAAAGCAATTATTTAATTTTAAACAGAATTCTTGTAGCCTGAAATCATTTCCGCCATTACTTGGAATCATATTTAGTCCTTTAATATGAAATGTCGCATTCCGACCACCTGGTCTACCATGTAATTCAGATACGTATTGACACTTTTTTAAGAATTAGAGTATAGTCTAAAAGCAATTTTAAATTTTAAATAGAATTCTTGTAGCTAGGAATCATTTCGGCCATTAGTTGGAATAACATTCAGTCGTGTAATATGAAATGTCGTTTTCCGACCACTTGGTCGATCATGTAATTTAGAAAAATATCGACGCTGTTTAAACCCTTTTTTTTAAACAAAAAATATTGTACTTTACTGTGTCAAATGTGTGCTATTATGGACCGTAAATAAAAAAAATTATTCCAAAACATGCGATTTTTATCGCCCAAAATCTTTCTTTAAAATTTTTATAATTTATTGTAATTAATACATCTTTCTGGGAACCGGCAAGGTACTTTCGCAGCTCAACACCGGTCTACGAATCGGCGGTTGAGAAACACTGACCTAGTGCAGAGGTCGGCAACCTGCGGCTCGCGAGCCACATGCGGCTCTTTGGATGTAAAGCTGCGGCTCTTTAGTTTCATAGGCAAATATTATTTATTTTATCGAAAAAAAAACATTGAAAATTTATTCTCAATCGATTAACGAGGATTGAGCATCGATTCTATCTTGAGTAACCATGCAAAGCCATCGCTCCCATTGAATTTGTTTGCTCAATTGCTTGCTATTGAAGTAAAAGTTAGTGTTGTAAGTAAATATTTAATTGTTTTAATTTCTTACTTAAATAATAAGTAATTATCTAAATTGTTGTGAAAAACACTACTTATATATGAATAAATAGATATTTTTTTTTAATGAATAAATAGATTCGTTTTTTTTATCAAAAACCTTTATTTATGCGAGTACTATTTATTGCTGGCAAGAAAAACCTTTGTGGCTCCTTAAAAACTTTGCAATTTTGTAAATTGTAATTTTTGACTCTTCCGACTCAAAAGGTTGCCGATCCCTGCTAGTGCATTATTTCTGTAAATATTATCTCATTTGTTATCTAAAATTTTATCTAGATACTGATTAAATTATCTGGTATCTTTATCTAGATATTTTAAATTATGTTATCTAGTATCTGTTATCTAGATAATAAAATTCGATATTTTGCCCAACTCTGCGTATATCACTGTCTATGCATTTAATATTAAAATTAGTTTTTAATTAGTTAATAATGTGCTTATCTAAACCTATTACTTTTTATATGAGCTAAAAAATACCAATAATAAGTTTTGAAAAACGACACGATCGTTTAAATTATCTAAAAACTTAGTGGTTATTTACGAGTAATGCGATGTCGTCTAATGCTATGACCAAAATGACGAATTCATAAGGATCTTGTTCTTAGAACTAAGAAATCCTGAAAAATAATAAAATATTACCTTTAATTATTGAATATCATCGTCACCATCATAATAAATGTATGTAGTAAGTATTTTATAATTTTATAGTCTGTTGTTCACTTTGAACTGACGGACACGACTATCTGATGAAAAGTTAAAATAAGCGAAATAATACGAATTAAAAACTCAGGCAATTCATTTTTTTTTTTAGATTAATTAAAAAGTAAGCATTAGGTAATGTCAGGGCCGGATTAACTCTGAGTACGCCCCTAGGCACCTTGAAAAATGCCGCCCCTACCTTTTGTTTAAAAAAAAGGAAATCTTGAAAAAAAAAAACGTCAATCACAAATTTTTCTGCCCTGTTTTAAAAATTTGCCGCCCCTTTTCCTACTTTTTTTACAAACTTTCTCTTAAAAAAGATAAGTGACGAACAAAAAAAAAAAACGTTAATTACTCATTTTTTCGCCCTATTTTAAAAATTTACCGCCCCTAGGCCATGGCCTAGGGTGGCCTATTGGCTAAGCTGGCCCTGGGTAATGTGATTCCAAAAAAGTACTTTTAGTAAATAAAAAATACAAGTGTTTAAATATTTTAAAATTTTCCATGGGATTTAACTTTATTTGATTCACGGCTTTTTTTCATTTTAATAAATCTTAGTTTGTCGCAAATAACAGTAGGTGAGTATTAACTATAGCGTAGGTAAGTGATAACATGTTGTGTTCGTTGCATTATAAACTCTTGTTATGTACATGCAATTGAACACAATAATATCCTATGCACGTCACACGTTTAAATGTTTGCGTTGTGCCATGTTTTGAATAAAAATTGCATTGATTACCGATAAAAATTAATGATAATATTTATGTGCATGTCCAATATTTAAATACATACTATGTCATGTGTGCTTAAAAAAATACTTTTAGTTCTCTGTAAAATTAAAATTTTAAAGATTATTGGTAAATATTGTAAATTTTTCTATAAAACACTAAGCGGAACAGTACAGTAACATGATTTACCACTTTCATTGCCGATCACGGGATATCGCGTGATACGGCTACTTTACTATAAGGCTAATCACGCGATATCGCGTGACAAATATAAGAACCTACTTATTTAATATAAAATATTTGACCAACTCACAAAGTCTATATTTTTAGCTTCACAATGAAAGTGTTAAAACAAGAATTTCGAAAGTGGGGTACACATACGTCTAAGGATATGTCGATCCAATAATAACGCAAAGTTCACTAATTAGGATGCATTGGTAGAAATATTTGTTGATGAAATGCTGAGCAGTAAATCGAAGTGGATTTCCCGAATTGTCACGTAGAACAATTAATCTCTTCTTTAATTAGAGTGTTAGAATATCTAGATACTCTTTAGTATTTAGTATTCCTTTAGATACTCTTTAGTATTAGGATAAAATTTTTGAGAAAAATCACTAACAGTTACTGATGTAAAATAAGTATTTATTTGTGACGTTTCGAAAACGTAGAATTTTCATCATCAGGCAAAAATTTTCTTTAAAAGTTAAATACATAAATTTTATTATAAGAAAATTACAAAATTGAAAAATATATATGGGTGATTCTCAGTTAAGACGTATCTCTTAGTATCTGCGTTACAAATTGATATTCTTTTCAAAAGTCTGTGATATATAATGTCAGTATCATTTAATACACTGCATCTACTTTATTATTAATAAATTTCATGACCTTGATTGACTTAGCTTCGTTTCAATTGCACCTTATCTTGAAAATAGTCTCTCGCCTGGCTTGTCCCTTTACTGTCTTATCAGCAGAGATGGGAACAAAAGGTCCCTAACAGAGTCGCCATATAAAATATTTTGTACTGGGGGGCTACGAATAGAACTGGAGGGCTGTCATAAAACGTAAAAATATTATCAATCTTTTTAAAAATCAGTTTTACGACGTTTTACTATTAATACCACATCGTTAATGTTATTTTGTGTCTGTTTGTGTTTTTTAATTGCCAATATTATGAATCATTTTGCTTGTTATATGTACATACATATTTTTATATTTTTCTAATGCAAAAACAAAACCATGTTCAGTCTTGTGAGCGACCTACTAGAGTGATACAATCTACTAATAAAATCAATTTTGTTTACGTTAAAGCAGGTATAAAGAAGGTGACATGTACATATTATTAAAATAATCACAACGGAAATAGAGATATTGTTTACAATATAAATGTTTTGAATTCGTTTAAATTAATTTCTATTACAGTCGACCACTTATTTATTCAACATTAATTTTTTTAAATTATTTTTAAAATTAAAATTATATATTATATTATGAAAAATGGGTAATTTTTAATTTTTACTGATTTGTTCTTTAAAGCTTCCTTAGGCTAGTCATCAAATCCAGGGGAAAATCCTCAGCCTTCTAATAAAATTTATAGCCCCCCAATTCAAAATATTTTATATGGCGATTCTGTTCGGGACCACTGTTCTCCCAACTCTACTTATCAGTCAATCAACGAATTTATATACAAATAACTTCATCAAAATAACTAATTATTTTTGTTTTATAAGTTAGTAAAAATAATGATTATAATTATATCAGCAAAATTACCAAATATTTATTTCACGTCTCCTCCCCTGGGTATTTTCAAATCTTTAAAATATTATGTTTGGATGCTTCTTCCTTCAGAGTCTCAATCTAAACGCGATTGTTTTGATGTGAAGTTGATAGCAAAGGTTGTGCGCGTCTTTTGTTTTTTTCTATTAACGGACAGTTTCATCACACCATTCGACAGTTACGGAAGTAAACAATCAACATTGTCTTTCCCCTGATAGGTTTTATTTTTTTTTTCAATCTTAATGTTTTATTCAATATGTAAATTTACAGCAATCTATGCTTAATTGATCATGTTTCTTTTTTATTTCCTTACAATAAAGTTTTATAATTATGCATTTTAGGATTGATATTTGGTTGTGAATAATTCCTATTAATGATAAGAATTCCTATTAATGTTATTAGAAGGTTAAATTTTATTTCCAAAGTTTAGATAAGTTAATATAATGATATTATAGTATTTTATAAAATAAAACTGTTCCAAAATTGACAGAATAATTTAACAATTTATAAAACAATTCTAACTAAACTCTTAAGATAATAATGTTTTTTTTTTTTTTGATAAACCAATGATAAGTATTTCTTCCCTGTATAGAGTATTTCCCCTGGACACTTGTAAAACACGAAAAAATAGGTTAATTGACTGGCCATCTTCTAGATAATCGCAAAGAACCTAATTGTATAAAAAACTCTTGTTATATAAAATAAAAAATAAAATATTTACGTCATGCCGCTTTTTTCAACAAAAATGACATTTTAACTGCGAACTACCCATATATTCAAAATTTAATATTTACATGTGTTCTGATTGTCATAATTACACAAAAGATAAAAATTGATGAAAATTAAAAAATTAAAAAAACATGCCATGAATATAAAAATTAAAAATTAAATTGTTAAAAATTATAAAATTTATAAAATTTAGATAATAAAATATAAATGAGAAGGAAATTTTTTATATTTTATTTAATAAAATGTAACACAATGAAAGTTGATAAGCCAGAACAAAGAAACCTTAGTTTTGTTTATACCTACGTGTAATATACGGTTTATTTTAATATTCCGAAATTTATTTCCTTGAAACTCTAAAAAGTGTCCTAACATCCAAAATAATAAAAAGAGATTCTAATTTCGTTGTCCGTCCGTTTGTCGGTCACAGTCCCCATAATCCCAATATCTACCGGCTTATAAACATGAATTTTGACGAAGTTTTCTTTTTGGGGCAAAATAATTATAATATTAAAGTTTGACCAATACCCAAAGTAATCAAGAAAGTAATCTTGATTACTTTGAGTATTGGTCAAACTTTAATATTATAGACATGAATTTTGCAAATGCATGCTATAAATGTAAATTGCAATTAATAAGCAGCAAAAAAATTGTAAATAATAACACAAATTTTATTATTTTGCAAATATCACTATTTTGTTTTTACAAACTTATTACAAAGTTTGTAAAAATGAAATAGTGATATTTGCAAAGTAACAAAATTTATTTTGTTTACAATATAGAAAATCACAAACTAACGGTCAAATCGATGAACTAGCAAAAAGATTATTTCTCAATTTTGAAAGATGGGAATGAAAATTTCTTTGTCTACGTACCACTTCATGTATGGTATCGTTAGAAAAAGCTCGAAAAATAAAATTGAAGTTTCCGTTATCCTTTTTCTTTACTAAGCCCGGTTTTCAAAATATTGGGCTGCGAAGTGAGGCCTTTTTCCTCCCAACACGTAACTTTTCAACCGTGAGTTTAAAAAACTTGAAAAAATAGGGATAGGTGTAGGTGAAATTATCTAAATTTGGACTGACGTCATTAACAAATGAAATAAAATTAGACGTATAATTTTATATTACTATAGTTACTTAACAATAACCTAAAAATAACAAAAAGATAAAATTTTGGCAAAAAACTAATTTTTGCAAGAACAAAAACCCTGTATCTGGCATCCGACGTGTCTGGCTGACGAACTCATCCAAGGGTTTGGGACTTCCAATATTTTCACCTTTCGTAAAAACTAGATACTTCGTTCGAGAGTTATCGCGCGGACACATATATATATATATATATATATATATATATATATATATATATATATATATATATATATATATATATATATATATATATATATATATATATATATATATATACAGATTCAAACCTGAATGTTGCTTTTTCTTCCTAAAATTGGTTGTAAAATACACAAATAGTTTAACCTATAGCAAATCTAAAACCAATTTATAATGTATATATTAGAAACACAGATACACATATATGTGCCAAGGGGATGATACATAAATTATAGTTTTATGTGTTTGTATGACATTTCATACAATGGAATGGAATGGGGTTCAAGTGTTTTTTCTTAAGTGGATATATATTACTACAATTTTATTTTACAGTTACACTGTTACATCGCTACCTTTCTGTCCGAATCTTGTATATGGTTTTTTGGCTGTTTTGAATTAGAAAGTCATACATGTATGGTTCATTTCAGTTAAATTTAACCCTGCTTCGTCTGCCCTGTTTAAATAATTTCCGCTTTCTTGGCTTTATCTCTTTTATTATTGCATTTACGTAATTTTTAAATTTGTAGTTTGTTTTTAGAAAAGAATAGAAGATTCATTTGTTTCGAATATAAGAATTATTTAATTTTTTAACGAAAACTCATGATCAATTGTATCTGAAATGAGGTATATATAATTCTATATATTGTATCTGAAATGAGGTATATATGTATCTTCTAATAAATTTAGTTTTCTTGATTGAACCCCTCCCACCGGGCAAAAGTGTTACGTAATACTTGAACGTGTTCCCTTATTGGGAATTTGCACTAAAAATTTATAGTTTCGTTGTTTCTGAAACAATATTGAGCAATTCAAACTTGTCTCATGAGACAGTATGAATATGACTAACTTTATAGTAGAAATATCTTCAGGGAAGGCAAATAGTTAGGTCGTGTTCGCAGGCCACAATTTGTTTAATGGAGGAACGGGCTGACTTTTTAAAACGGATAGAAATAAAAAATTTCGAGATCGGGATTAAAATTGATAAATTGGACAGAATATTTGACCATTTTTTTCGGGATTGGAAGCGGGTGGGAATGGAAAATTAATTTTTGGAGTGGGTGGGAGTGGGACAAAAAAATTACTCCTAGTGGCTTTTCTACTTAAGTGTTGTTTGACGAGCGAAACCAATCACTATAAATGCAGCATCTCGAATCGATTTAACAATTTATTTATTTTTTAAATTGAAACATATAGCTTGTCTATTTGACCAACAAAAAATTTGGGGGACAGGTCTACCCACACTGTCAACTTCCCATTGGATGTCCTTAAAGACTAGAGTTTACTGTACATAAATAATTCTTCTTTCATTTCAGGCGACTCCTCCCGTGGACCCCTTGCACCATACCGGGGGCTTAGCCTTCTGTACTTAAGACTGGGGGCTCCACCTTTATCGAACAAATGATATCATCATTTGTTCTCAAGATAAGCGAGACAAAATATATTTTGGCAAAAAATTAATTTTCTCAAGTTTTGAGTTCGTTTTTTTTTTTTTTTTTTTTTTTTTTGGCGTTTTTAACATTAAGGAAGGTTCTTGGGCCATTATACATATAATAATGTTATGGTAATAAATCCATATAATCTATGTTATCTTAATTAAGTTAATTCCGTTTTTTTACCACAAAAAGCAAACCGCTAATCCGAATTTGCTGAAAACTTTATCCGGTCTTCATTTTTTGATTACGCATCTAATGAAATTAGTCCGGAGTTGATATCATCATTTGTTCTCGAGATATGCGAGACGAAAAAAAATTCACGAACGAACTAACGAACGCACACACAGACATCACGCTAAAAACGATGGATTCGGATTCTAGTGACCTTGAAACGTGGAGATATGTCAAAATTAGCGATTCGTAAAATCGAATCCATTACAGTAACTTCCTATGGGAAGTTAATAAGTTGAATTTTAATCAGCTAAACAATATTTTTCTGGTCGAAAAATTGTTTTTCCTGAAGATTATTGTCCGCTCCCATTGCCCGACAGGTCGGGAAATGGGAGCTTAAAATTTACTTTAAATTCTATAAAAATTTAACTTTATAATCAAAATAAAAGAATTATTCTAACGATTCTAAAGGTTTAGACTCTAAAGATCAGGGCAAAGAACACAAATATAATCAGCTACGCTATCGGAGTCAAAACATATTGTGTGTGTGCAGTTTCTACCCCTTCTACTACGATACCATTACTATCTTTGCAAAAAAGCCTTGCATTCAATGTTTTTCAGATGTTAATCACATAGGCTCTTATTTCCCGTAATCCACCATTTTGTGAAACATGGTTATAGATTTCAATATTCACTTGTTATCAGTGTCACAATTCCGATAACACAGGCCAACGACTAAAAAACTTTTTTAATACTTTAACCATATATTTATGGATTTTAGTGTGCTGAATCTGAAAATAACAATAAAATTGCTGTATCACCCACCATTTCCCTACATTTTACATCATAAACCTTTATATTCAAAAAATAGTTCAGAAAATTAATGCAATCAATATAATACTAAATATGCGAAAGCCAGCGATCCAATATCTTATAATGAATATATCTTATAATTCCAATATCTTTGCTCAAAGTTCCCGCATTTATCAGAAGCAAAGTTACAAGAGGGCGTCTTCATTGGCCCTGATATAAGAAAAATGATGTCTGACTCTGAGTTTGAATTACATATAACAGTGAAAGAGAAAGAGGCTTGGATTGCTTTCAAGGAAGTTGTTAACAAGTTTTTGGGTAACAAAAAAGACCCAGACTATAATATAACCATTGTATCTAATATACTTAAACGCTTCAAGAATTTGGGATGTTTAACGAGCTTAAAGGTTCATTTTTTAAACAGCCAGCTAAACTACTTTCTGGACAATTTAGGAGCTGTCAGTGAGGAACAAGGAGAACGTTTCCGCCAGGATATCAAGATAATGGAAAAACGCTATCAGGGACGTTGGAACACCAGGATGATGGGAGATTACTGTTGGTCCTTTCACCGAGAAAGTCAGCAAGCGGCACACAGAAAAAAAGCCACATCCGAAGCTTCAAAGAAAAGAGAGAAAGAAAATATAAGCCCATGGACTCTTAAAACCTTCATAAAACTTAGTATTAGGAATAAAAATATATTTTATGTGTTAAAATAAAGCTCTGTTTGTCTTGTACAAGTTATTTTTTTTTACCCTTATAGAATATTAGCATATTTCATTAAATCTGACATAGCCAAAATGTGACAAAACTGTGGGTGATACAAAATAATGAAATTCAAATTCGGATTTAGCACCCAAAAAAATATAAAGATCACCTATTAACATTAAAAAAGTTTTTTATGACCTTAATTTTGCAGGCCTGTGTAATCATAACAAAAAATAAGCAAATTTAGCTTTATAATCAGTGATAATTAATTAAAATAAGACCCCATTGGGGACTCATAACTTAAAAATGAAATCGAATTTCAAAATTTAGGATACATTTGGCTATTCTTGGAGTGATCCGCAATTGATAGACATCTCATTTGTCGAAATCGATTACGTAACCTTGGATATTCATATTTATAATTTCTAATACATAATAATTTGTCTATTTTACATATACGAGTGATCCAAAAGTAATTATAATATTTTTTCTAACGGTCCAAAAAGTTTTTGAAAACTGAGATAGTTTGCATATACCCTCTTGAATTATGAATAAAAAAAATCATATAAAATACAACGTCATCCGTGGAAACTACATTCATTTGAATACGAACACTCGGAAAAAACTTGGAGCGAATTTTTAGAGCGAAAACTTTAGAGCGAACCAAGCCAACGCACCGGTACATAAAATCGAAGTTTGCAATGGCTACCATTAGGGAAGCGGATTTCGAATTGCTTGAGTATCCACCGTATTTCTCAGATTGCCCCCAGCGACTTCTCTCTCTTTCCCAAGCTTAAAAAGTAGTTCAGGGGTGAGAAATTCGAAGAGAATGACGATGTTATGGCCATTGTAGAAGCATTTTGGGAGAGTTGATGAACATTTTTCTTTCATAGAAATTTGCGCACTGAAGGGTGGACTATAGTATTGACTTATTGATAGATATATATTGATATGATTATGTTGAAAAGTAAATAAAATTTAGTTTGACAAAGCATAATAATTATTGTTTTATATTATATTATCATTAGCTCATCATTACTTTTGAATCACTTGTATGTTTATTATAGTAGGTGAAATACAATCTGAATCTGCATCTGTTTGTATTTTTTCACTATTCCGTTAGCTCTAAGAATTCCTTAAATGTTGTTCGCACCTTCTTGAAGGGAAAACATATTACTTTATTGCCTGTCAAATTTATCATTCTGTTTACTGGTTTTTAAATATTAATAATACAAATGTATTATATAACATCCACAAGTATACAAAACCATACAAAATCAATACATCCTTATACCAACACACTACTACATAGAGATATTTTAAAAAAATTGTCCTTGTTTGACTCAGTCATAGTGTTCCATTTGCATGTTTATCTCTCATAGTAAAGTAATAATAGATAAGATTCTCTCTGATATATAATATATATATATATATATATATATATATATATATATATTATATATATATATATATATATATATATATATATATTATATATATATATATATAAATTTTAGTGAATTAGTATTTGCGGTTTCTAGGCACCTCAAAACAAATTTATGCCAGGGTCCCGGCATAAATTTCCATTCTAGAAATTCAGCTATTACAGCAGCTCTTATGGTAAGACCTAAGTCCGGGGCTATGGTAGAAATTTGTTTTGGAGCCTCTAGAACACGAAAATCTACTTCACTAATAATATATATAATATATACTATATATATACTATATATATATATATATATATATTAGTGAAGTAGATTTTCGTGTTCTAGAGGCTCCAAAACAAATTTCTACCATAGCCCCGGACTTAGGTCTTATATATATATATTTATATATAATATATATATTCTCATATATATATATATTATAATATATATATATATATATATATATATATATATATATATATATTAGTGAAGTAGATTTTCGTGTTCTAGAGGCTCCAAAACAAAATTTCTACCATAGCCCCGGACTTAGGTCTTACCATAAGAGCTGCTGTAATAGCTGAATTTCTAGAATGGAAATTCACTAAAAACTTATATTGTTACAGATAAAACTAATAATTACAGACATATTTGTTTTTTTGATCATTCACTTAAAAATGGAAAACTTACAATTAGACGCTGCTGATCTAAACAGTCTAGGAAGGATGCCATTATATCACTTCCATAACTAAGCATACATACTACCAATGAGAGTATTAATTTTCTTTTAAATTTTTTCCTGAATCATAATGATATTTCAAAAATAATTTTTTTTTATTTTCCAACATTTTCCGGATTGACTTAGAATTGGATTTTTGGGGAGATACCTTCTATTACCAAAAACGCAATGCAAAAATTCAATTTACTGGTAATCATTTTTTCTCTGTTTCAAATTTCATATTTTTTGAAATTTTCGAAAATTTCGTTGCTGATATCTTTTAAAGTTACCGGCACAATTGAATCAAAATACATAATTTTAATTTTAATTTTTTTAATTTATTTTATTTTATTTTATTTTTTTTTTTTTATCAAATTCTAGTAGGTATAGGTGAAATTATCTAAACTTGGACTGACGTCATTAAACAAAATGCAACAAATTCATCAAAAGTAGACGTACCAAATTTTCTGTCTCTTTTAGCGAATTTCCAGAATGGAATTCAGCTATTACTGCCACTGTCAGGACGCGACTTGAGCCCGGGACCCTGGTTATAAATTTGTTTTGAGGTGCCTAGAAACCGCAAATAATATTCACTAAAATTTATATATATATGTGGTGCCATGCACAACACATAAAATTTGCAAATTTCAACAAAATCTATCACCGTGAGATCAAGGCAACATAACTACACACAGGATGTGAAAATGCAGAAAACAGCATAATCCACGAGCCAACTACCGGATGTTCCCTAGACATATTAAAATAAAATATATTTTCTATTTCATGCAATGTATTTGAATATAAAAAATAAATTCTATCTTTGTTAAATAAGTTTTGCTAACTAAACATAAAAATTATTATAAATTCGATGTAAATTCATTATTTTCAGTTTTTGGCCATTTTAAACAAATTTTGATAGTCTTTTCGTCGTTATGTTCAGATCATTTTATTTAATTATTTTAATTGTTGTAATAATAATTTTACTTTAATAAAATTAATTTAATTTGAACTTCGTTTTATTAATCAATACTAAATCACATCAAACAAGACAATTATAAGTTAACGAAAAATAAATAAATAAAATCTTTGAAGTAAATAGAACTTAATAAAAATAAATAAAATTTAAATATAGTGAACAAGTAAATTAATAAGGGACTTTAATTCAAGCCAAAGCTCCGTTTCTTTCGTTTTCGATAAAACAAAGTGGCGATCCTCAACATTCCAAACGGGATCTCCGGTGTCGTCCGGGTTTAATAAGTTTCATTAAAGTTTCGGTCACGACATATATATATATATATTATATACTATATATAATATATATATATATATAATATATATAATATATAATATATATATATATATATATATGTATATATCAGAGAGAATCTTATCTATTATTACTTTACTATGAGAGATAAACATGCAAATGGAACACTATGACTGAGTCAAACAAGGACAATTTTTTAAAATATCTCTATGTAGTAGTGTGTTGGTATAAGGATGTATTGATTTTGTATGGTTTTGTATACTTGTGGATGTTATATAATACATTTGTATTATTAATATTTAAAAACCAGTAAACAGAATGATAAAATTTGACAGGCAATAAAGTAATATGTTTCCCTTCAAGAAGGTGCGAACAACATTTAAGGAATTCTTAGAGCTAACGGAATAGTGAAAAAATACAAACAGATGCAGATTCAGATTGTATTTCACCTACTATAATAAACATACAAGTGATTCAAAAGTAATGATGAGCTAATGATAATATAATATAAAACAATAATTATTATGCTTTGTCAAACTAAATTTTATTTACTTTTCAACATAATCATATCAATATATATCTATCAATAAGTCAATACTATAGTCCACCCTTCAGTGCGCAAATTTCTATGAAAGAAAAATGTTCATCAAACTCTCCCAAAATGCTTCTACAATGGCCATAACATCGTCATTCTCTTCGAATTTCTCACCCCTGAACTACTTTTTAAGCTTGGGAAAGAGAGAGAAGTCGCTGGGGGCAATCTGAGAAATACGGTGGATGCTCAAGCAATTCGAAATCCGCTTCCCTAATGGTAGCCATTGCAAACTTCGATTTTATGTACCGGTGCGTTGGCTTGGTTCGCTCTAAAGTTTTCGCTCTAAAAATTCGCTCCAAGTTTTTTCCGAGTGTTCGTATTCAAATGAATGTAGTTTCCACGGATGACGTTGTATTTATATGATTTTTTTATTCATAATTCAAGAGGGTATATGCAAACTATCTCAGTTTTCAAAAACTTTTTGGACCGTTAGAAAAAATATTATAATTACTTTTGGATCACTCGTATATGTAAATAGACAAATTATTATGTATTAGAAATTATAAATATGAATATCCAAGGTTACGTAATCGATTTCGACAAATGAGATGTCTATCAATTGCGGATCACTCCAAGAATAGCCAAATGTATCCTAAATTTTGAAATTCGATTTCATTTTTAAGTTATGAGTCCCCAATGGGTCTTATTTTAATTAATTATCACTGATTATAAAGCTAAATTTGCTTATTTTTTGTTATGATTACACAGGCCTGCAAAATTAAGGTCATAAAAAAACTTTTTTAATGTTAATAGGTGATCTTTATATTTTTTTGGGTGCTAAATCCGAATTTGAATTTCATTATTTTGTATCACCCACAGTTTTGTCACATTTTGGCTATGTCAGATTTAATGAAATATGCTAATATTCTATAAGGGTAAAAAAAAAATAACTTGTACAAGACAAACAGAGCTTTATTTTAACACATAAAATATATTTTTATTCCTAATACTAAGTTTTATGAAGGTTTTAAGAGTCCATGGGCTTATATTTTCTTTCTCTCTTTTCTTTGAAGCTTCGGATGTGGCTTTTTTTCTGTGTGCCGCTTGCTGACTTTCTCGGTGAAAGGACCAACAGTAATCTCCCATCATCCTGGTGTTCCAACGTCCCTGATAGCGTTTTTCCATTATCTTGATATCCTGGCGGAAACGTTCTCCTTGTTCCTCACTGACAGCTCCTAAATTGTCCAGAAAGTAGTTTAGCTGGCTGTTTAAAAAATGAACCTTTAAGCTCGTTAAACATCCCAAATTCTTGAAGCGTTTAAGTATATTAGATACAATGGTTATATTATAGTCTGGGTCTTTTTTTGTTACCCAAAAACTTGTTAACAACTTCCTTGAAAGCAATCCAAGCCTCTTTCTCTTTCACTGTTATATGTAATTCAAACTCAGAGTCAGACATCATTTTTCTTATATCAGGGCCAATGAAGACGCCCTCTTGTAACTTTGCTTCTGATAAATGCGGGAACTTTGAGCAAAGATATTGGAATTATAAGATATATTCATTATAAGATATTGGATCGCTGGCTTTCGCATATTTAGTATTATATTGATTGCATTAATTTTCTGAACTATTTTTTGAATATAAAGGTTTATGATGTAAAATGTAGGGAAATGGTGGGTGATACAGCAATTTTATTGTTATTTTCAGATTCAGCACACTAAAATCCATAAATATATGGTTAAAAGTATTAAAAAAGTTTTTTAGTCGTTGGCCTGTGTTATCGGAATTGTGACACTGATAACAAGTGAATATTGAAATCTATAACCATGTTTCA